>MU182156.1:0-35985 GCA_016904865.1 Pissodes strobi
AAACACCTAGAACATCGCTTTACCAGAACTCCTTTGTCTGGCGCACTGCATCACTGTGGAACTCACTTCCAGGACATCTGTTTCCCACTAATTACGACCTACAAATATTCAAGAACCGTGTCAGTCAACATCTTCGCACACACACCGCTCGTCGAGCGCCATAGGATCTCCCTTTAGTGTGTGTGCCACTACCATAAAAAAAAAAGTTTAATTTTGTTAGTGATTTTAAACTATTCCGATACGTTATAATCAGTTTAGGGTTGGTTTTGGATAGTAGTTCAATCAACTTTGGGTTAGTTTGAGTTAGTCCCCGCAACGCATCACGTTCTACTATTCCGAGTCACCAAAATATGTAGATTTATTTTTAAATGAAGTGAGTATGTGCTCCTTCACCATATGAGTTTCGCAGCCTGAAAGATCACAGATTATTTGAATCTAGCAGTTCTTTCCTGTGACACGCGGTGAAGGCGCCGGACATCACAGAAACGAAATGCTCTTTCAGTGAATCTGTGCTCTTTCAGGCTGCGTAGCACAGATGGTGATGGAGAACATAAACGCGTTTCAGCAATATTTATATAGACAATTTCAAATTGTTTCATTAGTTATTTAATCTCAACCGACTTTGCACCTTATTACATACACATTATGTTTATGTGTATATGCAAGTATAAAGTTAGAATCTAGTATAATTCCCAGCTCAAAGACAGAATTTTGCTCAACATTTAACAAATTATTGATTAAAAGAAAACTTCGTTTTTTCCACTTTAAAAAATAAAACCTTCGTAAGCTGATCCAATGTTCCCGACCTTCCCCTAACCTAGTTTGTAGCGGACACGCCTTAAATAGGGATAATACTTTTTTCGTGCATCAGACTTACACTTGTAAAATTTAAAAATAGAACTAGGTCTATAACATATATTGACTTTTTCCTGTAATTGCGTGGCTTTGTGACACTTTTAGATGAATCATGGAATATTAAAACTCTTTTTGTCATCAAAACACGTGCTGTGTGATGAATACAGAGTGGCCCATTAGTGCCTATAGGTAAAAGATGTTTAAGCAAACATTGTGCCATAATTTTAATATAATATATATAGGGTGATTAGAACAAGCATGTCTCACTATAATGGTCTCTTTTTAAACATCATATTCTGTATATTCAATACAATGTTTCAATTCTGTAGAATCTCTAGGAATATTTCGTACAATATTCCGTATGTCTAAAGTCAATAGGTTTCGAATTTTGACGTTTTGGAGTATAACGAATGTCAATTTCCGCATTCAATATTTCAATATATTTAATTACTCATTACGGCATTGCCAATTTGTCATTTTATTTAAACAAATACAAATTTAAACACTGTGCCTGTATTTGTAGGTCTCCAACAGCATAACTGTTTCAGAAAAAAATTCCAAAATATAAAGAAATCTTGACTGATTGTTTACAAACCTATGCATGTAAAAAAATAGGAAAAATAGGGTTTGGCAAAAAAATTGGAGGTTTAATAGACATTAAATAGGGAACGAATTTCAAATAATAATATAGGGTATCTCATTTATTGTAAGTCAAATTTAGTTGGCACCGCTTTTGCGAAACACCCTGCATAGTTAAAAATATTTTTAGAACATGCACCATTGACAAATATCCCGGGAATTTTCGTCTTTAAAGTTTTTTTTTCTAGTTGCAATAGCTAACGAGATATCAAAGAATTACACACTAAAAGGACATATTGTACAGTAGTAAAGCGTAAAGTGCTACTTTTTCGCCCACGACTGAGGGTGTTCAAAAACCATTTGAACATGTTTTCAAATCTAGCGATTTAATTCGTATTATATTAATATTTCACGCCACTGTGTATCGCGTTCGAAGAATGCCGCTTAAAAACTCTCGGCGGCGGCGACACCCTTAGCGCCATCTCTTCTCACAACGATTTTCCACTGCATCAGTTTAACTAGATAGCTAAAAGCAGAATGACTTCGAACAATACAATCCACGTATCTCGAAACACAAGCTAGGGTCAGCTACAAGCAGAAACGCATCCGACCAATAACAATGCTTCCTACAGGATAGACAACTAACCCAACCTAAAATTCCTATCTATAATTTTAGAGGTCCCTAAAATTCCGATCTATAATCGAATTTTATAAAAACTAGTCAGCAGATTTCGACCAGGTTTGTGTTAAAATTCATGATGTTAATTTAGACAACCGGTGATGTTAAGTTTTTGTACAACTTCTCTATATTTACGTTATTTGCCCTTTACAGTAGTGGAGATAAGTTCACGCGCCAAGGGAGAAAGATAACGCCTCTTCATGTTCTAGAGGAGAGAAAGCATTTGTTCCCTGGCTCTTCGAAGTAAGTCGCGATAGTATTCGCTCCTCGTGGCACTCTGCCATGGAGGATTTCTTGCCTGACCCTCAACCAAGGAAGTCGCTATTGTTGGCGTTCCCCGTGGCACTTGGCCATGGAAGTTGTTTCTTGATTCACTCAGAAGTAAGACGCTATAGTAAGCGTTTCCTGTGGCCCTCGGCTATGTAAGTAAACTCAATCGTTTACGGTCACTCTTTCTCAAAAGCCGAAAGGTAAACGGCGTTTTTGGCACTCGGCCAATATTCTCTCTGCTTTATTATAATATGAAGCTTCCTATTTTCATTTCTCGGAGTTAAGCCTATGCCATCCCTGTATGGAGTGTTTTAAAATCCATTTTGTTGCGTGTATTAAAACCGCATTTCTCAAAATCATCCCTGTCATGCTTTCTTCTTCAATTGAAGTTTTCTCTTACACACTCACATAGTGTGATGTTTTCCATTTCAAATTACTCTGCAAGGTAAAATAAACTCTCGACGCCATTGCGCTACCAACCGAGGTTATTTATGCATATTACTGCATATTTTCACTTCACTTCAGCTTGAGTCATTCTTGATTACAAGAAGTTGAAGTACATTGTATATAGAAGCTAAGGAGATACTTAGTAAGTGTTTTTAAGTGACTTGCTCTGTGTTTGAAGAAAACTGCTTGATGATTGAACGTTGCTAGTCAATTGGTGAGTATATTGAACAGGGTGTTCGGTTATATTTTGAACAGAGTCTACAAGCTTTATTTTTAAAGATATGGAAAAATAGTAAATACAAAAGTTTTAGGATTTTGTCTCAACCGCCACGATTCGTCATCTTTGAGTATACAGGGTGTGCATTGTAGCAGTGGTCAATATCAACTTTGTTAGTTTAAATGGAACACCCTGCATATTATTGCATATTTGAATTTTGCGGAGAATTCTAGATATATTTCATGAATAATATTGACAGTTGCAAATCGACCATTTACCAAGTTTGACAGCCTGTGTAATCTAAACGGGTAATGATAGAGCAAAATGGTTTGCACTTTCCTATCTTGGTTTTTCATAAGCTATCGTTTGACACTAATTGTTTATTTAACCAGAGGTTAAGAAATTCTGATTAAATTTAACCTCTGGTTAAATCTAAAGATAGTGTCATACGATAGCTTATGAAAAACCAAGATAGGAAAGTGCAAACCATTTTGCTCTATCTTTAACCGTTTAGATTACACAGGCTGTCAAACTTGATAAATAGTCGATTTTCAACTTCAAACAGTTGGATATAGGTATAGGACATTATTCATGACATATGTCTAGAATTCGCCGCAAAATCCAAATATGCAGTAATATACAGGGTGTTCCGTTTAAAATAACAAAGTTGATATTTATCACTGCTACATGGCACACCCTGTATATTCAAGGATGACGAATCGTGGCGGTTGAATGAAATCCTAAAACATTTGTATTTATTTTCAATATCTTTAAAAATAAAGCTTGTAAACTCTGTTCAAAATATAACCGAACACACTGTACATAGTAGCGTAATGTGGACATTAAGGTAATATTTATCCTTTTATTATTACTTGTATATAACTGTATTTCATTTAGGTGTTATTAGCTATTTTTACGCTCTAATAAAAGTGTTATTTAACGCCTGCAAATGGGAGCGCAAAATTGCATTCTACGCCTGGTCGTAAAAAATAAATTTCTGATGAGGAAATCCGGAGTCTTTGATGGCATATATTTATTAAACGTCCTTATAAAAAATATAGATTACTACCCCTATCTAGGCAGCACATATAGACTTCACAGTTTTCAAAAATTTTCGGAAATGAAGAAAATTCTAGTATGCCATCATAATCTGACATCGCTTACCATCACTTTGTTTGCGTCAGTTATTGTTAGTTGTATTACAGTTTCTTAAAATTATTAAATTAAGAAGATGCTAGTGTGCCATCATACCCGACAGCTTGGAAATCTATTTCGCTTTAAAATTCAAACACATACAGAAAAAATTACCTTACTTAATATATTGTTGGTGGTGCATAATAGAATCCTAAAATCAGTAATATTACGAAAATGTTAGTATGCCAACATAGCCCAAATTCCCTTTTCTCTTTTTGGTTTAAAAAGTCAACGCACACATAGAGAAAATGCCTTACTTATTGTATTTTCAATAATAAATTTTGATTATTGTTATGTAGAAAGCGCTACTATGCCATCACTGCCCATTACTTTTTTTGTTAGGTTTAGATGTTGTTGTTACCCATAATAATTTCCCAGTTATTGGAAAAGAAGAAAATTACGGTACGCCATCATAGTTTGACTTCGCTTACCATCTCTCTGCTTGGGCTCGTTATTGTTAGTAGTATTACAGTTTCTTAAAATTATAAAAGTTAAAAAAAAAATGCTAGTATGCTATTATACTCGACAGCTTGGCAAACTATTTCTCTTTAAAAATTCGGTAAATACATAAAAAATTACATTACTTAACGTATTGGTGGTGCATAATAGAATCCTAAAATCAGTAAAAATTACGAAAATGTTAGTATGCCAACATAGCCTAAATTCCCCCAACGCACAGAGAAAAAGCCTTACTTAATGTATTGACAACAATAACTTTCGATTATTATTATTTAGAAAGCGCTACTATGCCATCATTGCCCATTATCTTTTTTGTTTGGTTTAGTTATTGTCAGTTACCCATAATAGTTTCCCAAAATAATTGGAAAAAAAAAATTCTAGTATGCCATCATATTCTGACTTCGTTTACCATCTGTTGGTTTGGGTCAGTTATTGTTAGTTGTGTTACAGTTTCTTAAAATTATTAGTGTTAAAAATGTTAGTATGCTGTTATGCTCTCTATTTCTATTTGAAAATTCGAGAAATACAGAAAAAATTACCTTACTTACTCCATTGTTAGTGGTGCATAAGGGTATTCTAAAATAAGTACAAAGAAAACGGTAGTATGCCAACATAGCCCAACTTCTCTTGTCTCATTTGGTTTAAAAAGTGGACCCACATAGAAAACGTGTACTACTTAAAGTATTGATAACAATAACTTTCTAAAATTATGAGTTAGAAAACGCTACTATGCTATCATTGCTCGTTATTTAAAAGTTCGGTTTAGTTATTGTCAGTTACCCATAATAGCTGCCCAAAATTATTGGAAAGAAAGAAAATTTTAGTATGCCATCATATTCTGACTTCGTTTACCATCTCTTTGGGCCAGTTATTGTTAGTTGAATTACAGTTTATTAAAATTATTAATGTTAAAAATTTTAGTATGCTGTAAGGCTCGACAAGTTGGCAATCTATTTCGATTTAAAAATTCGATACATACAGAAAAAATTACCTTACATAATCCATTGATAGTGGTACATAAGGGTATTCTAAAATAAGTAAAAAGAAAACGGTAGTATGCTAATATAGCCCAACTTCTCTTGTCTCATTTGGTTTAAAAAGTGGAGAAACATAGAAAACATGTCTTACTTAATGTATTGATAACAATAACTTTCAAAAATTATTAGTTAGAAAACGCTACTATGCCATCACTGCCCGTTATTTAAAACTTCGGTTTAGTTATTGTCAGTTACCCGTAATAGCTTCCCAAAGTTATTGGAAAGAAAGAAAATTCTAGTATGCCATCATATTCTGACTTCGTTTACCATCTATTTGGGCCAGTTATTGTTAGTTGAATTACAGTTTCTTAAAATTATTAATGTTAACAATTTTAGTATGCTGTTATGCTCGACAACTTTAAAAATTCGATACATACAGAAAAAATTACCTTACTTAATGCATTGTTAGTGGTGCATAAGAGTATTCTAAAATAAGTAAAAAGAAAACGGTAGTATGCCAACATAGCCCAACTTCTCTTGTCTCATTTGGTTTAAAAAGTGGAGAAACGTAGAAAACATGTCTTACTTAATGTATTGATAACAATAACTTTCTAAAATTATTAGTTAGAAAACGCTACTTTGCCATCACTGTCCGTTATTTAAAAGTTCGGTTTAGTTATTTTCAGTTACTCATAATAGCTTCCCAAAATTATTGGAAATAAAGAAAATTCTAGTATGCCATCATATTCTGACTTCGTTTACCATCTCTTTGTTTGGGTCAGTTTGTCAGTTATTGTTAGTTGTATTACAGTTTCTTAAAATTATTAATACTAAAAATGTTAGTATGATATTATGCTCGACAACTTAGCAATCTAATTCGCTTTAAACATTCGATACATACAGAAAAATTACCTCACGTAATGCATTGCTAGTGGTGCATAATAGGGTTCTAAAATAAGTAAAATGAAAATGTTTATATGCCAACAAAGCCCAACTTCCCTTGTCTCATTTGGTTTTAAACGTCCACACATAGATAAAATGCCTTACTTAATGTATTGATAACAATAACTGTCTAAAATTATTAGTTAGAAAATGCTACTATGCCATCGCTGCCTATTATCTTTTTTGTAAGGTTTAGTTGTTGTTAGTGGCTTATAATAGACCCCCAATTTATTGGAAATAAAGAATACTCTAGTAAGCCATCATAACCTGAATTATCTACGCGTTAATTATATTTATTTTTAAACATCTACTGACTTGTTAAGTCAACGCACATAGAGGAAATGTCTTACTTAATGTATTGACAATAATAACTTTCATTATTATCATTTAGAAAGTGCTACTATGCCATCACTGTCCCTTATTTTTTTTGTTAGGTTTAGTTATTGTTAGTTACACATAATAATTTCCCAAAATTATTGGTAAAAAAAATATTGTATGCCATCATAGTTTGAGTTCGCTTACCATCTCTGTTTGGGTTCGTGATGGTTAGTTGTATTACAGTTTCTTAAAATTATTAAAGTTAAAAATGCTAATATGCTATTATACTCGACAGCTTGGCAATCTATTTCTCTTTAAAAATTTGGTAAATACAGAAAAAAATTCCTTACTTAATGTATTGTTGGTGGTGCATAATAGAATCCTAAAATCTGTAAAAATTACCAAAATGTTAGTATGCCAACATAGCATAAATTCCCTTGTCTCTTTTTGGTTTAACAAGTCAACGCACATAGAGAAAATGCCTTACTTAATGTATTGACACCAATAACTTCCGATTATTATTATTATTATTTAGAAAGCGCTACTATGCCATCACTGCCCATTATTTTTTTGTTAGGTTTAGTTATTGTTAGTTAGTCATAATAATTTCCCAAAATTATTGGTAAAAAGAAAATTACTGTATGCCATCATAGTTTGACTTCGCCTACCATCTCTCTGTTTGGATTCATTATTGTTAGTTGTATTACAGTTTCTTAAAATCATTAAAGTTAAAAAAAATGCTAGTATGCTGTTATACTCGACAGCTTGGCAATCTATTTCGCTTTAAAAATTCGATACATACAGAAAAAATTACTTTACTTAATGTATTGTTGGTGATGCATAAAAGAATCCTAAAATCAGTAAAAATTACGAAAATGTTAGTATGCCAACATAGCCTAATTCCTCTTGTCTTTTTTTGGTTTAAAAAGTCAACACACATAAAGAAAATCCCTTACTTAATGTATTGACAACAATAACTTTCGATTATTATTATTTAGAAAGCGCTACTATGCCATCATTGCCCATTATCTTTTTAGTTTGGTTTAGTTATTGTCAGTTACCCATAATAGTTTCCCAAAATAATTGGAAAAGAGAAAATTCTAGTATGCCATCATATTCTGACTTCGTTTACCATCTCTTGGTTTGGGTCAGTTATTGATAGTTGTGTTACAGTTTCTTAAAATTATTAATGTTAAAAATGTTAGTATGCTGTTATGCTCGATAACTTGGCAATTTATTTCGCTTTAACAATTCGATAAATACAGAAAAAATTACATTACTTAACGCATTGTTAGTGGTGCATAAGAGTATTCTAAAATAAGTAAAAAAAGAAAATGTTAGTATGCCAACACAGCCCAACTTCTCTTGCCTTATTTGGTTTAAAAAGTTGACACATCTAGAAGAAATGTCTTACTTAATGAATTGATAACAATAACTTTCTAAAATTATTAGTTAAAAAGCGCTACTATGTCATCACTCCCCGTTATATTTTTGTTAGGTCTAGTCATTGTTAGTTACCCATTATAGTTTCCCATAATTATTGAAAAGAGAGGAAATTCTAGCATGCCATCAAAACCTGACGTCTATCATTTACCTCTATTTATTTTTAATCATCTAAAAAGTGTTTCACCGAGTGTTTTAAAAATTCAGTGCCTATAAAAATAGAAGATTGTTTTTTAATATGCCCTCATATTCCGACGTCGCGTCGTTCACCATCTCTTTGCTTGGGTCAGTTATTGTTAGTTATCTATTACAGTGTCTTAAAATTATTAAAGTAAAAAATGCTAGTATGCCATAATATTCGACAGTTAGGCAATCTATTTGGCTTTAAAAATTCAGTTCATGCAGAAAAAATATCTTAATGCATTATTAGTTCTGCAGAATAGTATTCAAAAATCAGTAACAAGTTAGAAAATGTTAGTATGCCAACACAGCCTAATTTTTGTGTCTTTTTAATTAGATTTAGTTATTGTTAGTTACCTATGATACATTCCAAAAATTATTGGAAAGCGAGAAAATTCTAGTATGCCATCATAATCTGGCTTCTCTATCAGTTACCTCTGTTTATGTTTAAACTTCTAATATAAGTTTTAAAAAATTCACAGAATGTATTAAATAGTTGGTTTCTAAAATTATTATAAACATGAATTATTTAATTATTAGATGCCTATATGAGCTTTAAAAAATTATTAGAAGGTAATGAAATGCTACTATGTCATCATAGCCTGACCTCTATATCGTCTGGTATGGTTCCGTTAGTATTAACTTCTTATTACATCTTTCCAAAATTATTGGAAATTGATAAATGCTACTATGCCATCATATCTCGTCTTTCCCCCTATCACCATTTGTTTTAAAAATTCAGTACCTATAAATTATTACTTTTTCATAATAGTTCTTTAAAATTAATAGAAAAATAGAATTCTGATACGCCATCGTCGTCTGACTTCGCTTACCATCTCTTTCTTTGGGCCAGGTATTGTTAGTTGTCTATTACAGTTTCTTAGAATTATTAAAGTAAGAAGATGCTAGTATGCCATTATACCCGACAGCTCTAATCCAATCCAATCCATACAGAAAAATTACCTTACTTAATGCATTGTTAGTTGTGCATGATAGTATTCTAAAATCAGTAAAAAGTAAGAGAGTGTTAGTATGCCAACATAGCCTAACTTTCTTTGTTACTTTTTTATTTTAAAAATCAATGCACATGAAGAAGACATTTTACTTAAGCAATTGACAAAAATAAATTTTTAAAATGATTAATAAGAAATTGCTACTATGCCATCACTGCCTATTATCTTTATTGTTAGGTTTAATTGTTGTTAGTTGCCTATAATAGTTTTCCAAATTTATTGGAAATAAAGAAAATTCTCGTATGCCATCATAACCTGACTTATTCACACTTTACCTCTATTTATATTTAAAAAAAGTTTCACTTAGTGTATTATAAAGCAGCATTCTAAAGTTATTATAATCCATCATTAGCCGACTTTCATTCTCATATACATATGGAAAAAACGAATAACTATTTGTTAGCTGCCTATATGAGTTTTATAAAGCCATTAAAAAATAATAAAATGGTATTATGGATGAAAATGCTAGTATGCCGTCATAGCTTGGTCCTTCTTTATGCCTTATTTGTTAAAAAAATCTAATACATGCTAGGATGTACGCCTTACTAAATGTATTGCTATTTCTCTATAATAGTATATTAGGAATATTAAAAAGTAAGGAAATGCAAGCATACCATCGTAGTCTTTAAAAATATAATACATTACGAACATTTGCCTTACTTAACGGAATAGAATGGTAGCGTGCCATCATAGTGTATTTTTTAATGTATTGCTAGTCTATAATAGCTTAAAAAGTAAGAAAATGTTAGTATGCTATCATGGCCTGACTTCTCCGGATCTGTTTTCGCTTTAAAAGCATCATCATATGATTTTTTTTTATCTAATGAATTGTTGGTTTTTTAAAATTATTCTAAAGTATGCCATCTTAGCCAGTGTATGCACAGTACTGTAATATGTACCAATACTCTAATTTTATTAAAGTAACATGATCATATAAATGCAGATCCTGTATTACAATCTTGAAACTTAGTAGTGGGAAGTAGCATCACATAGTCTCATTTAAAATGTGGGACCATACCTATACGGTAGCACCTTAAATCGTCTAATAATAATAATAATAATAATAATAATAATAATAATAATAATAATAATATTAATAAAATAACAACGAATCCTCTTTTGTTTCAGAATTTTCTACGTCCATTCCGCGAGCATCACATCGACCCCACATCGATAACTCGCCACGACTTCATCGAGACGAACGGCGACAACTTCATGGTCACCATTCCGTTCCTGGGCCGTATGGTCTGGGACTTCGTGGTTCTTTCCGAGGACGACGTCCAACGGAAGTTCATCTGGAACTGCTACGTGTTCCTGTTGGCCATCTTCGTGGCGATGACTAACCAAGTGAGTTTCACTATCAACTATAATGAAGTCCTTCTGATTTTTAATTAGTAGAAATCTATGAATATATTCTGATAATGCTACAATTGTAGTGTGATTTTTGTCAAATTGGTGACTACTTTGAGGTAGTAATGTGCTTCTTGCTTTGTATAAAACCAAAAAAATGCATTTCAGGAAAGAATATTAAAAAATAGGATAGCAACAGTTGTCGTACTTTCTGTGTTGGCTGGGCCCAACAAGCATTTGTGCCATAATATTTATTTCCATATATCTATTGATCAGTCCAGTTCCCCACGAGAAACACTGTATATGTTCATATTTATAAAGACTACCCCTAACATAATTGCCTAGTTAGTTGGGGATTAACTAAATTAAAAATTTGCAGATTCACAAGTGGTCCCACACCTACTTCGGGTTACCTTCGTGGGTCGTATTCCTCCAAGAGCACCACGTGATCCTGCCTCGCCGCCACCATAGGATACACCACGTGGCGCCTCACGAGACCTACTTTTGCATCACCACCGGCTGGCTGAATTGGCCCATGGAGAAGCTGCGTTTCTGGAGCGCCCTGGAAGGCCTCATCGAAGCGGTCACCGGATGCAAACCTAGGGCGGACGATCTCAAATGGGCGGAGAAGCGGAAGTAACCGCCAACGTTTCAATTGTGAATGTAGTTCTGTATGTAATTTAATGATGACAATGGAACTATAGCAAATCCGGAATAGTGAGTTTTCTTAGCTTCGTGAAGTTAGCCCCAGAAATTTGATTTTGTTATTCGGACATGTCAGGCTCGTCAGTGCTTTACTTAAATAATTTCGTTTGGATGACGACTTGGAATTTCAAATGTTAAATATGTCAAAAACCAAAGAAGCACCAGGCACCGGCAACGGCGCAATAAAATTTGGCACTAAATTTGCCTTGATCCTAAAATTGTTTTTCTAATGCATCAAGACCTTAAATTCAATTGCTTTCTTGTAGTGTTTTATCTTCAAGTTATTATCTAAAACTTGAAGATAAAACACTAAAAGAAGGCAATTGAATTTAAGGTCTTGAAGCATTAGGTGCACAAACGCGGTACTAAGATAACTAGAATATAAAACACGAATATCTAAAAAAATTAAAGACTCACTAATTGCGCTTTTTGCAACACTAACAAAACAGTAAAATGACACAAAATTTTACTCGATTGTAAACAGAAAACCCTAATTACATTTCTTGAGGAACTAAATTTGACTGAGTCCTAAATAATTTGTTGGTTGACTTAGAAATTTAAAAGCACGCAAAGAAACACTAATTACACTTTTTGAAGCACTAATAAAGCATTAAATCACTAAATTTGACTAACTCCTAAATAGTTTATTGGTTGACTTAGAAATTTAAAAGCTGAATGAATATTCCAATAATCAACGAAACACTAATTAGACTTTTTGAAGTACTAGTGAAGCATTAAATAATGACATTACATTCCCTCAACTATAAACAGTTTATTGGTTGACTTAGAAAATTGAAAGTTGAATATGCCAATAGTCAAAGAAACACTATTTACATTTTTTGAAGCGCTAACGATGCACTAAATAATTACATTAAATTTGACTCGATCCTAAACAGTTTATTGGTTGAGTCTTAATATGCGAAAAATCAAAGACACTAACTACTTTTTTTGAAGCTCTAAATAATGACATTAAATTTGATTCGATCCTAAACAGTTTAGTGGTTGGCATATAAATTGTAGAGCTGATTATGTCAAAAATCAAAGAAACACTAATACACTTAGTGAAGCGCCAACGAAACACTAAATAATCCCACTGAATATTACTGAATTCTAGGAAGTTTATTAATTGACAGAATTTATAATATGAAATATGCAAAAAATCAAAGAAACTAATTAAATTTTTGAAGCAATTATGAAGCATTACATATAAATCGAACAGTTTATTGGTTGACTTAGAAAATTAAAAGCTGAATATGCCTATAATCAAAGAAACACTCATTACGTTTTTGAAGCATTAACGAAGTACAAAATTATTGGTTCACTTAGAAATTTAAAAGCTGAATGAATATGCCAATAATCAACGAAAGACTAATTACAATTTTTGAAGCACTAGTGAAGCGATAAATAATGACACTACATTTCCCAAACTATAAACAGTTTATGCGGGAAAATTAAAAGCTGAATATGCCAATAATCAAAGAAACACTAACTACATTTTTTGAAGCACCAACGAAGTACTAAATAATTGCACTAAATGTGTCCTATCCTAAAAAGTTTATTGGTTGACTTAGACATTAAAAGCTGAATATACTAGAAATCAAAGAAACACTAATTACATTTTTTGGAGCACTAACGAAACACTAAGTGATCGCACTAAATTTGACTCGATCCTAAACAGTTTATTGGTTGCCTTAGAAATTTAAAAGCTTAATATGCCAAGAATTAAAGAAACACGAACTACACTTATTGAAGCGCCAACGAAACAGGAAATGACTGCAATAAATTTGACTCGATCCCAAACAGTTTATTGGTTGACTAAAAATTTAAAAGCTGCATATACTAAATATGAAGGAAACACTAATTATATTTTTTGAAGCACTGATCCTAAAGAGTTTATTGTTTGGCTTTGAAAAATTTAAGTTGAATATGCTAATAATCAAAGAAATGCTAATTAATTTTTTTTGAGGCACTAATGAAGCACTAAATAATCGCGCCTAATTTGGCTCGATCCTAAATATTTTATGGGTTATCTTTAAAATTTAAAAGCTCAATATGCCAAATATCAAAGAAACATTTACTATACTTATTGAAGCGCCAACGAAACACTAAATAATCGCGCTGTATTTGACTAACTGCTAACAGTTAATTCGTTGAAAAACTGAATAAATGGTAAAAATCAAGGAAACAACAATTAAAACTTTTGAAAAATAAAAGCTGAATATGCCAATAATCAAAGAAACACTAATTATATTTTTGGAAGCACTAACGAAGCACTGAATGATCGCATTAAATTTGACTCGATTCTTAATAGTTTATGGATTGACTTAAAATTTAAAAGCTGCATATACTAACACTCAAAGAAATACTAGTTATATTTTTTGAAGTACTAATGAAGCATTGAATAATGGCACTACATTTGCCTGGATCCTAAACAGTTTATTGGTTGACTTTGAAAAATAAAAGCTGAATAGGCCAATAATCAAAAAAACAGTAATTATTTTTTGAAGCACTAGTGAAGCACTAAATAATCGCGCGAAGTTTGGCTCGATCCTAAACATTTTGTGGGTTAACTTAGAAGTTTAAAAACTTAATATGCTATAAATCAAAGAAACACTCACTACACTTATTGAAGCGCCAACGAAACACTATATAATTGCATTAAATTCGACACAATCCTAAATAGTTTATTGGTTGACTTACAATTTAAAAGCTGATTATACTAAAAAACACGGAAACACCAATTAAAATTTTGAAGCGCTCATGAAGCATTGAATATTGGCACTACATTTGCCTGGATTCTAAACAGTTTATTGGTTGACTTTGAAAAATAAAAGCTGAATAGGCCAGTAATCAAAGAAACTCTAATTATATTTTTTGAAGCACTAACGAAGCACTGAATAATCGCACTAAATTTGACTCGATTCTAAATAGTTTATGAGTTGACTTAAAATTTAAAAGCCGCATATACTAAAACTCAAAGAAATACTAGTTATATTTTTGGAAGCACTAATGAAGCCATTACATTTGACTTGATCCTAAAAAGTTTATTGGTTGACTTTGAAAAATCAAAGCTGAATATGCCATTAATCAAAGAAACATTTTTTTTTTGAAGCCCTAACCAAGTATTAAATAATCGCGCTAGATTTGGCTCGATCCTAATATGCCAAAAATAAAAGAAACACTCACTGCACTTATTGAAGCGCCAACGAAACACTAAATAATCGCACTAAATTCCACACGATCCTTAACAGTTTATTGGTTGACTTACAATTTAAAAACTGATTATACTAAAAATCAAAGAAATACCATTAACATTTTTTGAATCACTAATGAACCATTGAATAATGACACTACATTTTCCTCGATTCTAAACAGTTTGTTGGGTGACTGAAAAATAAAAGCTCAATATGCAAATAATCAAAGAAACACTAATACACTTTTTGAATCACTAATGAAGCAGAATAATCGCACTAAATTGGACTCAATTTTAAACAGTTTATGGGTTGACTTAAAATTTAAATGCTGCATATACTAAAACTCAAAGTAGTACTAGTTATATTTTTTGAAACACTAATGAAGCATTAAATAATCGCGCTAAGTTCGGCTCGATGCAAAAAAATTTATGGGTTAGCTTTGAAGTTTAAAAACTTAATATGCCAAAAATCAAAGAAACACTCACTACACTTATTGAAGCGCCAACTAAACACTAAATAGTCGCACTAAATTCGACACGAACATAAACAGTTTAGTGGTTGACTTAAAATTTAAAAACTGAATATATTAAAAATCAGTGAAACACTAATTACATATTTTGAAGCACTAATGAAGCATTGAATAATGGCACTACATTTGCCTCGATCCTAAACAGTTTTTTGGTTACACTTTGAAAATTAAAAGTTGAACATGCCAATAATCAAAGAAACACTAATAACACTTTTTGAAGCACCAACGAAGCACTGAATAACCGCACTAAATTTGATTTGATTCTAAATAGTTTATAGGTTGATTTAAAATTTAAAAGCTGCATACACTAAAACTCAAAGAAACACTAGTTATATTTTTTGAGGCACTAATGAAGCATTAAATAATGGCACTACATTTTACTCGATTTTAAAAAGTGTATTGGTTGACTTAAAAACGGTTGAATATGCCAATAATCAAAAAACACTCATTATATTTTTTGAAGCACTAACGAAGCACTGAATAATCGCACTAAATTTGACTCGATTCTAAAATGTTTATGTTTAAAATTTAAAAGCTACATATACTAAAACTCAAAAAAATACTAGCTATATTTTTTGAAGCACTAATGAAGCATTAAATAATGGCACTACATTTTACTCGATCTTAAAAAGTTGATTGGTTGAAAAATCAAAGCTGAGTATGCAAAATCACTATTTTTTTTGAAGCCCTAACGAAGTACTAAATAAACGCGCTAAATTTGGCTCGATTCTAAACTTTTTAAGGGTTAACTTGGAAGTTTAAAAACTTAATATGCCAAAAATCTAAGAAAAACTCACTTTATTGATTGAAGCGCAAACGAAACACTAAATAATCGCACTAAATTCGACACGATCCTAATCAGTTTATTGGTTGACTTACAATTTAAAAACTAAATATACTAAAAATCAAAAAACACTAATTACATTTTTTGAAGCACTAATGAAGTATTGAATAATAGCATTACATTTGCCTCGATCCTAAACAGTTTATTGGTTGACTTTGAAATATAAAAGCTGAATATGCCAATAATCAAAGAAACGGTAATTACACTGTTTGAAGCACTAAATAATCGCACTAAATTTGGCTCGATCGTAAACAGTTTATGGGTTGACTTAGAAATTTAAAAGCTTAACATACCAAGAATCAAAAAAACACTCACTTCACTTATTGAAGCACCAACAAAACACTTAACAATCGCACTAAATTTGATTCCATCCTAAACAGTTTATTGGTTAACTTAGAATTTAAAAACTGAATATATCAAAAATTAAACAAACACCAATTATATTTTTTGAAGCACCAACGAAGCACTAAATAATGACATTAAAATTTGAGACAGTCTTAAGCAATTTATGGGTTGACTTAGAGATTTAGAAGATGAATATGCCCAAAATTAAATAAACCCTAACTACACTTTTTGAAGCATTATCTTAGCACTGAATATTGACACCTAAATTAGTCCAATTCTAAACAGTTGACGTGTTGATTTAGAAATTTTAAAGTTCTGTGCCAAAAGTTACACTTTTGAAGCATTAAGTACCAGATGATTTCATTAAATTTGACCTTGATTCTAAACAGTTTATATGTTGATTCAAAGATTTAGAAGCTGAATATATCAAAAACTAAAGAAACATTAATTACAATTTATGAAGCACAACGATGCACTAAATAATGTCACGTAACTTAATTCGATCCTAAACAGTTTATCGTTTGACATAGAATTTTAAAAGCTCTCTCTACAAAAAATTAATAAAACACTAATTAAAAGTATTGAAGCATTGCCGAAGTACTAGATAATGACACTAAATTTAACTTAATCTTAAACAGTTTATAGATTGATTTAGAATTTCAAAGCTGAATATACGACAAATGATTGAAACATTAATTACACTTTTTGAAGCACAACGAAGCGCTAAGAATGGAATTAAACTTGGCTCGATCATAAACATTTAGAACTGTAAATGCTGAATATGCCAAAAATCAAAGAAATCACTTTTTTAAGCACTAACGGAGCACTAAATAATGGCACTAGATTGACTCGATTCTGGATATTTTGAGGGCTGCCCCTGAAATTAAGAACTTGAATATCCCAATATCTAGAGAAGCATCAACCTAACTTTTGTAGTACAACCAATACTAAATAATTAGGCCAATTTGACTAGACCCTGAACAGTTTATGGATTGAGTTAGAAATTTAAAAAGCTGATAATGCCTAAAATCAAAGAAATACTAATTACAATTTTTGAAGCCCTAAACTTTGGAACGACTCGATTCTAAACAGTATATGGATTGATTTAGGAATTTGAAAGCTGATCATGATATTAAATTGATTCGACTCTAGATAGTTTGATAACTGTCCTTGAAGCTAACTATCCCAATACCTAGAGAATCATCAACGAAATTTTATGTTGCACAAAAACACTAAAAGATAAGACCAATTTGCCTCGATACTAAATAATAGTGTATAGGTTGACTTGGAAATTTCAAGCTTAAATATTTCGAAAATAAAATAACCACTAATGATTGTTTTTGGCTCACTGAGCAGCATTAACAAAACACTAAAGAATTGCAATAAATTTTACTCGATATTAAATAGTTGAGGACTGACCTTGAAATTATAAACTTGAAGATGAATCTTAAACCGAACTTTGAAGCATTAAAAAGCACTAACGAAGCAGTAAAAATGACACTAAATTTAACTCGATCCTAAATAGTTTAGGAGCTGACCTTTGATATTTAAAACCTGAATATTCCAATATTGAAGAAGCACTAATAAAACTTCTTGAAACACTAGACACCACTAACAAAGCACTAAAACTTCCACTAAAAATACGTAATGAAGAACAAATGAAGCAGAAAAAATGACATTAAATTTAATTCGAACCAAAGAGTCTGGAAGTGAAAAACACTATTTGAAGCCACGGAAAAGCATGATATTTTGTAAAAAAAATATAAATTTAAAGCATGTTTGCAGTTTCTATTCAGCCATATGAACATAGGGAACACACATATATAACACATAACGACAGTTGACAATATACATCAAGAATATCTTTTCTACATGCACGCTAAATTGTAGACATATAACGTAACTAATACCGGATTTGCTAAAGGTCTTCATTAAACCATCATATTTATTGCCTATATAGTGTATTAAGGGTCCAATTCCAATTTAAGTGACTTTTGTGGTGCAGCGGACTGGTGCAAAAGAGAATATACAAGACAATCAAAAATGATTTACGAGAACCAAAGAAAATAGTGGATTATTTTCTTTGCGACAACAAAGATTCAGGAAAATGTCTAAAAATGCGAAATGTTTTCGAAATAAAATAAGCTTTTCAAAGTAGCGAACTGTTGTATATGATAGTTGTGTATTGGGAGGCTTAAAATTATTTAAATTATATTCGAACCAATCAAGCGTAATTCTCTTAAAATTTGGTCCAATGCCAAGGTTATTCAATAAAAAGTGTATTAAGTAATAAACTCAGCACTAAAACCAAATTGACGTCTTGTACGGGGTGTTTCCCAGGTAGGATAAACATTCCTTCAATATTTTTAAGGCAAATAGCTATGTGTTCTAAACGGCTTAGTTTCTAAGATACAAGGTGTTTAATTTGAATGACAAAATAGATCGGAAGGTTGTATTTATACGCGATTACAAGAGTTTAGGTAAAGGCACGTTTAAAGCGATCTTCGTATTTTCACGTCTGTGGACCTGACTAATACAAGTTTGCGGGAACATCAGGCTTTTTGGCGAACCCTGTTTTAATTATTCCTCCTTTCAGCTACAAAGGAAAAAGCAAGTGTATATCAAAATTTAATATTTAATTTGATTCAGTAAATATTTAGATTTAAAATGATATATCACACAATAGCGATTTACGATTCTTTATAATGATTTTTTGAATTAAATTTCGAGTTAAAAATTACGAAAGTGTTTCCACTTCGTTGCTCTACCCTGTATATATCCAAGACGCAGTTCTACGTCAAAAAATGTTTTTCGTTAAAATTTCCAACTCGTTTGGAAGTTGCTTGTGATTTCTAATATTGTATTCAGGAGACAAGCTTCATGTTTTCTACATATTGTTTCCTAGATTTACCAATGTCATCCTGACCAAATATATGATTATAAACACAATCTTGCAGCTAAGTACAGTTAAATGTTTGTTAAGGTTCCTACGGAACCACTCAGTGTGAGCTCGATTAACTGAGATGAAATACAGCAATATACAAGCAATAATAAAATGATAAATATTACAGTAATGTCCACAATAAGCTACTATGTACACTATATTCACCAATGGACGAGCAACGTTCAATCGTCCAGCAGTTTATCTTCCAACACAGGGGAAAGTCACTTAAAAATACTTACTAAGTCTCTCCTTAGCTTCTATATACAATGTACTGCAACCTTTTGCAAACAAGAATGACTCAAATTGTAGTGGACTGAGAATGTTATGCAGTCATATGCATAAATAACTTGTTTTGTGGAAATGCGGTTTTTTATACACGCTACAATGGATTCTAAAACACGCTACGCAGATTGCGTAGGTAGGCTAAACTCCGTGTAATGGAAATAGCATTTATGGGAAACTTTATGTTATAATAAAGCAGATAGAATATTGGCCGAATGCCAAGAATGCCGTTTACTTTTTGGCTTTTGAGAGTGATTGTGAAGAAGTGAGTTTACTTACATGGCCGAGTGTCACAGGGAACGCTTACTATAGCGTCCTACTTTTGCCGGAGATGGCCGGGAGCCAATAGATGCCTTTTACTTGTAGGCTTAAGACGACTACGACGAGATGTCGCAATGGCAGAGTACCACAAATGCCGTTTGAGATAGAGAATCTTGGGAGATTAGGAGTTCTCAACACGTGAAACCACATGGCATGGCCGGCGGCCATGCTACCGGGAGCGCGCACACAGCGCGTCTTGCTTGGTTTGGAGTCAAGAAGCTACTCTAAGACGACTACGACGAGATGTCGCAATGGCAGAGTACCACAAATGCCGCTTAGAGATTGAAAGTTATCAACACGTGACCATGCCACCGGAAGCGCGCACACAGCGCGTGTTACTTGCTTGGCCATCGAGAAGCTACTCAATTCTAGAACGTGAGAACTAGATCAACTAGAACGCGTTGTCTCCTGCTCTTTTGGCGGGAGAAGGTACATCATTCCGGAAATAGAAAGGGCAAATAATGTAAATACAGAGAAGTTATATAAAACTTAACATCGGCGATTGTCTATTTAGGGACCCCTAGAATTATAGATAGGAATTTTAGGTTTGGTGAAATGGCTATCCTGTAGGAAACACTGTGATTGGTCGGATGCGTTTCGAGGCCGTTCTGCTTTCAGCTATCTAGACTAACTGATGCAGTGGATAAACGTTGTAACAAGAGATGGCGCTAAGAGTGTCGCCGAGAGTTTATAAGAGGCATTCTTGGAATGTGTGATACACAGTGGCGTGGAATAATAATATAATACGAATTAAATCGCTAGATTTGAAAGCATGCTCAAATATTAGATATAAATACCTATAGTTAAAAACTGTCGACGAGACTTAATAAATCACAACACATTAAAATTTGAATTAAAATATTCATTGAATGTATAAAACGCGGTTTTAGCAAGAAAGGTCTTAATTTTCCTTTTAAAGATTTGATTGGGAAGATTCTTTACTACCTACCTATTGTGAAGTTTTATTGCCCAATATCCCGTACCATCCTACACCTCCTTAGACGCCAGTATGCAGGGAACAGGTCTTGCCTATTCCGTGTGTTGTGTTCGTGTATGTCCTCATGAGTCTGATACCGATCGATGCTGCTCTTAACATAGACAAGACACTCCAACATGTACAAAGATAGCACAGTCAAAAAACCCATCCGAACAAAGACATTCCGACAGCCTATATCCCAGTCCGCTCACCACTCTTACAGTCCTCCTCTGCAAACCAAAAACCCTGTGTGCGTCCGCCGAATACCCCCACGCAAGTATTGCATATGTAATCCGGGATTGAAAGATGGCAAAAAAGCACTCCGCAGCACACCAGTAGGACACACTGCGTGAAATGGTACGAAGGAGATAAAGCGACTTGGTAAGCCTTCCCATCAGTGCACTAATGTGCCTTCCCCATTTCAATCTTGGGTCCAACACAACACCCAAAAAGCTCACATCTTCCTGGTTGGGAACTGCCATCTCTCGCATCGAGAAGACGACTCGACCTGTCTTTTCCTTACAAAAGATGTGCTCCTGTCATGTCTGAACCCCCACTGACAATCTGTGAACAGATTATTTTTCTCAGTGTATGGCTATTTGCATAGCCATACACTTCTCAATTACCTTGGATAGTACTGGTAGCAAGGATATTGGTCTGTAGTTGTTGGGAACAGTAGGGTCTCCTTTTTTAAAAATAGGCCTAACAATGGCCTCCTTGAGACAATTGGGAAAAACACCAGTACTTATGCATTGTTTTTATTAATTTTACGGTCAAATCATATATATCACAGCTACCCTTGTTCTTTAGTGAATCAATTATATCCCTAACCCCATTGAAGGACACCTCCTCAAATGAAAAGGGAATAGTGGCAGCCTCAACAAACTGAATAAACTCCAATGCATTGGAGTTTATTCAGTTTGTTGAGGCTGCCACTATTCCCTTTTCATTTGAGGAGGTGTCCTTGAATGGGGTTAGGGATATAATTGATTCCATGGGTCTCCATCACAAGGTGGCATATCCTTCACAGTCTTATGCGCTATTTCAGAAAAGACTTTATTAAAATCATCTGGTGTTATGGTAGTAGGGTCATCATGGACACTTTTATTGCCCCTTTGCTTATTGATTATCTGCCACATGGTTTTTGCAGGATTCGAGGATGAATGAATCATATTGTCATTAAACCTTACCTTAGCCTGCTTTATTAAATTTCTGTAAGCTTTTTTGTGCTCAATGATAACTTCCTTTATGCCCTCAAAGTTGTACTGCTGGTGCAACTCACTTAGAAAGTGTATATGGTCCCTCATAGTTTTTAGCTCCTCGTCAAACCATCTTATGTTATTAAACTGGTCTGACCTCACATTATACAATTTCTCAGGGAAAGCCTGAACATATGCCCTGCACAAAATGCCCAAAAACTCTGCAAAAGAATCATTAACGTCATCACATTGTTGGACAGAGTCCCATGATGTATCATACAGGATATTATGAAATTCATGCAGTCCTCTTTGTGTTATTGGTCTGCACAGTTTGCGGGATTTTGTGGAATCATCATGCACTCTCTCAAACTTGCACTCCACAATCTGGCACATATGATCAGAAACATTCATATCAAGAACGACAATGGAACATATTCCAATATCATGAGTCACGAAGACATTATCCAGGCAGGACTGTTGTCTGGTTGGTTGAAATACAGTCTATTTTAGTCCAAAGCTCTCCACAACATCACAAAATTTGTGGGTTTCGGGTAGTGTTGAGTTAAACTGTACATTGAAATCCCCAGTAAAGATGATTTTTGCTGTTGGATCAAGACCAGACAATATACCCTCGACTGAAGCCAAGAAGGTGTTAAAGATGCCTGATGAAGAACGATATAATGTTAAAACATATACATTCAATGATTTCATAAAAATACAATAATACTCTATACATTTCTCAATCATAAAAGATACACTTACATTGGCTGTACTTACATCTGCACTGTCCCCCACAAAACAACAGTTCCTCCCCCCCGTGGAAAACATTCTTGCAGAATAGGCTACCATTTTGAATCCTTGGAAGTAAACCAGGCTGACTTCATCCTCGCTTAACCAGCACTCTGTTATGCATAGCACATCTATGAATTTGTCCACTATGAATGATTCTATTTCATTTGCTTTATTTCGGAGATCTGACGTTAATATGTAAAACTCTTAAAGTTTCTGTTGCAGTCTTCTGGCCATTGGGTGGTGCTGGATGTTCATAAAATCGTTAATAAGAACTCCTTGTGGGCATAAATTGGTATTCATGAATTTATCTCGCTCACTTGATGGTACAGCAAGCCTGAAAGATGCTTGATACTTGTATTTCTTTGTCCGAATCCTCTCACAGTGAGATCCTTTTTCCAGACCATTGTTCTTGAGGAAATCCATAACTTCATTGCTGTTCACTTCCAGAGCCAATCCCGAAAGAAACAAAAACTCAGGTTTTACAGCCGTTTTTAAAAGGCCTATGCCCTCATTGCTTCCTCTTAGAGGTTCTGGTCTATCATTCTGCTGGACTCCTCTCCTTGCTGTCGCCCCAGCCTGTTGGAGGTTGTGACCACGTCGGCCCCCTTTTCTCTTTTGCGTTTCCCATTTGTCATCTTGATTAGGAGGTGGTTGAATGTCGTTAGTGTCTTTAAAAGTGTTGTTACTTTGAGACGATCTTTCTAGATTTTCAGAATTTTCATTGTTTTTGTTTACTATAACGTCAGTGATGTCATTGTCGCTTACGTCAACGTCAGCAGCTATTGACGTTTGCAAGCCACTAGCGTCATCTAGGGGCGTTGATCCTGTTTTAGTGTCATTTTGGGATGACATTCGACTGTTTGAATTTTCAGGATTTGATATTTTGTCGTTGTAAACTTCAGTTTCAGATTGCGACTTACCGCCATCTGTTGCCGCTTCATCCAACTCATCATCAGATTTGGTATTTCTGCTGGAATCTTTGGAATGTTGATTTTCTTGATCTTGATCTTTTCCTATTGGTTTTGTTTTCTTTGGTGATTTTGTTACTAGGGTTTCAAATTTTTCTTTCCACAGATTGGCATTGTCCTGGAGTATCTTATTTTTGTCCTTCATTTCTTCAAGGAGTCTTCTATACAGTGAAATTTGAACGTCTTTTATGTTTATGTCCGTTCCAACCTCACTTTCTTCCCGGCAGCAAACAAGTCGTGAAGGGTCTATAAAATGAATCTTTTCTGCCCAGTCGCGGGTGGCACACGAACTATGGTACACATTTTAACAAATAATGCACACTGTTGTACTAGAAATCTTAGTTTTACAGCACTTATATCGCGATTTTTCTGCGGAGCCACTCTACAAGCGTTTTCTAATCGGCGCCATCTTGTAAGTAACATAACGAATAAATGACCTTCCCTTATTTTATAATTATTAGTATCTAATGGAAGTTAATTGTGGTCATATACCAACTTAAAATATCGTCTTATTTCGAATCTCAATTGATTTCCTGTAATATCGCGTTCAATTTTATTAATTTGTTTGCGTGGCTGGCATCTCGGAATCAATGATAAATTTAACTTTTATTTTATCTTTTTTTTGGAAAATTTTCGGGGCAATTGTTTATGTATTACTTAAATTTCGAAATATGGCACCCAAAAGAATAAATAATATCATAGAACATAACATAGTAGTATTCTCCTTTAAATTACGGTGATACGCGGTAATTTTTATTGTTGTTTTGTTCTAGTGGCCTTTCAAAAATGGAAACGAGGGCCACATATGTGCATGCCTTAAACAAAAGTAAATATTTAATATTAAGTAAGTTTTGGGAGCTCGAACTCTGATAGGTTTTTCTTAATTGTTTCTACGTGAAGTTACCTCTTGTGATTCCTCGATACGGCTAACCATTTACGAGAAAAAAATTAAAATTGTTTTAATAAACGTCACTGACCTTAATTTCGATATGCATTCAATTTACCTAAAAGTTCCAAAAGTATCATGGGAGACTCCTTGAGCAGTTCTATGATGAAAAGCTTTCAGATTATATAATATTTTTCTACGTATTGTTTTCTGGATTTACTAATGCCACTTTAGGTATGTACCCTCCGGAAAGGGAGAAGATGGTCACACATGTGCTTGCTTCCACTAAAAGTAAATATTTGGTGTTAAGTGGGTTTCAGAAGCGTAAACTTCATTTTGTTTCGAAAATATGCTTGTCACTAACGTTAGTTTAGCTTGATAATTTCACTTGAATGGGCTCGAAGTTATATTGTTTTGTAAAATATAAACCTTGTATGGGTGTGGTTGATTCTAATTCCAATCCATTTTTATACCGATTCCCTGGGACAATTGGTCTTTGTTGGTCAAGTTTTTAAGGGGTTTCTTCGTGTTTTCGTTGGTTCATTTTGGCTTTTAGGGTACATGAAAAAGGGAAAAGAGAACCTCACTCGTGTATGCCTTGAGCACAAGAAAATACTTAGTATTAAGTAACTTTTGGGAGCCCGACCTCTAAAAGTAAATATTTGGTATTAAGTGGGTTTCAAAAGCTTGAACTCTAATTTTGTTTCGAAAATACGCTTGTCACTAAAGTTAGATTCGCTTAATATTTGCGCTTTATTTTATAAAATATGTACTTTGTATGGGTGTGGTAGATTCTAATTCCAATGCGTTTTCATACCGATTTCCTGGGACAACTGGTCTTTGTTGGACAAATCCGTACGCGGTCTGTTCCTGTTTTATTTGGTTTATTTTGGTTTTTAGGGGACGTTTTTTCATTATTTACTATAAAAATTTTCGTTATTTGTTTGGCCTCAGTTCTTTAGCTTTTCTAGAAGAAACGAAGTAGATTAGAGCTGTGACCCTTTAAAAAGGAATGAAAACCATCATGTAAATAATGACCTTACTTTATTTTATAATAATTATTATTAGTGTCTGATGGAAGTTAATTGCGGCTATATACCAACATAAATTGCGGTTTTAATTTGGCTGACGATAGAGACCTAGTAACTGTAAAAGTTGGTGTTAGTTTGTATAAATACAGCCCTTTCAGGAATGCCTATCACTTAAATTGGACACCTTGTATACAAACTGACTTTCTATTTATTAAAAAAATTCATTGATTTGACTGTGAACATTGGTCTACCTCCGAAAATTCAAACTACAGACCGATTGCATTATGACAATTATTTTT
Source organism: Pissodes strobi (assembly GCA_016904865.1). Taxonomy (NCBI): domain Eukaryota; kingdom Metazoa; phylum Arthropoda; class Insecta; order Coleoptera; family Curculionidae; genus Pissodes; species Pissodes strobi. Next base: position 26,239 of record MU182156.1, read on the forward strand.
GGATTTCGCACGGTTAATGGTCGCTTCAACGCGTTTCGACTGGTCTTATTAATTTTTTATTAAACCGCTGCAGAGTCAAAATGTTTGTGATATTATGACTTAGTTAATAGTGTGTAGCAAATTAGTTAGTAGGACAATGTTACCATTATATTTTTAATTGCAGCTATATACGAGTGTCATCGAGAAAGTTGTGATATACATTTTTATTATCGGATTTCGTCAGTTGAGCAGACAAGCCATTTTAACATTGTTTATGTGTAATTAATTTTAATACAGTTTCGCAATACTTTACTGGTATATTGTGCAACAAACTTATTTTTGAAATCTACTGCCCAACTGTTGGACAGCCAAACGGTCGTTTCGTCAGTTGTCTTAAATCTAATGTAAATCCCGTTTTGGTTCAGTTCGGTTAGTTTGGATTAGGCGCGGGAAATATTTATGACGCGACGACCATCAAGCGTTGGGAGCAGATTCTAGACACAAGGGGGTGTTCATTTTATACCAGTCAGGAATGTGCTTTCTACACGTATAACAGCACACTACAGGGTGATGCACGACAGAACGGCATTTAGCTAGATGATATATTTTGAGCGAGAAATACTCGAGGATAAGGAGTTGTGAAATTTCCGGATGTGGTCTGAAGTCCTTTGTCGCACCCTGTATATTTTATACATTTAAATTCGCTATTCTACGATATGTCACGAGTCGTTGTTTGTTTTCAAAACGACTTGGGCCGACTTTACCCGAATAAGCGTTAAAGAGCCGGACGTGAGGCGGACGACTCAATTAGACTCAATGCCCAGGAAAAATGTGCTAAACACGTCTAAACAAGTTGTCACTTCAAAAATATAACATTTCTTGAACTGATTGGTATATTTAAGCTAAGATTATTTTTCTAAAGTTATATAACGATGAATGTTCTTTAAAAGTATATAAAAACTACGAAAGCATAGAGATGCCATGCTAGCATTGTAAAATTTTTTCAGGAAAATTTACACTTTTTCTGTCAATTGACACTTTTTCTGTCAATTTACACTTTTTCTGTCAATTAACACTTTTTCTGTCAATTTACACTTTTTCTGTCAATTTATACTTTTTGTGTCAATTTACACTTTTTGCGTCAATTTACACTTTTTCTGTCAATTTACACTTTTTCTGTCAATTCACACTTTTTCAGTCAATTTACACTTTTCTGTCAATTTACGATTTTCTACCGAATTCTACCATTCGCGTTTAGGTACACCAATTTTGAGGCTTTACACATGCGTAAGCGCTAATTCTCATATTTTTTCAAAATTGTTCTATTCTTGATTTTGGGCATGCCTTGGGCTAGTCTTGTTGCGTTGCGTCCCCGGAGCAAGCGAAGCAGACGGAGGGCCATGCTTGAAGTGATATATTAGAACGATCACTGCGCTGCTGCCAAACGTGCAGGTCCGAAAAATGAAAATTGCCTGGGCGTTTGGCAGCACTGCAGTGTTATCGTTCTAATATATTCACGCATGGCCCTCCGTTCGCTTCGCTCGCTCCGGGGGCGCAACCCAACAAGACTAACCCAAACTAGCCCAAGGCATGCCCACACTCAAAAATAAAACAACTTTAAAAAATATATGAATTAGCACGTACGCATGCGTGGAGCCCCAAAATTGGTGTGCCTAGACGCGAATGGTAGAATTCGATAGAAAACTGTAAATTGACAGAAAAGGTGTAAATTGACAGAAAAAGTGTCAATTGACAGAAAAAGTGTAAATTGACAGAAAAAGTGTAAAATGACAGAAAAAGTGTCAATTGACAGAAAAAGTGCAAATTGACAGAAAAAGTGTAAAATGACAGAAAAAGTGCAAATTGACAGAAAAAATGTAAAATGACAGAAAAAGTGTAAATTTTCCTGAAAATATTTTACAATGTTAGCATGGCAGCTCTAGGCTTTCGCCAAAAACCATTAGCAGATTGAATATTTTAATGCGACAACAATAGATGGCGTCGGCGCAGCTCGGACATAAAGATTAGTAAAATATATATTTTTTATATTTTATGGTACCTAAGAATAATTGGACTTTTATATTTTTGTCTCATTTTGAGCTTTCCAAGATGAGATTTGAGTCGAGTAGTGTCACAGTGGGCATGAACTTAGGATTTTGAAATGTATTAAACTGGTATAGAACTGGGGCAACCCTTCACGCCATACAGCAGATGGAGAAGTCTCACATGGATATTACTGCGGGCCAAGAAGTGAGATGGCCAGAGTCGGGTAATGTAAAACTGAGCAAGTCAGTGGTGTTCTTCAGCGGCACCTCACACAACCGACATGAGTTGGGTCTCTGATCTCACTTAAGCCAATAAATAAAAGGATCTGCTATACAAGAGTAAAAGGTCAATGGTATAACTTTTCGTTCATATCAGCACATGCCCCTACTGAGGAGAAGAATGAAGAAACCAAGGATATCTTTTATGACCAACTAGAACAAACAATAGATGAAGTACCCAAACAAGACATGTTAATGATGTATGGAGAGTTTAACGCAAAAATTGGGAGGGAACAGTTTTTAAGACCACAGATTGGCCAACATAGCTTACGCGATGTATCGAACGATAATGGGCTGAGGTTGGTGGGATTGGCATTGGCCAACAATATGCTGATCAAATCAACCATGTTTCACAGTAGAGTGCCATAGCCCGGTCCGATTCTCTCGAGCTATAGACGGGGTCGATTCTCTTTGGGCTATAGACGGGATCGATTCTCCCGTGGGCTATAGACGAGTTCAATTCTCCCTGGTCACCTTGAGATAGCCCACTTGGCCTTGGGTGTATTCGACCTTGAATGAATTTGACCTTGAATGTCCTTGAGTTTTTAAGGTCGGGCATATGACCTTGGGATTGCTCCAAGCGTGTATGACCTTGAACACCTTTGGGATTGCTTTGTGGTGTTTTTTTACCCCCTTGAGTTTTTTGTTGACGGTTGTACATATGGCCTTGGGATTGCTCCAAGTGTATATGACCTTGAACGCTCTTGGGACTGTTTGCAGAGGGTTATTGTTCATGATGTTTTAAAGTCAGTTAAGGATATGCAACTTGACTGTGAGCGCTTGAGATAATTTTAAGCGACATCGACCTCGAGTGTCCTTGCGGATATTTGAAGATCACACATTTGACCTTGAATGACTTTGAGCTGGCCTTGGAACTTTTAGTGTGACGTCACATCGCCTTCAGAAATATATTGTCAACTATTATTTTTAATTACACTACATAATAATATATAGGTTTAATTTCAGGTTGGGCGTTACAGAAAATCACTTATTTGGAAATTATTGTGAATAATTACGTCATATATTAAGCTACCATATTTCACGGAGTTCGGGTTCGTTCTAAAAACTAAGTCAAGTACTTTTCTAATTTTTTCATTAAAAAATCAAGTCAGTGTTTTCATTTCTTTTATTGTTAAAACTAAAATCTGCATTTTTTAATTAGAAGACAAGAACACACATTATTCACCACATTCTTGTGACTTTGAAAGACAAAACAAAGCATTGTTTTCAACATTCTTATAACATTGTAAGACAATAATTGTATATTTGCAACATTCCTGTAAATTTGCAATATATTTTTAAATTTAATTGTTTTTTTATATAAGTACATCAGCTCTAGAAAGAATATCTTAGTATAAGTTTAAAATGGCATCTGTTAACAACATAATTGCCATATTTGGTCGTCAGCGAACAAGGATGTTTCTATGAAGCTGAGCTGCAAAAGACGAAAAGCCCAGGTGTTTATTTAGTTGAAAAAGTTCTCCGCGAACGTAAAAAAGACAATAAAGAACAATAATATGTTAAGTGGTTAGGTTTTCCAAATCAGTTTAACACGTGGATAGATAAGTCAGATATTGTTTAAATATATATTATTTTTAAACATGTGTAAAGTATAGGGGTTATAAATAAACAACTTTCTTTTTGTAAAATTTTTGTTTTTTATTGAATATATATCTATTAGTACAAAACTTGAACACTACACATACTTAGAGTCTATGTAACATCTTCATCGAAAATCTAGTAAAGATGGGAGCAATATGGTGGAGAATCTAGTAAAGATGGAAACGATGGTTTTGATGGGGATTGCCAGTCTTCAGTTAAATCCCAACTCTCCTTCTTGCCAGTCTTCACTTAAATCCGAACGCTGTCCTTTTTGGCTACATGTCAGAACGAGACGGTGAATAATCTAATAAAGATGGAAATGATGGTCTTGGTGGGGTTTGCCAGTCTTCACTTAAATCCCAACGCTGTCCTTCTTGACTAAACACAATAGACGAATGTTTGTTGTACTCTTGGGATAAGTCTGTTGGGATATCTGATATAGTTAAGGTTCGACTTGATCGCCTAGATAATTTCGGCGTGTTCGATATTTTAATGTGTGCATCAGGATTTACCAAATGAGGTACTGCTCGGTAACTGACCGCCCTTGAGCTGGTTTTATCCAATAATTCCGGGAAACTATTTGGTGACAGACTTCTACTTGGATATAAATATAGTTGATTTCGAGTAAAAAAAGTGGGGTCCATGGGCGAATAAACTGGAAAAAACAATGATAGCCCTGTTGAATTGTTGATTAAAAAAGACTCGATGATTAACTTTACTAAATGCTAATTTATTGCCATTAATTACAAAATTATTTTATGCTATTTGATACGCGTTTTTGCGGAACGGCTTGCTGGAGAGAATTGCCTTCTTGCTTCTTTTTAGAGTTCGTATCAGTGGTTCCCTTCTTCCTCGCTTCACTCTAGCTGCTGCTATCGGTGTTGAATGTTGTGTGTGTTGCAGAATGCAAAAACACAGGGACGGAGTAAAGGCACACTTGTCGAGTTATTGTCAAATATGCTTGGACATGCCGCCCGCCTTGAAACCTCCTGGTTTCAATAAAAATGTAGATTAGTGACTAACGGGTAAGATACAGATCTTTGAAACCGCACGTTTCACTACACCATTAATTGTTTTAATGGAAACAACTCTAGTGATATTGTCTTTTTCAAGAAACACTTCTACTATTCTTCCCATTTTCCAGCGTAGAGGAGGCTGATTGTCGTCCTTTAGGAGCACTAGTTGATTGGGTTGGAGTATAAATTGGTTATTTTGGTTCCATTTTGAGCGCTGTTGTAATTGACTAATGTATTCTAAACTCCAACGTGACCAAAACTTCTGGATCATTTGACTTAGTTGCTGGAACTGATCTAGCTGATTGATTGGTACATCGATAATATCAGGTTCTGGGATAGATAACAAGGAACAGCCAATTAGAAAATGGCCGGGAGTAAGAGCCTGAAGATCTGACGGATCTGATGATAAGGGTGTTATTGGACGTGAATTTAGGCATGCTTCAATTTGCGTTATTAATGTGCTAAAATTCTCCAAAGTTAAAGTTGAATTACCCATAACACGCCGCAAATGAAACTTGGCAGACTTTACCGCAGCCTCCCAAATGCCACCAAAATGGGGTGGCCGAGCTGGAATAAAGCTCCACGTAATTGATTCTGAACAGAGATATCTAATTATATCCAACTGCACGTCTTGGTTAAAAACAAACGCAATAAACCGTTGAAGCTCACGATCAGCACCTACAAAGTTAGTAGCGTTGTCTGAACATATTGATATTAAACAGTTTAAAAACGCGTTCGTGCTAAGATCATTGACTATTTCGATATGGGTTGCTTTTGTACTAAAACAAACAAACAAGCATAAGTACACCTTTATTCGTTTAGCATTTTTCATGTTGTTAACTTTGATCGTGAATGGACCTGCATAATCCAGGCCGATGTGTAAAAACACGGTCGAGAGGGAGTGATACGCTCTTTTGGTAATTCCCCCATGGGCTGGTTAATTGATATCGGTTTTACACGGAAACAGAGTATACATTTGTTAAGAATCCTTTTTACTGTGGTCATGCCAGAAATGGGCCAATACTTAGTTCGAATATACGCCAGCAAAGCTTGAGGCCCTGCATGCATTAATCTATAATGTTCTTGTCTAATTATAAGCTCTGTTAGGTTATGTTTGCTTGAAAGAATTATAGGGTGTTTCTGAGAGTAGTCAAAGTTAGAATGCTTTATTCGACCCCCCACACGTAATATGCCAGAATTATCTAGAAATGGCGTTAATGATTTAAGTTTATTGGTTTTCTTTGAGATGCTTTTACTTGATGATGCGTTGATATCATCTGGAAACGATTCCTTTTTAGATATTCTTATCAGACAATTTAAACCATTCGTTAATTCAGGGAGATTTAAATGCCCAATGCGCTCATTAGTTTTGTTTAAACAATTGTATTTAAATCGTAAGATTAAAGTTACAATTCACTGTAATTTATACAAAGAGGAATACAAAGAAAATATATCAAAATTATTATTTTTGTTAGCATTTAGCAATGATATATCCACATCAGGTTTTCTTTCAGGGAGTGAATTTTGGACGTTGAATTTTTCTTTCGGCCAATTTTTCGTGTCCTTGATCAGCCACGATGGTCCATTCCACCATAGCGTCGAATTCATAAGTTGATAATGTGTCATTCCACGAGAAATAATATCCGCGGGATTTTCTTTGGTGTTAACATATTGCCACTGGTTGATTTTTGTTATGCTTTGAATATGTGACACTCTATTTGCAACAAATATTTTCCAATGGTAGGGTTCTTCAGCTATCCAAGCCAAAGTAATAGTTGAGTCACACCAATAGAAACGTTCGTTGACCATCATGTCTAATGACTGAATAACTTTTTCAACCACATTAGATAGTAATACGGCTGCGCATAACTCTAATCTGGGCAAAACAATAGTTTTCAGAGGTGCTACCTTTGATTTTGCATATATTAATTGTACATCGTGATTGCCGGAATGATCTGTACATCTTAAATAGACGCATGCTCCATATGATGTTTCAGATGCGTCACTAAAGCCGTGAATTTGTACGTGTTTTACTGTCTTGGTAGTAACCTGTCGTGGTAATCTCAACAGGTTCAAGTTTGGTATGTCATATTTGAAATTGTTCCAGCATGTGTGAAGATCATGGGGTAATGATTCATCCCAATCTAATTCTAACTTCCAAAGTCTTTGCAATATTTTTTTTGCCATGACGACACATGGTCCAATATTGGACACACTGTTGATAAAATTGTTCGTTTGGTCACACGTTCTGAACCCGTTAAGGTAATGGTATATTGCAAAGTGTCTTCATTTGGATTCCAAAAAATTCCAAGTGTCTTGTTTACTCCATCGTTGGATACAAGATGGTGAATGTCTTGATTTGAATTTCCTTTTTCTTCAGCTAACAACTGCGAAGAGTTTGATGACCATTTACGCAGAATAAATCCATGTTGTGATAAAACATTTTTTATGTAATTCTTTAGTTGTCTTGCCTCATCAGTCGTGTTAGTTCCTGACAATAGATCGTCGACATAAAAATCACGTTTGATGATTTTACAAGCTGTCGGCTATTCGTCATTATGTAAATTGGCTGCCTCATGAAGACTTCTTATGGCAAGAAAAGGTGCGCTAGACGTACCGTATGTTACAGTATTGAGCCTATAGTATTAAATCGGTTCTGATTTGTTCGAACGCCATAATATTCTTTGTAGATCTCTATATTCTTCTTGAACATGCACTTGTCTGTACATTTTTTCCATGTCACTGGTTAAAACAATATTGTGTTTTCTGAATCTAATTAGTATACTAAATAAATCTTCTTGTATTGTCGGCCCAACTTTCAATTTGTCATTTAGTGATACGCCGCTAGAAGCTTTCATGGAACCGTCGAAAACAGTTCTTAATTTTGTGGTACTACTAGTCTCTTTTAGTACTCCATGATGTGGCAAATAGAATGTTGGCCTATTGCTGGTAGTTAACTCGTCCGTAGGTATCTTAGACATATGTCCTAAGTCCTCGTATTCGTTCATGAAGTTTACGTATAAAGTTTTCAAGTGCACGTTTCTATCTAGTTTTCTTTCTAACATGTTAAATCTCTTTAAAGCAAATCATATGATTCACCAACTTCATTTATATTTTCCTTGATAAGTAAAGGAACAACAAATCTTCCATTTCCATTACCTTGTCTTGGAATTCTTTTTCGCATTCTTTTTCTTCGTTACTTACCATTTTAATATTTTCAAAACTTTCCACTTCCCAAAATCTTGCAAGTTGCTCTTCAATCTTTTCCATTCGTATGAACGTGCAAATGTTTGGTGCTTTAATACTTATCGGTGTTCTTCCTGATATAACCCAACCAAATTTCGTTTTTTGGATGATTGGCTGATCATTACTTACCTTGATCTGTCCTATGCACATTAAATCATAAAACACAGCCGCTCCCAATAGTAAATCAATTTTTCCAGGAATATTAAAATTCTCATCAGCTAAATTTACATTGGGGGGGATCACTATATCATTTAAGTTAACTTTCACAACTGGCAAGTTTTCGGTAATTTTATCCAATATTAAGAAAGTTGTATCTAAATGATAAGAGTTGAATCGCGATTTTATTGTACATTTGGTCATTGAACTTATTTTTGAGACGTTTGTGCTGATACCACTTATAGGAACATCGATTTTTTGAGTATCTAATTTTAATTTGTTGCAAAGTTCGCGTGTAATGAAATTTGACTGTGACCCCGAGTTGAGTAATACGCGTGCTTTTGAAATCTTCCGAATTTATCACTGATATCAACTAATGCTGTTGATAATAAGATTTCTGATTGCTTGATTTCTGATGAAACTGATGTGGTACCAAACTCTGTTGGAACATGCTGGTTAGTGTGTGTGTGATGTGATTTGATTGATTAAAGAATACTTGACTATATGTTTGATTGTTTGATGGATTATTGTTGTTAGATTCAAGTTGGTTGCTGGTTTGTCTGTTTACTTGATTGATTGTATGATTGAAAAATTGATTACTAGGAATGATTGGATCTTGGTCAGATTGAATGAATGAATGATGATGATTTTGTTGATTATGATTGATTTGATGATCTCGTTGATTGTATGATTGACTCATCGGATAAAAGTTTGGTTTTTCATTTTGTTTATTTGATGGATCGTTACTAGAGCGCTCTGAAGCCTTGATCATAATGTCTTGTTGGGTATGATTGATTATAATGATTTGGTATTTGATGCAACAATTGATTATAATGGATTTATTCATTTGATTGGTATTCAGGAAATTGGTTATTGTTTTGCAGCATATTTGTTTGCGCATTTGAAATTTGAGTTTTGTTCTTTTCATGAAGCAATGAGTTATGTTTATCGCCGCAATATTTACATCCAGGAGAATAACACTCATTATATGCATGATTTGATCTAAAACAATTAAAGCATAATTTTCGCCTTTTCATTTCAGAAATTCTTGATCTGATTGGCATCGATAAAAATTTTGAACAGTAAAAAATTAAGTGAGGCTCGTTACAGCATAAACACTTCATTTTGTTAACATTTATAGGCGTAGGGCTCGAATATAATGTTCGAGAACGAAATGGTTTATTTGTGTTTATTGGTTTAGGGTCTGCACGAGTTTCTTTTGTGTTTGACAACGTTTCTAATAGTTGACATCGAGTGGTTAAAAAAACAAAAAAATTGTCTATAGTTGGCAACACTTGCTTACCTATATTTGCTGACTCCCACTCTCTTCGACTGACTTGATCCAGTTTTGTGGTCAACAAGTATATTAATATCGTGTCCCAACTATCAACTGGTTGCTTAAAACTTTTTAAAATTCGAATGTT
>MU182156.1:60985-83197 GCA_016904865.1 Pissodes strobi
TTTTACTCCTTTAATATGCCATATTTTTGAGTATCTGCTGAAAGTCAAAACTTGTGTGTTTTCTGTATAAACAACCGTCCGCCTCTTGGATAAAAACCTAAAATCGAACATTTTAACCAAGATTATAAATTACTAATAATAATCTATAATTTACTCTGGGCAATAATTATTATGTTATTGATTGCTCTTCAACCCTTAACATAAAATATTGCCTCTAATAATTCGCGGAGGCCTTTTCCTAATAAATTATTCAGCGAGGACAATATATAAATGCAGTAAATTCAGTGGGAATTTTCGCAGATGCCCATCATACCAATAATTTGATTGACAAATTCTCGTAAATATTTTATTAGGGTGATAGGGGATATAATCATTGTAGAATGATATTCAGACCAGGCCATATTTTATTATTTACGGTAATTAATATGAAGGTGCTCCATATATAATTATTTAAACAGGAAATATAAAAGCGCCACGTATCCATTCGAGAATAATATTGTCGCGATTGGTTTTAACCACGACGCCGCGCCTTGGTTAACGTGCAGGAATATAGTTCAGATTCGGGATCGATCTACGTCAGCTGAGAAGAGATGATAAAGAAAGCACTTCAGTTAAAAACAATAACAACGTCTATTGGTCAACGACTTAATGAGAAAACATATTATACCCGATTACTAAGCTGCGCATGTTCCCTCGATTGAGGCATATTTATAAATTGTTTATAGATCATTGGTCACTGTTTTATGAATATAGTTTGTCTTAAGAGTTTGTGCTGTGTTTCATTTATAGTTAGCTTTTCACTTAAAGTTTACACTGCACTGATTCTACTTTGAAAATTGTCACACTCTTTCTCTGTTTAATAGCAGATAGTAAGATTATAGTGATATAAAACAATACTGAAATAATATGAACAATAAAACAAAATCAAACGGAAATTAGTTATATAAGAGACAGTTGAGGAGAGTGTGCAAATCCTACTGCTCAATGAGAGATGGGGTTTGGTTAAGGGCTCCAGCAGCTCTCTACCAGTTGAACTGCTAACTGCCTTTGATGGTACCACTCCTTAATAACTAATTAAATTTATGAATAAGTGCAAGTAAGTAATAAGGTATTACACAACAAAAAAAAACTAAAATTTTAAATCAATGTCCACGTTTATTGATAATGTTGTTATTTGATACAAGTGTCAGGTGTCCTGCTATTGAAGTTCTTAGGCTAGGTTATACAATAATGATTATATCACAATAAATCTATAAAATTGAAAAACCACTCACTGACAACTAGAAGCTAAGATCAGTTATCCAACATAACACTGAAGTTATCCAGTATCCTATATTTAATTAAATATTTCAATCAAAATGAAGAATCATTGAAGTTAATCAAGGAACTAATTTAGTGCAATCAAATAACAAATTAATTAAATGAAGTTAATTAGTGTACAATAAATTGAATGAAGGTAATTAACAAAGTAAATCATAAACTATTAGCTGAATGACAGATTAGTTTAATGATATTAATTAGCAAATTAATCAAGGAAGTAAATTGCCAACTATTAATCAAATAAAATACAATAATTAAATGAAATTAATTAACAACATAATTAGTGCAATAAGTCACTAACTATTAATCAAATAGTATAAAGTTAATTCAATGAAATTAATTAACACATTAATTGGTGAAGTAAGCCACCAACTATTAATCAAACAATGTCAGCTTGCCTTAATAACAACTCAAAATGAAGTAAGTGATAGGTAAGCCAAACCAAACTAAAACTCAAAAAGTTAAGGTAGGTGTAGGCAATAAGGTAATTAAAGCGGTATTAAATGAAAATAAGGAAAAACCACAAAATAATGTAGGTAAAACCCGAGCAAACAGCCTATATTAAATATTAGTAGAGAGCAATTATATTCAATTGAGTACGTATTATTAAATAATGATAGCAAAAATTGAAATGCTTATAAGCCAGGCAAAATATCCAGGCATAAGGTCAAGTAGTAACTAATATGCATAATTATTAGACGGTTTCAAAAATAAGAGAAATATATACACTCTCACCTATAAGTTGTTAAGGCTTGTATAGCTATTCAAATAAATAAGCTAATGTTAGATATCGATACAAGTTGCACAATGATATAAAAACTTAAACCTAAATAAACCCAGCAAGTCGTGATCACGAATCGTTAAGTCGCAAAATTCACCTGAGTCAGTATAACATATACCAACTACAGAGGCTTAACGTGTAATAAAAAAAATCTAATTGCTATATATAGAAATCACAACTTATGGAAACCAGCTTAAAAGCAAAGTTTTGCAAACATAAAAGCTCTAGTAAGCAAATGTATTTTTCAAATATAAGAGCAATCAAATCTATAAACCGTAGTTACACTTACTAATCAAATTATTCAAAAATAATGCAGTTATTAATTTATAAATAATCAAAATTCATTATTACATTAGAATGCTCACATACGATGGAATTAAAATAAAACTAAGTAAGGCTTATCTGTGTCATGTGGCTCTCAAATCAGCACGGATGCTATCAGGTCTCAACAACTATCCACAGCCCCGTCTCCAGGCTTTAGGCCGCCCGAGGCGAGCAGGATTTGGCCGCCCCTTACAACAGAACAATTAAGGAGTCAATAATGATATATCCGGCAAATAGGCGGCCGCGCGGTTTTTTGACCGGTAGGTTCCGATATAGGGAGATGACCTGCAGGGTCTATATTGTCATGGTAGATGTACCACGTGGAAGCTACCTGGAATTAAATCGGAGATGCCGGCTCGATTTTAAGGGAGGGTTTTGGGGGGCTATGGAAATTGCGTGCTTTTTCGTGATGTCAGGCTAAACGGGAGCTTGGAGCAAAATTCTAAATTCCTCCGCACGGAGGAGTCGGGGTTGACTGGTTAGTGGGGGCCCGTTTCCCGAATTTTTATCGAGAAGTGGGGGAAATCACGAAACACGTTTTTTCAAATTCAAATTCAAGTTCAGAATGTCTATATTAATAAAAAATTGCACAACACAGCGGAACATATATAGTACAATTGATAATAATAGCGTCACAGGAAGTATACATAAATGGTTAAAATGAACATTAAAAGTACAAAAATAACACAATTTGTTTAAAACCTATAATTTAGAAATTCTTGAACTGTATAGGGTTCAATTCTCAATATAATATCTTTAATACTACTCTTAAAAGTATTGAAATTCTTGTCCAGCTTAACACAAACAGGCAGAGCTTTAAAAAACTTAATACAGGAATAGGTCGGTCCCTTTTCAGTAAATTTAGTCCCACATACCTAGTGGGTATATTGGTTTGTGACTCAAACTCAGTGAAATTTTCCCTGTGTTTGAAGAAAAACAGCAGACACTCACATATGTACAGACCGGCAAGCGTTAAGAAACCCAAGTTCCTGAAACTTCCCCTACACGAATCCCTTATACCCAAGTTGAGCAGTGTTCTTATTGCTCGCTTTTGTGCCACAAAGGCCCTTTCGGCATCTCTGCTTCCCCCCAAAAGATGATGCCATATTTGAGAGTGGAGTAAATGTTGGCATAGAACGCCGTTTTAAGGTGGTCAATATTAAGATATCTTGACAGTATCCTTAGGGAGTAGCATGCCGAACTGACCTTTTGACACACATTGTTGAGCTGTACCACCCAGTCCAAATTTTGGTCTATATGTATGCACAGAAAACGTGAGGACAAAACGTGAGGAACATTATCTGTCAGGGAGATTATATCTGGGATGTCATTGTTCTTCCTTTTGGTGCGAAAACAGACAATGTTAGTCTTGCTGGAATTTAGAACCAACCTATTTCTAGTGAACCAGTCCTGGGCTGCTTTTAATCGTGCAGAGGAGATATCGAGAAGCTCAGAAAGCTGATAAGCAATTGTCAACAAGTTTGTGTCGTCCGCATAGTTTACCAGGTGTGATTCATGATCAAGAATTTCGTTTGCTAGGTCATTTACATAGATAATGAAAATTAGAGGACCCGCGACTCCGTCCTGAGCAATGCCAAGGAGAAGCCCCAACCCCTCAGAAAGGTATTTCTGGCCTTTGGACTCAATGAGGACCCTCTATTTCCGGTCTGAAAAATATGAGCAGATCCAGTCTAAGGCTGGTCTTCGGATCCCATACCTCTCCAACTTATCAGCCAGAACTCTATGGTCAAGGCTGTCAAATGCCTTGGACAAGTCCAAGAACAAGCCAAGAGACAACCTTCCCTCCTCAAAACCCCCCCAGAATTCTTGCAACAAAGCCATAAATTGCCGTTTCGACCGACCTGCCCTTCAGAAAACCATGTTGTGTATCACTTATCAGCCCTCCCGAACAGAGGAAGCTTATGAGCCTAGTGCACATGGCCACCTCAAACACCTTTGAAAATGTAGGCTTATTGGTCTGTAATTGCCAAGCTGGCTCTTGTCTCCTTTTTGTATATAGGTTTTACAATTGCCAGCTTGAGTTTATCGGGAAAAATTCCATATGCAAATGAGTTGTTAATCACGTGGCACAGTGGCTCAGACACCTCCTTTGCACAGTGTCTCAACAAATGGGGGGATATGTCATCAAACCCAGCGCCCTTTTTGTTTTTTAATTTAGAGATTATTGGGGGTTAAAAACAAGGATTTGTTGTGCAATGGGATGTTGCATGAGAAGGGAATGTCACTTTGGCTCTCGATGAGTTTCGGAGCAGCCTCAACCACAAACCTGTAAAACCTCTTAGCCAGTTCAGAAGGGTCTCCAGGAATGTCGAGATTTTGGGGTCCACAAGATTCTCTAACCTACCTAACCACCTGCCAAACACACCTCGACCTATTGGAACTAGCATTTATGCGGGAGACATAATGCTCTCCACCAGCCTCCTTCATTGGGTGGTTGTGACAAAATAATTGCTAGATATTAGTGTCATAAGAGCAACCGAACTGACAAATAATAGCGAAAGATGGCGAAATACAATTTTCAAAGCAATTGACAATCTTCGTGTCCGCAATCCTCCAGTTCTGACCTAGAGCATTTTACGAGTTCACATGTCTAGCAAGAAATATTTCGAAAATGGGGGATTTTTTGGGGAAATTTCTATTTTTAACACCCTGTATCTGATTTAAAAACTTTTATTTGTACGTGGGTGATACGTACGTGGATCCGTCTGACCGTTTCTGTAATGAAAGCAAAAAAAAATTCAAAAATAATTTTCGAAAAAAAAATTTTGATGTGGGTACTCTAGAGAGGGGTATTTGAGGGCGCGGAGTTGGAAGTTTTGGTCGAAAAAATCGCACGAGTACGTATATGTAACATGCGCTCGCTCCACGCTAAATATGTGCTACATGCTATTCAGTAATCGATCAGTCAATCAGGTTGCGTTTCGGCCACTTCCGTAAAAATTGTCCTGAGCCGCTTTAGGGACGGGCGACTAAAGATGTGCTAAGTCGCGATTTTTCGTTAGCAGTTGCGACTGTTTATGCGATTTTTCATTCACTGCGAATTTAAACTGCTAATGCTAATTGCGAATAGACCGTTATGTTATATAGTGGGATTTAATTATTTAAGGCGTTGGTTATTATTGCATACAACGCGCGATGAGCTGCTTATAGTACGAATGAAGCGTTTTACATATTCACTGCGAGAGTGTTTACCGTGTTACATACAATCACATTAAAACTTATGTTCATTTATTCCTTGTAAAAATCCCAAAATACACATCTCGACATCTTTTTGTCAAAATACTAGTTTTCCGGCCCCAAAGTATGTCGTACTAATCGAGCACAACCGGAAATACCGATTTTTACCAAAATCCGTTCTGCGCATGCGCAACCCAAAAACCGACGCGGCACCTCTTTTCCGAGTAAACCAGGTCTTCCGATTCCAAATTTTGATGTTTCAAGGCCGTAGACCCTATGGTTCAGAAGATACCGCTCAGTTTGCAATATTTTGGTAAAAATGATGTTCCCGGACCACAAGATGCTAGTATCAAGCCCTCTAACCGAAATTCAGTGTGCGCAGGCGCAATGTCAAAATTGAAGCGACACCATTTTTCCGACTAAATCAAGGACGCCGAATTCAATTATCGATGTCTCCACGCCCGCCAACCATCCGTATTGCCTAAATTACGTCTTCTGCAGTCAAGGATCTAACCGCCAGAGGGGAATGCGACAACCCGAACCTAGAATTCCTTCGAAAAGCTAAGTAACAACTCCGATAATATTCAGCTATCACACCGTTACTTTCTGTTTGCGACACCGACACCTCTTTCTCACGCTGGGCGTGCCAAAACCGTTTTACCGAATTCAATACCGTCACTGTAAACCGCCTTACCGAATCTGATACCGCTAACAAACTTTGTAATTCTACCGTTGCTCATACCGTCTTAGGTTACGGCGCTTTGTTTCTGCGCCTGTAAAATTTCCGAAAGAAGAGGGGATGCGCCTTTCCAAGTTTAAGTTCAACAGACATCCCCACCATGCAGCATAGACCGAGGACCGTATATAAAAGAGTCGTCCCGCTGTATAATGGCAATTCTCTCCGAGAGGTCGACCAGACAACACCGGCGAGATCCCACTAAGAGTCCTCTCCGAGCCATCAACCAGATCACACATCCGAAATCCGAGCTGAGCCGAGAAGTTCTCACCGAGGCGTCAACGAATCAACACCGTCGAGATCCACCGAGCAGTTCTTTCCGAGAGGTCGACCAGTCAACACCTTTGAGACCGAGCCAAGAATTCTCTCTGAGCCGTCAGCCATTCGACACCTTCAAGACCCAGCCAATAGTTCTCTCTGTACCAGTGCCATTTACCAAGTCAAGAAACGAACCTCCAGGACCAAAAGGAAGGAGAGCCCTAAGCTTGAGGTGTGTTCCTCCACAAGCGACTTGGCCACCGCGCTAGCAGAGGCTGGGATCGACCCCTCCGAAACAACCGCTAGTGTTTGCCCTCCATCACCGGACAGGACCATTACCAGAGGCCTCGTCCACCAGGCAACCCAGACAGACTCTCCGAAGAACCCAGAGACTTCTCCAGTCTATCTCCAAGACTTAGCGGACTTCGACCCGTTTGCCGAACCTTCAGAGATACCCATGCCCTCACCGATGAAGACCATTCCCCGAAGCACCATACCTGAAGCAACCGGAACAGGTCTCCCGAGGCAATCTAATCCCGTTCCAGTCTACTTTGACGAACTCGAGAAAGTAGACCCATATGCCGACCCGTTCGGAACATCCACACCCATCCAGGACCCCCAAGGCCAATACCTGCCAGTAGAGATGGATCTCTGCTGGCGCTGCGGCTATCCAGGACACCACCGAGACTCCTGTACCAGGGTCCCCGTCAAATTTTGTTCCCGCTGTGGCCGACTGGGCACCTTGTCCCGCGACTGTTCTTGCCGAGGTGCCATTGCACCCGTCCAGCCTCGAGGATCCGCTTCGCAACCCGAAGCGAGCAATAAAGGACTCACTAATTCCAACCGCCAAGCCAGATGTCGTCAACCACACTCCGACGCAGGGGTTCTGTCACCGGAGGATGACCCGAATTACTACAGGCCATGCCCGCACTGCCGTTGTCCGTTCGGGTGGCGGCTTCACTAACCTGCCAGCCAGATTCCCGGACCGCTCACCAGCCGGACCTAAAGGAAGTCCGTAGATTGGTCCATGACAAGTGAAAAGAAATTTCACTATACCGAGCCGTCACTATCACTTTCTTAGTCAAGAAATGTGACAGATCAGTGAGCAGGTCCGAAGAGGAAAGCAATCCGCTGTCATCAGCAGTCAAAGGTTTCGCCGCCAAACTGGCCCCGAAATACTCAGGACCATACACTGTGATTAAGGTCGTCTCACCCGTTGTCTATGACCTCAAAGACCGTTCCGGCAAGAAGTTGAGACACATCCATATAAAGGACCTTAAACCGGCTCATGACACCAGTATGTAAGTTAATTATCATACTGGTAAGAGTCCAACCGGACCCAGTACTCCTTCAGCCACTAATCTGGCTGACCGGTTGGGCTAGGGATCCACTATCCAGTGGCCCCGAAGACCCGATGAAGAACCTGAACGCGACGTGAGCATGAGGACCCACCTCATGTACACCCGTCTATGAGATGCCCAGACACCGGAGGAAGAACCGAAGAAGAGGCCATTTAGTTTCGCGAATTTTTGATTTGTATAAATATCCGAATTAGGTTTTTTTTAGTTTTAGGTGTAAAATATTTATGAATAAATATTTTTCTCAAAGAAAGGGGGGTGTGTAACGAAGTTACTATATTTTTAGGGGAATGGTATGCAAGCCGGATTAACTTTCTTATTTTACGAGCTATTCACATCATTCTTTTTCGTAAAATATAATTTAAATATTCTAAACTCAGTTCAATAAAATATTCCGTCGCGAAAAGCCGGGAAATCGGTTTTCACATTTTCCGTAGTACTCGCGCGGTACCGGTAGAACGTCGCGATCTCCGTCGCAGCACCGTGCGCGTGAAGGTCCCCACTCATCCGCCGGCCGATGACGTGATCCCCCACTACGCGTCGAGGTAACAAAACCGGGCTGCATCGCGCTGAACAGGCAGAACTCACCCGGGTTCTCGAAGAAGAAGTCGCCAGCCAGCCAGCCGCCTAGCCCAGCCCAGACCAGAGGAAGAGGACCACCACTACCGCCAATGTAGGCCGCCAAGCTGAGCCAGACCCACGACGCTTCCTGCAGGTCGCCGCCATGACAGCCGCCTTCAGCAGACCGCCACCGTCGCCGCCTTTCTTGTCCATCTTCACTGCTACTGCATAGGTATTAACGTAGGTGCTACACAAACATCTGTACACACTCTCTCTCTCTCACACACACACACTACACCTTCTCTCTCCCTCACTTACATTACACTACGGCTGGTTTGCGTCTCAGTCCGATCAGCCTCACCTTTTCTCTCTCTTTCTGCTATACGCCGGTTTGTATCTCAGTCCGACCGGGCGCTATCTTTACACTCTCTCTCTCTCTCTCTACTACACTACGGCTGGTTTGCGTGTCAGTCCGATCAGCCTCTCCTTTTCTCTTTCTTTATGCTATACGCCGGTTTGCGTCTCAGTTCGACCGGGCGCTATCTTTACAAGCTCTCTCTCACACTTACCCTACCTACCATCCTTCCTTACCTAGCCTACCGCCTCAACGACGGCGTAACATCGTAGTAGCGAAGCACGACCGGAAAGCAATGACGTATCCGCGCACGCGCAATCCGGGTTTTATATTTCACATATGCAGGAAGCCTCGTCAGGTCGTTTATTAATGTCGCACCGTATCCTATGTATCGTCGTCATCCTTATGTCAGATATTATCCGAACCTTAACGCTATCGTCGCATGTTTCCGTAATCTACTAAGCATCAGGCCGCGTATATCCATACCCGTCAGGACCAAGTCAGAGGAGCTACGTTGGACCGATGTTGGACCGTCATTCGAGTGCCTGTCCGTGGACTCGTGGATACCATAATCCAAGTAGCTTCGTCGTAGTAGTACCATTCCTTAACAGTTGATAACGCGGCTCTGTTTCTCTTCTCAATGTCAATATCATTCCGTTACGTTTCGCATACCATACCCCCCCTCTGGCAATATTTTCGTTTCTTTTTCTTTTGGGTTAAGCATAAGTCGCATTAGAGTAACTTTTTGGTTAAGAATTGATAGTTTAGGTTAACCTCAGTTTAGGTAGGTTGGATTAGTAAAGCATAATTCTTTCGTTGCAACGCTAGGTTAGCATAGGTTACCAGGGTTTGGACCATTCTTTATATTTCCAGTTGGCAAATAGAGGTGCTGTATTAGGTGTATTTTGAAATTGTGTGTTTTCTTTCTAAATCCCTTCCTGCTAGTATTAAGTTAAGTTAAGCAAGTGAATTTCTGAAAGCAGCCGGCAACCACGCAAACATTCAAGATTGACCCCTGGTTCGCCGTTTCTCCACTGTCTAAAAGCAACCCGGTGCGGAGTGGGCCCTCTACCACTATAATCCAGATGCGGTGGCGCCCGAGAACCAACCATTGGATGACGTAATGGTTAAACTAGGCAGTCCAATAGCATGATATGCAGAAGAAATAGCATAGTATGCAGAAGCAAAGAAGCGCCTAACGAGAAACCCCTCACAGTAACCACTGTATAATTCCCACAAGTGGCTCGTTATGTAATGTAAGGTAAAATGCTACAATCACGAGCACCACAAGCAAGCTAGCAAACAGCTAGTAAGGAAGGTAGAGGTAAAATTAAAACCCTAAAAATATAAAACGTGTAAAGCACTAGACACAATTCATTGGCTATACCTGTGGCCAGCGTAGCAGTTCAATACAAAACCCTCAGTTAATTATTAATTACTTAATTACTTGAGCTTAATTACTGAAGCGAAAGGAAAGTTCGTTGGCACAATCCCCAACCGGCAAGATAAAGCTTTATTAAACCACTAACCCCTTAATTCAATCCTGCAATAATATCAAACATATATAATATACCTAATATAAGACATTGACAACCCCCAAAATAAGAATATCATTTTATAAAGAGTAACCCCTTTAATACTTTAGAATGAAATTGAGTGAAGTGACCCAAAATGTGGCTACACAGGCATTTTGAACAATGAAACGAAGCCCAGTACAGTACGAATAGCAAAATTACCATAAAAGATGAAAATAATCAGTAGGTTATTCCTAAATGTTATTTATAGTTTAACTAAAGCTTTAAAAACTATGTTTTAGATAGAAGTTTGATTAAAGTGGTCAAATCAGAGAGTAATCTAATGGAAAAAAATTCTAATAGGTATACAAATTGTTAGATTACAGATAACATTTTAAGTTTAATTAGAGATAATAAAACCACTTTGCAACTAGAAGATAACATAATTTAATGGTATTTAGCCATTATAGACTATTTTAAGAGAAAATATATTTTTTTTCTTTAGGAACATTAAATCTTAAATACTGTTAAATATTTACCTCAATTCAAGGTGTTCTAACGAGGGTTTTATAGGAATGTTCAACCTCTATCCCATGTGACTTTTCCAGTCTGGCAGACAAAAATCCTTCCGTGAAAAAATTAGGTTTCTTGCTACTAATCCATCAAAAATACAGGCAGCAACCAAATATAAGATATACAAGAACCTATTTATGTAGTCTTGGATCAAAATCCCATCAAGATTGTCTGAAAAATTGACGAGTAGAAGTAACCAGTAACCAGTTTTTTGAAAAATGAGATATTTATATAGAAAGGTCCTATGTGCCATCAACTATGTTCCATCAAACGGGCAAAGTGCCAGGACTACAAATTCCGTAAGAAATCAGGCAGATAGGTGGCGCTTTCTGTAAGTGATCGGTTATTTTCACATCAAAGGGGTCAAGTGCCGTAGTACGTGTTGTGTGTTTAGATCTTGAAAATATCTCAATTAACCAGCTACCAGACATAAATGAGATCGGTAATAACAAGAAAAAGCACCAAATATCAATGATTCCTTATCTAGTAGATCGTAAACACCAAGAATTTTACTCAAATTTAACCAAATATGATGTTGGCACTTCGCCCGTTTCTCAATTTTTTAATTTTCTTTTGGGACTTTTTTTCAAAACATATTTTTTTTCTGTTGTTTTGTGTCGCAGCATATTTAGCCGTAAGCCAAATAATGTGTTAGTTTATTATTTGAAAATAAAATGTTTTTTATTTTGGTATGTAATGGTTTCTTCTTAATATCTCTTTTAATAATTTTGGCGCTTAGCCCCTTTGTTACTTCTGCTCCTCAATTCCAGATACGAGCTACCGACCACTTCAAATCACCGTAGAAAAGTGACATGGCCGTAACCCTTTTTCTTTGTATCATGGCCGTGCCCATGCACCTCGACCAAGTGTCCCTTCACAAAAAAACTTCAAAAGCGTACTAAACTCAATAGTACTAAACCAGCACTAGGTAGCGCGAAATTTTGAACATTTAAATACGTATTTCGAGATCAATCAAGAAAATAAGCAATAGATGATCCTACCCAAACCGGCTCGCATCTATGCGAACCATAATCAAGAATAATTAATTAAATTAATAAATTGTAACAATTACCCCAGTACAATTAGGTCAGTGAAATAGTACCAACATTATTTTGGGCAACGCGGTGTCATTCCATCTTCCGCGCGTCGTCGCATGAATCACGGTTTCGTGATGAAAACATTAAGCAGGTACCAGGCTGGAAATTTACTGCATTTAGCGGTACAACTGAAAGGTGATGTCGAAATTCGATTAAATAAATCATTCGGCAACGAAAGCATATCAAATGTGCGAAATATAAACCAAATTTAAGTTAACTTTAAATATACGAAATTTAAAATGTTACAAAATTATCTTTCTCAGAACTTTGACAAATTTATCATAGATTCGACTTTTACTATTGTGGATAGGTAACCCCCGGACTTCGCGACCATATGATCAAGCCAAGCTCAGGTTAGGGTGAGGAGAAAAAGATAGATTAGAACCTTAAGGCGCCCATGTGAACAGCCCAGGAGCTGGTTTAAGGTGAGACAAAAAGTCTGACGAACTGATGGTTCGCTAGCATTTTGATATGATAAAATGTGCTGATCGTTGCACGTTTAAGGCTTATAATCGCTCCCGTTGACTTCTCGCGTTGTTAATAATTTGTCTTTAATGTTTACATAACATTTTGCGAGTTCAAGTTCAAACTTAGGACAGGGTGTTATTTATTTAGTATAGTTTATGCATTTTAGTATTTCACAATATAACCCGCCGGAATTGCTGATACGGTGTGTCAATAATATATCCCCGCATAAAAGATTTACACTAGATTTATTATACTTGGCCTATGATAACGCCAGGGGTATTATCCATAAATTTAAAAATAAAAAAGGTGTGTGCTTAACACCACACCATAGAAGTGAAAGCTGCAATAGTGCCAGATTAATATTATCGATATACAAGAATTTTTTGTTACGACTCCGATGTTTAAAATAAAATTTTACCTCGAAATAATCTCCCATAAAATCAGCAGAAATCGCTGCTTATCGCTTGGAAAATGTCGACATTTTCCAATCCTTTCCGGATTCAAATCATTTTAAATGAGAGTTCAGGCAAATAAATCTACTTACTTATCACGAAGCCTATACGCATCGATATGCTAAAAGTAAAATTTCACCTCAAAATCTACCAAAAATCTTTCAGAAATTGCCTCTATTACCAAAAAACGTCCAGATTTTCCGATTCTTATACATTCTCCATCTTCAAACCGTTTTCAATGCGATTCCAAGCAATTAAATGGTTAAGATAAATCTACACAAATATTGTAAGACTTATTCCTTCAAATTTCCCATAATCAGAGAAAGGCAAAGCTGCTATCTATTTAGATCGCCAAATTGCCAAAATATTTGAAAAGTTAAGATTTTTTTGTGATTTTCTGCATGTATCATTTTAACATCGATTTACTCGATTTTGCCGATCTCGTACAGAAAACCGTCATAGAACGAAGACATATTGTTATATATTGTAACAAATTTTGGAGAGGCGACGTGCGACGTTCAAATAGGCGAGGACGTGACAACCCTGGAAAACGAATGGCGCAGGAGTAGAATCGAATCTGTGTTATATAATACGGAGTATATAGATAGATTAGAAATAAGGCGTAGATATAGTTATTGTACGATAGCAGAGTCGACTCATGGCGGTATGTAATTATGATAACTGTACTGGCGAAGGTGTATTGGCGAAATAAAACGTGTTACTAAAAACTAATCGTTTACAGATCAGAAGTCGGGATAACCTACGTATTGTGTTATTTGTTGTGGAAAACGGTCAAATACGCGATTTCGGCGAGTTAAATCGCAGTGGCAACTTCGTCTTTTTTTGTGAGTGGCGATATCACAAAAACTCATAACAAAAGGCGGGCGTTTGTTGCAATCCTTGACAGTGGATTGACATTTGGCGATTTTTCAGATATTTACGATAATAATAAACAAGTGTGTGCTAATTAATTAATGATTATTGTAAAAATTGTGGCGTATTTCAACTGTGTTTATTGGCATTGGTGTTTAAAAGGCGTTTTTCAAGTGATTTCCTATGGAGGAAAGCAGAAGTGACGAGTTAGAGCTCGATTACGAGTTGGAATTAAGCGACGGTGACCACGGCGAAGGCGATTCGGCGATGGAAGACGAAACAGTCTCCATGGTACATAAGCTATTGAAAGGCGGTTTGGCAACTAGTATCCAGTAGATTGTGGCGGCCGAAATGGCAAGGGCGACGAAGCAAAAGGCGGCCGAAATGGTAAAGGCGACGAAACAAAGGGCGGCCGTTGGTACTGGCGGTATCAAGGGCATCAGAAAAGGCGATAAATCAGGTGAGAGCGCTTCTCAGGCGGTAGTAGAGCATGCTTGTAGCGATAAGGCGGACTCCGCTTGCAGTTTGGGCTGTATGGGGTCAAGGGCAAGGGCAGGCGGCGACATTCTTGACCCTTTCGATCCTGATAGCCGGGACTGTAACGTTGTCAGGTGGTTGAGCAAAATTGATCAGTTGGGCGATATTCATGAATGGTCGAACTATGAGAGAGCGTATTTTATGCAGGCGAAATTGCAAGACGCAGCAAGGGGCTGGTTTAATCGGCTCGATGAATATGAACTCTCATGGGAAGACTGGAAGGCGGCTCTTAGGAAGGCGTTTCCTAGAGTGCATGACTTTGCTCAGCTGCTCAAGGAGATGATAGCGAGGGTTAAATTGGACGGCGAAACCATGACCCATTATTATCATGACAAAATGGCGTTGATCGAAAGGTGTGGGCTTTCAGGCACAAAGGCGCTTTCGTGTCTGATTGACGGTCTACAGGCGAATGCGAGGGCATTTGGTTGCTCTTTCCCTGGCGACTTGTATACTGGCTTTCTTTACTCTTTTGACAGATATCGGCGTCCATCAACCGATATTGTGGAATTGGAAGGGCAAGGAAGTCCAGGATCATGCGCAGACGAAGGCGATGAAGACTTTGCGGTCTTCTGAGGCGATTCTCAAATTGAGAGAGGTGTTTGGCGAATTTTGAGTACCCAAGGCGTACTATTTCCAACTGCTGGCGCAGGCTGGCGTTTACGGGCAAGGCGTTTGCTGACTTTTTGGCGAGGTGAGGTGTAAAACACCGAGGGCGAAAGGTTAGGTTGAAAGGTGCATGCAAGTGAGTCTGACTGGAGAGGTGCAAAGGGCAAATGGTCAGGTTGAAAGGTGCATGCAAGTGAGTTTAACTGGCGAGGTGCAAATGGCGAATGCTCTGTTGGCGAAAGGCGAGACGAGAGCTATGGCGATTTAAGGTCCAAACTTCTTATTGAGATAGCAAAAGGCGAGTGAGAACCTGACAAAGGCGTAATATAAAGGTGATATTCGATAAAAGGCGTATGGTTGCAACCACAGGCGAAACCTTTAGGGTAGGCGATTTGATGTTATGGCGAATGCACAGATCGATAAGATCTGGTTGATTTACTGACGAGTTAAATTAATGAGGGCATTAATTGTTGCAGGATGGCCGAATGTAACAAATTTTGGAGAGGCGACGTGCGACGTTCAAATAGGCGAGGACGTGACAACCCTGGAAAACGAATGGCGCAGGAGTAGAATCGAATCGGTGTTATATAATACGGAGTATATAGATAGGTTAGAAATAAGGCGTAGATATAGATATTGTACGATAGCAGAGTCGACTCATGGCGTTATGTAATTATGATAACTGTACTGGCGAAGGTGTATTGGCGAAATAAAACGTGGTATTAAAAATTAATCGTTTACAATATCATTTTAATTAATGAATTACCGTTAAACGGCTGTAGGTCGTTTGTTTTCCTTATAGTATATATTATCGCCATATATAATTTTGATTAATGAATTACCGTTAAACGACTGTAGGTCGTTTGCTATCTATATCGTTTACGTTTACTGATCTTGCCATTTTGCTCATTGAGCTTACCTTTAAAAAACTGTAGGTTATCTAGATACTTATTTTTTTTATTATATCTGATATTTTCTCTAGTAGAGAATTTATTTTGATAATGTCCGAATAATTAATGGATATATTTTTATTGTAATTGGCTGTAAGGCTTATAGTAGTAACTTGTTTCATATAATTGCTATTTAAATTTTTCGCCTTAATCTTGACATAGAACTGAGCTCAATTCGTTTAAAGAGCAAAAATAACTTAAGATATATTTTGTTATCATTTTCCAAATTAAACAATAAGGTGGTCTACTGAAATTTGACCGCGTCAACGTTTTTGACAGTGAAACTGGATGCCTTAAAAAATCAATTATTTTTTGAAAAATTAATTTTTATTAATTTATCATGTATAAAAATATAAAGTACAATAATAGCTATGCACAATACAAAAAAACCTATTTTCTTTTTTTTAAATTTCTTTTCGTTTTTTCATGAAGCTGAAAATGCGGTAATTGTTAATTGACCCCCTCGCTCACCCGATTTAATGGCTTGTTTATTGGGGGGTATCCAAAAATTCACCTAGATTCTGATGCGGCGCGGCGTCTAGAAGACAACTTTTTTTCTAATTTAATTGTTCTGTTGAGTTTAGTCCATATCTAAATCATCGAAAAAAGTTTGCTCGTTCATAAAAAAAACCCTCGTTTATAGTAAAATGGCAAAAATTTATTTCAATATAATAATTTACAATGAGCATGTTGTACTTACATTTATGGTTTTCGAATGTATAGGTTAATAGGTACATGCAAAATAAATATGTATACGAAAACAGAAATACAAAAAAAAAACATACAGAAAAAAAACAGAGTTCCGGAAAATCGAAATTATCTTTGTACGGTTAATAATTTCGAGGTAATTTTCTTTCAGTCTTATAACTGGTAAACGATTTTTCACAGAATTTCTATGTTTTATTATTCAACTTAATGAATTTAATAATTTGGTCTGGATTGTTAGTTATTATAAATTTAAATTAGAAGTTAGTATATTTGGTAAAGTTTATTTGATAAAATTTTTATCGAGTAGGTAAATACTATTTCACGACTTACATTTAGCGCATGGAACCATAGGCGTACACTAAAGAGTTAAGAAGCAAAAATTACTTAAAACATATTTTGTTATCATTTTTTAAATTAAACAATAAGGTGGTCTACTGAAATTTGGCCGCGTCATCATTTTTGACATATAGTCAATATACATATAGGTATACAGGGTCTCGCAGTGACGATAAAACGAGATAGGTTCAAAAATTAAATAATTTTTTGAAAAATTAATTTTTATTAATTTATCACGTCTAAATATAAAGTGCAATAATAGCTATTTGGGACACAATACAAAAAACCTGTTATAATATATATATATATATATATATATACATATATATTCTCAATTCATTGTAAAAGTCACTAGAAAAGGTGTAATAGGGATGTATTGTATTCTTCAAAAATGCTCGCTTCCATCGCCTGGAAATCGATAAGTTCACATCCCTATTGCACCTGTTCTTGCCACGTCAGAGTGGACGAAAACGAGAAAAACCATTTCAGTGGACCACCCTGTACGTGCTTTAATGATTACAAAGAGCTGACAAATCCACCAAAACAAACTTTACCATATCTTTGGTATGGTTTCGGGCCACAAAACAATGCATTTATCTTAATATTAAAATTAAAAGTAAGGGCATGTGTCGCAGGCTGACATTCGTTTAGTTTCGTAACATTAAAAATCATATATCTAAAATTGAACCTTTATTTAGGAGATGATAAAAACGCATTGTATTATGGTCCTTACCAGACTATATAACAATTATTTTTTGTACTATATAATTAATATAAAATTTTCGTCATAAATCAGGAATGTACAACCGCTAACATTTTCGAGTTTCGTCGCGACGTAAGGTAAAAAAAAATACCCTGCACTATTTTCCAGTATGTCTCTGAGGAATGTAGAGTGTAAAACTAAGAAAAAAGAAACGAAAAATTAAGTCCCGAGTATCACATAACGCAAGCTTTTGAAGCTTGAAAGAAAAATGGGGAAACTAAAGCTATTTTAAAATCGAGAAGTACATACATAATAATTATAGGTTTTATCAACTTAAGCACTACTTACAGCTAATGTTTTCATTGTTAAAATAATGTGTAGATATGTAGAAGCGTAAAGAGATTTAACAAATTATCTCGCACATAATTTAGATTTTTTTGTATTTCCAAAACACAGATCTGACACGCAAAAGCATTCAACTTAGCAATAAATAAAATACACACTATTCGATTTGAAATACTTGAACCACATCCTAATAGTTATATATTGGGTGACCACCAAAGTCTGGCCTACGGAATAATTCATTTTCTTAACTCACGAATATGCTTATACAAAATGCAACTTTCGGTCGGAAGGAGTTTCAACTATTTAAAATTGTTATGATGTATACAGGGTTACTTCAATTCTCCTAGAAATATCCCTTTCAACGAGAGGTCACAAGCAGATATTTGCTTTGAAAATGGCGCTTCAGGAGCCATTTAGAGAAATCAACATGGCTACCTTGTGACGTTAGAAGCTACATATCTTCACAATATTGATATTTTAAAAATGCATGTATGGGGGCGAAGGTAAATAGTACTGGCTCAAATGTCAACCTCACCTGCTCGTGTAATAACTAATGTAATCCGGTACATCCGGCTAGATAACTGGCGAGGCTCTGACGACCGGAACATCTGCCAGAATAAGCAGACCCCTCTTGCTGGCCAACGACTTCGGGTGAATGAGTCGGTAAGAGTTCGGGCACTCACTTGTCCTAGGGATGAGAAATCATACCTAAAAGCGGATGAATTAAAGAAAAATGGTCAACGGCATGTGGATGCAGAAGGCAAGGGGAAACTACTGCATTAAAGACTGTAAAAGTATCCATAGTACAATCGTACACAGCAATCATGAAGATGTTCAAAACGAAATATTCCGGAGTTAATAGTTCCCCAATTCCAGTGAAACTAACCGGAGGTCGACTGGTAGAGTTCTGTCAAGTTAGAGATCTCATGATAACAATTACCTTCTTCAAACTACCAAATCGTAGATTGTATACCTGGGGATAACCCAGGAAATACAGTTAGAAACGAAATAGACTACATCCTCATTAGCAACCGCTACAAGCACGCAGTCAAAGCTGCAAAAACATACCCAGGGGCTGACATTAACTCCGACCACAACCCAGTTATAGCTAAACTTAATATAAAGATGAAGAAGATTTCAAAATGTCTCAACAACTACATAGACCCAAAACTCCTTAAGAATCCTGAAATCCATGGCATAGTTAAGAAAGAGATCAACGAATGTTGCAAAACGGCACATCGAATGACGTCAGTGTGAAGGAAGAGTGGAAGCAAATTCAAACAGGGTTAGAAACATCTAACTAGAAAGAGAACCAAGAAAAAACCGTGGATAACATCAGAAATTCTATAAGGAAGAGAGAAGAAAGAGTAAAGACAATAAAGATCTACATAGACCCAAAACTCCTTAAGAATCCTAAAATCCATGACATAGACGAATGTATGAGGGACATTAACACATCAAATGAAGTCAGTGTGGAGGAAGAGTGGAAGCAAATTCAAACAGGGTTAGAAACATCTAACTAGAAAGAGAAACAAGAAAAAGCCCTGAATAATATCAGAAATTCTATAAGGAAGAGAGAAGAAAGAGTAAAGACCATTAAGATCTACATAGACCCAAAACTCCTTAAGAATCCTGAAATCCATGACATAGTTAAGAAAGATATCAACGAATGTATGAGGGACATTAACACATCGAATGAAGTAAGTGTGGAAGCAAATTCAAACAGGGTTAGAAAAAATACCTAAAAAACATCTAACTAGAAAGAGAGCCAAGAAAGTCCTGGATAACATCAGGAATTCTAGATCTTATGGAAGAGAGAAGACAGATTAAAGACAATATAGATGAGTACAAAACACTACATAAGACAACACAGAGAAAAATTAAGGAAGCAAAAGAAGAATACCTATTAGCACAATGTGAGGAAATAGAAGTACTAGAAAGGAAATTTGACAGCTTTCACATGCACAAAAGGATAAAGGAAATGGCTAGATGCAATAGGGCCAAGGCAGCTAGGTAATATTATCAAGGATGCAGATGGACGTATAACTGACGTGGAGGACAAACTTGAAAGGTGGAAAGCATACCTGTCAGAACTCTTCGGTGATGAAAGACCTCCACACCGGTTTTAGAATCAAGCAATATGCACCTAAAATATATATGCTCTGGAAACTATGAAATCCCGGAAAGCTGCTGGTCCTGCTCAGATACACATAGAGGATATCAAACTCTTTGATGATGATGTGATTGATATCCTGCTGAACCTTTTTAATTGCATTTATAATACGGGAGAAATTAATAAACAATGGCTAACATCCACTTTTGTGCTCGCACCCAAGAAACCAAATCCAAGAGAATGCTCAGATTACCGAACCATCGCACTTATGGCCCACACTTTAAAGTTGTTCTTGAAGATCATCCACAAAAGAATTCACAGGAGACTCGAGGAAGACATAAGCAACACATAATTTGGATTTGGAACACGAGAGGCGCTTTTCGGTCTTGATATAAACCAAACTAGTATGCGTGTTACATCGACATCGAGAAAGCCTTTGACAAAGTGAAACATGACAAGTTACATCGGCTGCTCGTCTGTAAAAACATTGACTCAGACGATGTTAGAATAATTAGTAATCTATATTGGGACCAAAAAGCTAATACAATGGTAGAAAACCACCAACTGAAGCAATGGAGATTCGTCGTGGTGTAAGGCAAGGTTGCATCCTATCGCCGCTTCTCCTTGACCTATATAGCGAAGCTATTTTTAGGGAAACCTTAGAAGACGAGTCAGTGGGAATAGTTATAAATGGACAAGTGATTAATAATATGAAATATGCTGATGACACCGTCTGTAATGAATACGGACTAAAAATTAACTTTAAGAAAGTAGAACAAACGGATGATCAAACAAGAGAGATAAGAACAAGGATAGAGCTAGCCAGAACAACATTTAAAAAGATGAAAAATGTATTTACGAGTCGGAACATAATCATGGAAGAAACAGGGCCTTAGCCGCAATAGGGCGGATCAGGGCGCCGCCCTAACAAACAAAATTTTTGCCCTGGCAGAAAATTTATCCGGAATTAAACTCACGAATTGGCAACAGTGCAACGAGACAAAAATAAACCGGTGCCGGTGATTCCCCGAACATAGAGAAGCTTTTAGAGCAACATATCAGCTTTTTGCAACAGTTGCTACTTTCGGTTGCAGCACGGCACTTTGAGAGTCATCTTTTTCTTCGCTGACAGCAATCAATCGACCCCAAAGGTATTCATCAACGAACCTTTTCTTTTTAGCATTTGAGCAAAAAAGAGCCGCTGTATTAGATTTTGATTTTTTTTCTACGAAAATTTCATAGTTCTGCAAATAGAAAGCTTCCTCTATTTTAATCTTTTAAATTAGGATAGATTTGAAAAACTAACCCAGGCATGCCCAAAATGAAGAAAAGAAAATTTTTAAAAACATAACCTTAAAAAAACATAAAAAACGCCAACGGGAATCGAACCCGGCTGCCGTATCACGGGCGCAGCATCTGACCACTGCACCAACAGAGCACTTGAAAGCAATTCATTGCACCGCAAAAACATGGGTAAACTTATTGCTCAATGGTTGCTCTGCTGGCCAGTTATATGGTGTGTATAGTAACACGTATAATTTTTGGAACATATTTAGTGTTTTGGCTGATGTAATATGGAAGTTTTTTTTTATCGTCAGACATTATGTCCCAACAGGTTACTTTAGTGGTCTCATTTATCACAACAGACGTGCAAATGCTCTTTTTTTCTTTTGAGAGTGACAAAATAATTAACTGAAAAGGAGCTTGAGGAACTCGCTGAAAATTCCCCCTTGACCGAGAGCGATAGTGATGATCCTTATTATAATATTGAGGATGCAGATCCAGACTGGACCATTTCGGGTTCCCAAACCGAGTCTGCACCTGAAGACGATATCCAGTCTTATTCAAGTTCTGATGATAGTGATATCGAACCTGAGGTTAACGAAGTTGTTCCCGATAATATTCGGAATAATATATCAGACATATCCGACGTCTAAAAACAGAGCCTACAATTTCATCTGCATCAGACAACATAATCTGGTATCCAGTTCCGGAGAAATATACCCGAAGGATGCAACTCCCTACTGCAAGGAATACAGAACTTCT
>MU182156.1:83207-101414 GCA_016904865.1 Pissodes strobi
TATACCCGAAGGATGCAACTCCCTACTGCAAGGAATACAGAACTTCTTTTGAACTTCATAAATAGTCAGTTTACAAAAATTGATATTTTCCTGAAGTTATTTCCAAAAAGGTTGTACATATTTAGATCCCAGTACACCAATGAAAGGTTGACTCTTCTGAAATTATGATGATAACTGGTGATGGTCAAAGCATGCTCCTATGAGTAATAGCAAACTAAAAATGCAATATCATGTGACCGTTCTAAACTACTAATATCTCAATTATTATACTTCAATAGCCCTGAGAAATCAGCAGATTGCTCAAAGATTTATTATGTAGAGGAACTTCTGGAGTGTTGCAAATATACTTACTAAAAAGCTAGAAGGGATTCAGTTCATCAGTCTATAGGTGAAAGTATGACCCAATTCAAGGGCAGGTCGAGTCTGAAGCAGTATTTGCCCTTGAAGCCCATCAAACGTGGAATCAAGTTATGGGTAAGAAGCGACTCTCTTACCGGTTATGTTTATGGTCTCAATGTGTATAGCGGTAAGAAGGATGGACAAGCAGATGGAACAGTAGGAGAAAGAGTAGTTACAAAACTTACCAGCTCAATTGATAAGGCTGACGCTGTGGTCTGTTTAGACAGATTTTTTACATCGGTGACATTGATGAAAACATTGCCATATGCTGGAGTAGGAACTAGTATTGGTATGTATCGAAAAGCCAGGGTAAATTAGAAAAAGGTGAAGCTAAATCATGCACAAATGATGGGATAACGTTTACTAGATGGCAAGACACGAAAAAAGTGTTGGCAATGTAATGGGGACCAGCGTACTCTTGTTGACCGAAAGCAAAACAATGGCAAAAAATTTGCTGCGCTTGATTGCGGCTGGGAGGGATTTTTTCTAGCTAGGACGCCAGATTCTTTCTCAGGGAGAAAAACGATCAAAATAGCAAAGACGAAGAGGAATTGGTTGCCAATAGTTCTAATGAAAAGGACACTCCTGTAAAGCTAGCCGCTGAGCTAAGGGCCAAAAGAAGCTATCAACTATTAACGATCCGCCAGCTATCGTCGAAGCTGATTTTGTCGAACTTAATATTTGCAGGTTCTCGGAGGAGTTGAACTGCGAAGCAGCTGGTGTATTTTTAAAGCATTCTGCAACCCAGCTCATTACTGTTTACAGGTCCCCCACACTGGAGACTTTGACAGGTTTTTAGAAATCTTGGCAAACCATTCTTGATTGCAGGAATCTATCATTAAATACAATTATAACAGGTGACATCAATGTCCATTTTTCCACACAAGATAGTAAGGCGGTGGAACTGTGCAACTTCTTCGAGGCACGGCACTGTGGGTTTTCCCACCAGGGGCGATGTGTGTCTGGACAATGTAATCACTAATATCGCTCAAAGTTGTGCTGGTTCTGAACCATTCAATTTATACCATTTATCAGATCATGGTGGTATTGTTTTCAGGTTTGACACTGTATGTTCACATAAACAGTCCAAAATTAGAATAAATTATAGACACGTGACGGATGGGGGCTTGTTTCGGATGTACAGCACAATTGAGGCGGGTAACTGGGATTTTATTACCAACCTTGAAATGTCTATTGAAAAAAGGTTTCGCCGTTTTCTGGATGTTATTGCTGACGCTGCAGAGTGTTGTTTTCCACTTAAGTCAATGTTAGTGGCCAACGGGAGGAGGGGCGTTGCAGTGAACTGCAAACGTTTAATATATTTTTTATAAATATCGCTGATAGCTTACCAGCTACAGACAAAACCTTTCAAGACTTTCTGCCTAACTCATTTACTAATGCTTCGTTTTCTTTAAACCAACAACCTTTAATAAAGGAAGGGACAAGTTTTCAGGCTTAAAAAATATTACAAGTAAAAACTGTTATGATCTCAACACAAGGATTATCAAGACACTGAGGGAGTTTCTGATCTTGCCGTTAACCAGACTAATTAATTCTTGTCTTAATGATGGGATTTTTCCCTCAGTCCTTAAGAGTGCCAAGGTGATCCCAATCTTCAAAAACAAAGATCTCCTGATGACGCTACCAATTATCTCCCAATATCATTATTGCCAATTTTTTCTAAAATCTTTGAATCCATCTTAAAAGATCAACTATATGACTTTTTTGAGGGAAATAACTTATTTTTCCAGGGTCAATTTGGATTTCGCAATAAAAAATCCACCACACTGGCGATTAATAATCTTACCGATTACTTAACGGAAGGCATGGAGGAGGGTTTGGACACCTATGCATCTTTTTATGATCTCACAAAGGCTTTCGACTGTGTGTCGCATGACATTCTGCTGCGGAAGCTTCTGTATTATAACCTTGTCATCAAGCGTTCCGAGCGTGTTCAGTATGTTTCCTACAACCACAGTGTATCTCATAAGGGGCCAGTTGAGTGTGGTTTTAATCTATATAAATGACCTGTCAAATGTTCAAAATAATTCAAAGTTAATACTATTCGCAGATAATAGAACCAACATAATTAAATATCACCCAACTGACCTCGTAGTGGATATTGTTGGCGCCACGCAATCAAATATACTGGATTGGTTTCTGGCAAATCGTTTGAGTCTCAATGCATCAAAGACTCAGAACCTAAACTTCACACTAAGGTTAAACAATCCTGATATTCCCTGTGATCCTCACGTGAGGTTCCTCGGTGTGTTCCTTGATTCAAGACTAACCTGGGAGGAGCAAGTGTTGAGGCTCTGTGGTAAATTGTAGCGCGTGACTCACTTGATTAGGGTGCTTTCACGTTGCGTGTCTGTGTCAACGCTGATTACGGCCTATCATGGGTATTTTGCCTCCAATAAGTCGTACGCTATTTTTGCCTGGGGTCACAGCGCCCATTCAACTAAAGTTTTTAAACTGCAGCGCCAGTGCGTGCGTGTTATTGCGGGATTGGGATGGCGAGACTGCTGTCGACAGAGCTTTATGGACCTTCGGATACTTACCTTTCCATCGCTGTATATTTTGAATTGCCTAATGCACATGAAGGCCAACATTACTACTTTTTCCGCTCACAGTGACATCCATGACTATGCTACCTGAAACGCGGGTGACATACCACCGGGGTTCCACAGGCTCTCAACGACCAGGAGGGGCACTGACTTCTACTGTGTAAAATTTTATAATGTGCTTCCAGTGCACATAAGGGAAATGGGAGAGCGTCAGTTTGTAGATAGAGTGAAGCGTTATTTATTGTCAAAGGCGTTCTATTAATTTGATGCCAATCTCAATAACAGTTTCAATGACTTAATGTGATATGTTTGTATTATGTTTGTATTCTGTTTTATAATAGTTTTATTCTGTTTCATAATGGTTTTCTTTAAATATGAATTTTAAACTGTATTTTGAGTGTAATTTGTAAGTGTATTGAATTTTAACACATATGTGAGGTTTCTAGCAGTGACAGTTTACCTCGTAAACTTTCATGTTTTTATATTTTTATTATACTCTGTGTATTATTATGAATAAAATTCTGGTTCTGATTCTGAAGTGTCAGTGTCGAAAATTTCAAACGAAAAAACTAAAAATGTGCACAAACATCATCATACTGTGGAAAAAAACTCAAAATAATATCCTGAATCAAGTATATTAAATCATAAATAATTGAATGCCTGACGGACAGCTGCATGTGGAGAATGACCAAGCATGGAAGGTGGTCCAAGATGGTCCAAAATCCGTATTCTCGAGTCATTGGAACAACCCTCACGTGGGAAGAGAAATTATAATAGGAATGCCAAGTTTTCGATGGAGGATTTGATGAAAACAATACATCTCTATTCTATTCTCCCATCCCACGCAAGACCTGTTCCAATGACTCAAGAATTACCCCCCTGTACCGAAGGTAAGAAAACCAAAGCCGATCACATATTTGGGTCCAACGCCATTAGGGGTACAAGGCTGAATGTTGAAAATCGGAAAATTGCAATGCCAAAAAGTATTGGCTGTTCTACTGTCACAATTGTCCCTAGCGCCTATTATATCAAAGATTTTCTGTTTTGACAAATCAACTACTTATTGGAGTCAAACTCTCTTCTCACCATACTAGTTTGGGTTTCGACCCCCATAGGTCCACAGCTCTTTTGAGAGAGGGCAGTATGTAAATACTACTTTCTGCGATCTTTCAAATGTGTCTCATATAAGATCCTAGCAGAGAACATGGGAGCATATGGTATTCACAGGATAGATGTCCAGTGGTTGACTAGTTACCTGAGTGATCGTAGACATGTGACATCTTTCAAAGGTGTCATCTCAAATGAGGCCGGTTTGGCTCAGGGATCAATATTGGGTTCTATACTTTTCTTTATATACATAAAATATGACATACATCCCTCTACATCTCAAACCTAGGTTGCGTTGTATGCTGATGACGGACTGTATTATAATGTTTTAAAGGATTGGTTTGAATCAAAGAAACTGGCACTGAATGAATCAAAAACTGGATGTATGACTCTGGGTCTGAGATATTTTGAGTGGATCCCACTCCGAATAGGCATGCTGAAATTATTGCTGGACCTTTATCAAAACTAATATTTCTCTTGAAAAAACTGAACTAGCATGAAGTAAACATTGAAAGCCCTAACTTATCAAGCAAATCACAATGAAAAGGCATTATTAAAAAAACTAATCGAGGAACTTCAGGACAAGACCAGAATATCGCAGGAAAATTTTGTACTACTTAAAGAGAAAATAAGCTTTCTCGAGAACCACCTCCTTACCTCCTTAGCACGAGAACCCCCGAGCCCCATCAATATCATTGAACCCTCTAAAGCTAGTCCCAACCCGACTCTATGAATATTTCAAGTCTAACCCAACTCTCCCTTTTCACCATGCTATTTTGGGTTTCAACCCTATAAGTCTACAGCTCTGCTGCAGTTCATAGCGGAGGCCTATGAGGGAGGGCAGTATGCAAATACTAGATGCTGTGATGATCTCTTACCAGATCTTAGTGGAAAGGTTGGGAGCACATGGTATTGACATGAATGTTGACTGAGATGCCACATCAGATGAGGCCAGTACTGCATAAGGATCAATATTGAGTCATTTACTCTTCTTGATATACCTAAAGACATATACGACTTTATGCCTCAATCCAAAGCTGTGTTGTATGCTGGTGACACAGTCATATCATTTGTAGATTCTAATAAGGATTGTAATATGGAAAATTTGTATGAACAAGTGAGGGACTGTATGAATGTTTTGAAGAATTGGTTTGGGGGCAAACAAACGGGCAATTAGCGAATGATTTTTTGGGTCTGAGAGATACTGGGGGAACAAACCCAATTGAGCTTCTTCGGAATATATTTGTGAGTTTGGATAGGCATGTTAAAATTATTGCTGAACGTTTATCAGAAGCAATATTAATCTTGAAAAACCTGAAGAAAGTGCTACCACAATCATGCTTGATTCAGACTTGTTTTTCAATATGTAGCTTCTTATGCCCTTCTGGCTTGGGGTCATTCACCCCACTTGTCCAGAATATTTGCTTTCTGGTTTGGGATTGTGCAAAATAGCCCAAACTGAAAGTACCATCACCATCTCACTAGACAAGGCAATCAAATTAGGCTGAACTACCATCATAGATTACGTCAGGTCACGACTTTCCTTTAGTTATTTCGGCCCTAAACTTTTTAATGTTATACATGAGCATATTCGTTTACTGCCTGAAAGTCAGCTTGCTGACAAAGTTAAAAAGGTTTTCACTGATTGTGTTTAGACTTTACTTTCTTAAAAAACTCTGCAGTACAGAAGGCCAGTCCGGCACTGTTCTTTCTCCGCAAGAGAGCGCCACCTCCCTGAAGAATTAATATTTGTCACCCCGTTCGTTGCCGCCCGGCATTCATTCGTTTGAATCATTTTTAAGTTAGCGCACGCAAAATCATAACACCTTGAGATTCGGTTAGAATCCAAGTGATTATTGATCATATTACTTTGTAATAGTGTATATATTAATACTTATACTTTATTAACCTTCTCTAAATATGCTCTGGTCTTCAAATCGAAAATTGGGGTTTTTATTGAAGAAAGAAAACCAGAATACGTGGAGTGGAAAAGCCCATACACAATACATTGGTACTTCGAGTCGGATGAACATAACATAAATTCAAGGTAGAATCACAGATCCTTCGTACAAACCAGCAGCAGTCAATAAGGTAAATTTCATGTTTATTACATCAATTCAGAAGCCAACAAATCCAATAAGTAGCCAGGTGATAAGGGCGATTTTCGAGTAATTTTACATACACGAGAGACGCTGCCGTGTACGTTGATTTCGGATTACGGAGTTGATGCAGAGGTTGCAGGCCGTTTTATCATCGTAGGTGCGAGAGAGAAAAGAACATAATCCACTACGCTACGGGGCGATCACATACATCTCCTCATTGGACGGGACAGCAAGCGCTGGAGCGCATAGTAACAAACTTTTAAATTTTATGCACGATTATTGTCGATTTAGGTATTTTATTTAGGGGTAGAATACAGATCAAGGTCAAGTGTCTAGCATATGAGTTTCGCCATGTAATATTTTTATATTTATATCAGCCATATAGCACCATTGTTGTTGGATATTTCACATTTGGTTACAATTTTAACCATTTTACATAAAAATACAATTTGCGGGTATGTTTATTTTATATCTGATTACTTAAATTTGTTTCAGCAATTTGCAGAAACGTGTCATAGATATTATTGAGGCATGTATATACTGATTTTTAATATACAATTGCAAGAGTTTGTTTTGTATAAATTTCATGCATTTACATTATTTGTTAGGGCTACTAGCAATCACATTTTAGGTTTATAAGTTACATATACCTATATATAATTTGCATTCAAGCTAACATATATTTTTCGCAATTTTATCAACATGCCTGAAGAAACACAAGACAAAAATCAATCATCCTCCACAGAGGGCATAGGTAATAAAATCAAGGGTCTTTCCTTAGCACGCAGTAAAATTTTCAGCGCACTCTCAAGGTTTACTAATTTTGTAAATACATTTACTGATCCAAACCGAATAGGTCAATTACAGGTAAGGTTGACCTTGAAATAGTTGACAGCACTGATCATTCACAATTTAGGATTGACTTTGAGGATGAATTCTTTGAATCATCGGGTTTGGCTAAAACCATCATTGATAAACATTTCAGAGATATTCAAACTAACCAAATATCACAAATTCCACAAATCATGCCACAAGGTTCTCAAAATATAACATTACAAAATCATTCGAACTTGCCCAAAATTAAGTTGCCAGAATTTTATGGCTCATATGAGCTCTGGTTGAAATTTTCAGATACATATAAATCTCTCATACATAACAGCACATCACTGAGCGACATTGAAAAATTCTGGTACCTTAAATCGTGTCTAAAAGGCGATGCTGCCAAACTACTTCTTTCCTTAGAAATAGTTGAATCAAATTACAATATTGCTTGGGATATTTTATGCAAAAGATATGAAAACAAACGAGTTATAATTCAAGCGCACATGAAATCATTTTTTGAGATTCAGCCTATTAGCAAGGAATCTCATGTCTTACTGAGAGCACTGATTGACAATGCAAACCTACATTTAAGAGCTCTTCAGTCATTGGGTTTACCTACATCTAAACTTGATCCTATCACAAGACGTGCATGGGAAGATGTTTCTTTAAAACTCAACGTAGATACTCCCACTACGGCTGATCTATTTTCATTTTTGAGTAAGCGCTGTCAAATACTTGAAAATATCACTTCGACATATTCAAGCGCAATTAAAACAGATTCTAAGCACCATAACCGTGGCACAAATCTTTCATTAACTACTCCAACTTGTCTGAATTGCAAAGGAGACCACTTTATCTTTTCTTGTGGTGATTTTTTAAAGCTTCATGTTCAAGACAGATTGAACAAGATTCGTAAACTTAAAGCTTGAACTAATTGCTTGCGACCAGGTCACTACGGCAAGGATTGCAGAAATAACTCGGCATGTAAAAAATGTTCTTTGCCATTGTCATACGTTTTCGAACTTTCAAATATGGCTTCACAGCGGACATTGAGAAAATGTACCGGTCTGTCTTGATCAAGGAAGATCAAAGATCTTTCCAGAAAATAATTTGGCGTTCTGACCCTTCCCATCAATTGGCTGAGTATCAACTAAATACAGTGACTTACGGCACGGCTAGTGCAACTCACTTAACTATCCGTTGTTTGCAGCAGTTAGCTGTGGAAAATCAAAATCGATATCCCGAAGCATGTGAAAAAATTTCCTCATCATTTTATGTGTATGATTGGCTCTGTGGCTCAAATACCATCCAAGAAGGTAAAAACCTCATCAAGGAAGTTGATCAAATTCTTAGATCGGCAGGGTTCAATTTGAGAAAATGGGTTGCCAGTGATAATAATCTTCTCGAAAACTTTTCGAATTCTTTATCAGGTGCAAAGGTCCTGGCAGAAGGAGACACCACGAAAACCCTTGGAATTACATGGCATTCCAAAGATGATGTTTTCCAATATACAATTTCTCTTCCTAATATTAATCATGTAACTCAAAGATCCATTTTAGCTGTCACTGCACATATTTTTGATCCCATGGTCTTGTTGGTCCTTGCATCATAAAGGCAAAACTCATTATACAATTATTATGGCAATTAAATCTTGATTGGGATGAAAGCGTTCCCATGGATTTACATCAAGCATGGACTAATTTCTGTAAACAGATTTGTCTATTAAATCAAATAAAAATTCCGCGACTCATTTGTTATCCAGATTGCGATTTGGTTGAATTACATGGTTTTAGTGATGCGTCACAAAAGGCCTACGGAGCTTGCTGCTACCTTAGATCTTGTGATGGGTCTGGCAATGTAAATATCCGTCTTATTTGTGCTAAATCCAGAGTCGCACCATTGAAAACTTTAACATTGCCACGTTTGGAACTATGTGGAGCTTTGCTTCTCGTCAAGTTATACCTAAAGGTATTGGGTGCTATAAAACATATTAACATAAAAGGTTCTTATTTTTGGACTGATTCTAGCATAGTTTTATCATGGCTCTCCTTAGAACCCAACCAATTGAATACGTTCGTGGCTAACAGAACATCAGAAATCCAACAATCAACCTCTCTTGAACAATGGCATCATGTACCATCCCAACAAAATCCTGCTGATGTCATATCTAGAGGTATAGAGCCAGAAGAAATAAAGGATTGCAAACTTTGGTGGGTCGGCCCTGAATTTTTAAAATATGATAACACCAGAATGGCCATGTTTGTTTTCCAATTTACCGCATCCACCAGAAGTTAAGCAAAAGAGTCAAACAGTTTTGACTTCACTTAAACATGATCCCACTTTCTTCTTTTTCTTCACATACAAGGCTTCAAAGAGTCACTGCATTTTGTTTAAGATTTATTAATAATTCAAGAAATAAAATAAAAACCTCGCGGTCCTTTGGTCAGTTATCTAGGCAAGAATTAATGAATGCTATTATTGCCTTGTGTAGGGTAATTCAAAGATATTCTTTTGCTGATGAGATCAAATGTCTTAAGGCATCATTAGCTCTCAAAAGGAGAAGCAAAATAATACGTTTAAACCCATTTATTGACCCAGACGGTTTATTAAGAGTTGGAGGTCGACTCGGATTTTCAGATTTGGATTTTAATGGTAAGCATCCTATATTGCTTCCTAGCAATTCGCATTTCACGACTTTAATCATTCGCTATGAGCATTTAAGACATCTGCACGCTGATGCACAGACAACATTATCAGCGATAAGATCAAACTTTTGGCCTATCAATGGGCGTCATACTGTTCAAAAGGTTCTTCGTGAATGTGTTATTTGTTTTCGTGCCAATCCAGTACTTTTATTCAATCAGATGGGTGAATTGCAAAAAGAGCGAGTTACTCCCCAAAGACCCTTTTGTACTACTGGTATTGACTTTGCTGGCCCTTTTCTTGTAAAGGATGGCAAGGCCAAAAACAGAACCATGGTTAAGTGTTATCTCTGCATTTTTGTATGCTTCGCCACAAAGGCTGCGCACCTGGAATTGGCAGTTGATTTGTCTTCCGAGTCATTCCTTAATTGTTTAAAGAGATTTGTCTCTCGGAGAGGCATTTGTGCTAATATTTACACCGATAATGGTACCAATTTTGTTGGTGCTGAACGTGAACTGAAGAATACAATTAACAAAATAATGCGTGATTCAACTTTTAGAGAATTTTTAGAAATTAATCAAATCACATGGCATTTCTCACCACCATATGGTCCCAATTTTGGAGGTTTATGGGAGACATGTGTCAAATCCGCCAAATTTCACTTAAAGAGGATAATAGGAAATGCTCATTTAACATATGAATCACTGTTAACTATTTTTATTCAAATAGAGGCAGTATTGAATTCAAGACCGTTAATACCTCTATCTAGTGATTCCAATGATGTATCTGTTCTAACACCTGGACATTTCTTGATTGGTCAATCGTTAACGTCTTTACCCCAAACTGACATAATAAATATCGCACTTTATGAGCGTATCCAACAGCAAGTGCAACATTTCTGGCGTCGATGGTCCCATAGTTACCTGAATACCTTGCAAGAAAGATCCAAATGGGACACTCGTTTTCCTAGTATTAAGGTAGGGACGCTAGTTTTAATTAAGGACGATAAACACAGCTCCATTATTTTGGAAGCTAGGTCGTATTTTAGAGTGCTTTTCTGGTAAGGATGGTATAGTGCGTGTAGTGAACATTTACACAAACAATGGTGTCTTAAAACGTGCTATTTCTAAGATTTGTGCTCTACCTATAGACAATAGATAAATTTGTATATAAGACTAAAATTAGCTTAGCGACATATCCATGTTTGATACTAAGTGTCGTATTAAGGAGATACTTTGTTTTAGTTTGTAAGCATTAGAATTTAAGACTACTGACTATCATCGGCATTCGAGTATTGAATCTTATGTATGTACTGTATAATTCATTCCATGTTCTCATTCATTATTTTTACATCTGGTTTCCTGTACTGGGGATATTCCAAAATGAATTCCCGGTTTTGCTTTTGCATTTTGAAAGTTAATCCTTTCAAAGGGGCCGGTATGTTTAGACTTTACTTTCTTAAAAAACTCTGCAGTACAGAAGGCCAGTCCGGCACTGTTCTTTCTCCGCAAGAGAGCGCCACCTCCCTGAAGAATTAATATTTGTCACCCCGTTCGTTGCCGCCCGGCATTCATTCGTTTGAATCATTTTTAAGTTAGCGCACGCAAAATCATAACACCTTGATATTCGGTTAGAATCCAAGTGATTATTGATCATATTACTTTGTAATAGTGTATAAATTAATACTTATACTTTATTAACCTTCTCTAAATATACTCTGGTCTTCAAATCGAAAATTGGGGTTTTTATTGAAGAAATAAAACCAGAATACGTGGAGTGGAAACACATACACAATACAGATTGTGCCTATTACAGTATCCAAGAATCTTTAGACCACAGTTTCTGTTTTTGTCATTTGTGCTCAGTGATGAATTGCAATGCCTTCGAAGATTACTGTTGGCCCTGATTGTTGTTCGTATAATGCACATCTTTGTACGATGTATCTATGTTTTAGCTGTACAGTGTATAATAAAATTGCTATTTCATATTCGAGTGTATTCATTTTAACTGACTGTGTCTAGTTAATTATTTTAAATGAAAATTGTTTATTTTGTTGTTTTTCCCAGATTTGTGACGTTTAACTCTTGCTCAAGAACCATTTTTTCTACTTGCAAAACCGGGGGTTCTAGAGGGGCTTAAAATACCTAAAAACACCCTGTTTTTGCACGAAAGATGATAGCTGGAAGCATCTTAAACAAAAGATGCAAGTCACTGCCAAATTGCCTAAATTAATTGGCTTCAGTGTAAATTCGGTTAACTCAGGACATACACATCAACGCACAAAAAAGTAGTGTCTCAAAAAGAGCATGGGAGCAACATTTCATATTTAAAAATGCAATACAAAACCATATATTGCAGATATGCAAGTTGTCTTTATCTTACACACAACTTCCAAAAAGAGTTTCCGTTCAGCCTTTAGAGACACCTACACTACTACACATTATTTAAATACTTCGAAAACTACATGTAGGGAGTATAACTAGAATATTGCAGATCCCTTGTAAAAATGTACAAAAAGAAAAATGTGACTCAGTACACTTTAAGCCAGAGCAATGTTCCATTACTTGCAACTTTCAGTTTCCAGGTAATGAAACATTACTTCCTGATGTGCATTTTTGACAAGGTCGCTTCACATACGAGGAAAAATAAATTAAAAACAATCTAGCTACACTAAAGTGATGGGAAACCAAACCAAAACACTTTTCTAGCAATCGACCAACCATCGCCCGGGGCACAGGAATAACGACACTAAATAGTTTTTATGCCAGCATGATGAAAAACTACTGTAACAAATTTGAAGCCTCATGTACAAGGAGCGTCAAAAAATATGAAAATGTCACATCATAATATTGAAATAATTCGAAACACCAGAAGGGATACTAAAGCCTTTTAAGAGTTTTCCTCATTGCAAAAATTTCGAGCTAAAAATAGTCAGACAGATCAGACAGAGTGATGAATTAATCCATAATTTGTAGTTATTATTGGACCCTGGCGCTTGGCTTGATCTAAAGCGTGATTGGAAGTAATAGTATCACCAAGAAATGATTTTAGTAGCATCTTTCTGGTCCAGTTGCCTCTAAGAAACTGCATGACCCCTTCGTAAAAAAGACAGCCAC
The DNA here is from genome assembly GCA_016904865.1 of Pissodes strobi. Taxonomy (NCBI): domain Eukaryota; kingdom Metazoa; phylum Arthropoda; class Insecta; order Coleoptera; family Curculionidae; genus Pissodes; species Pissodes strobi. The sequence goes on from MU182156.1 coordinate 95,964, forward strand.
ATTGATATTTAAAAAATACAACACTAGAGCTGGTGATAGTTTATGAACAACTTCGAAACGCAAACTAGAGGCAATAAACGAATTTCTTGGTAATATAATTACGTCGCGTCGCGTCTGTAGCATATACAGAGAAATAATGGTTCAAAATAAAAGTCAAAGCAGCACGAGGGGGCCAAGGAACAAAAGGCACAATACTTGTCACAGAAGTACCTGAATATAAATGCTCTATTTGTGGACACTATTTTAAGCACGACACTGATTTATCAGCGTTTAATTTACGGTTCACTTTGCCCCCTCCGGAATCGATCCTACGCACGACCTTGAACAGTGGCATATCAGTTTATATTAGATGGCACCGTTACATTTTTATACGACACGAATATAATAATTTACTAGACATTTAATACCAACACCGATAATAAATACTTATGAGGCAACTTTGCGGAACTCCACGTTACAATATAAGGAATAGTCAGTTTCGAGAGAACTCCTTGAGTGATATGAACCTGAATTTGTATCGATATAATTAACTAAAAATTAAATTACTAAAGAGATTGTGCTCTTCAGAGATCCGTACATTAGAAAACAGAAATCAATAAACTTGTCTTGAAATCACGAATTCTGCCTTCGCGGAATAGAGATCCCTGAAAGATATGATTAAATGTTTTAAAGGGACTACTAGAGAAATAGTTATTTTCTTTCGGGCAAAGGTAACTTGTTACTGTGCATGACATGAATATACAGATATAATGATATAATCTACTAATATTGAAATTTCACGACAGATCCTATGAAATAAACATGTTCGGGGATCGCTACCCCACAAGATCGAAGTCTTACGCTCATTCATAGCATTCAGAACATCTGATTTTGTGGATCAGAGATCCTTGAACGACATGATCTAACCTTTTTACAAATATTTGAGGTAACCCGCCTATTTAATATTAGACCTGATACATTCAGTTTTGAGACACCCTATATATAAATAAGAAGGAAAAAGAGAAAAACAAGTCATAAATTGAAGTCGGGTTTTGCGAGGCCTTTTCGTGGAGATCCGAAAGCGTATTGCTCGAGAACGGGAATAGATAATCGAAAGCCAACGCAGTGTACAGTTTATTTTGGTGAATTGTTTTGCTTCTGTGTTACAACATGTCATTACAGATCGGTAAAATGAAATTTATAATATTGTTATTAACCTAATTTGTAGAAGTATTTCGTTAAATATATATAATATTAAGTACTTTTGTCTCCTGGCTCCTCCGCCATTCATCTATGTTTGATAATATGAATGACAGGTGGCGCGGTACACGCTTTACCCGTAATTCTGTCAGCTGCTAAAATTAGAGATAAGTTGGGTTAGAGTAAGTTAGTAGGTTAGCACGTTGTTAAAGGTTCAACCTTCCTGTTTCTTTGTTTGTTATTACCTGTAAGTTTTCCTAATAAAACTACTTTGCTGATATTGTCACAAGGAGTTTCAATTAACATATTTCTTTTATTCTCATGTATAATTCATATTTAATGGCATAACATGTGTACATATTTAATGAAATCGTTTTATGCTGTGAACAACACTGCTTTAAATCAAAACAGAAAATTTATTATTTGCTGTCTTTTCGTGCTAGATTTTTAATTTTGGTATGACTGAGAGTGTACGCAAGAGCCTTGATGAATCTACTAACCATTTCCTACTCTGACGGGAAAATATCCTAGTTATAAATGTAATGATCATTCTAGAGATATTGGCCCAGTTTGCAACTAAATAGCTGGGTAGCCTCCGTATTCCAGGACCTCAGTACCCGCCAGCGGCGTCTGGCTAACTAACAACAACCCCTTCAGTTTTAAATATATTGTCACAAGTGTGGAACTATGAATTGTGGCACGGGAGACAGCAATTTAATATTTATTTTACTAGTAAATGTCATATAGCATAATTCGGTTTAGGAATTTAGATCGAGGGTTTCTCTGCCGTACTCTTTCCCCTCGTGAATTCCAGGCTGAGTCCGGCACGTTTTTCTCTAATAATTTGGCATGTTTTTTTAAATAAATTAGCCGTATTAGGAATCGGTGTTTTAATTTACATGACGCACTGTTCCTTCATATTTCCCTAATTTTGTTACCGTTGGACGCATTTCGAGTAAGTCAAATTGTGCAAGATATAATAATAACACAACGTAGCCATTGGTTATTTTTTTAATCTATTAGCAAAATAAAGACAAAGCACAACTTTACTTATCTCATTCAACTATGTTGAACAGGCCTGGGTATGTTATTGCAGGTCTTACTTTGTTAACAATTATCGAAATAGTTAAATTGCTTCATGAAGCTTGTTGTAAAGTGATGTGGATATAGTTATAATTTACTAAATAGATCGTGTGAAGCATCTTCAGTGATTTCTACTCCACAAAATCAGATTATTGTAAATCATGTAGAATTACAAGAATCTGATCTCGTGGAGTAGAGATCCCTGAACGATATAATCTAATATTTTTTGACTATTACAACCTTACTATGTTCATATTCAAAAATAATTATGAAAATCGTTAATTTTTTTCGTGAAGTTTGCTGCAAAGTGACACGAGTGTAGTTATAGTTCATTAAAATTGAACTTCCCAATAGATCGTGTGAAGCATCTTCAGTGATCTCTACTGCACAAAATCAGATTCTTGAGCTTCATCTAGAATTCCAAAAATCTCATCTCGTGGAGTAGAGATCCCTGAATGATACGACCTTATGTTTTTAGGAATATTACAGTCTCACTTTGTTCATTTTCAAAAATAATTGTGGAAATCGTTAAAATGATTCGCGAAATTTGCTGCAAAGTAACACGGATGAAATTGTAGATATGTCTATTGAAGTTCATTGTGAACCAGCCTTGCTACTTAGATCTTTTAATTGTATAGTTGTCACTGTCTGTAGATCACCTGATGGAGATTTTGCTGTTTTCTTAAATCAACTGAATTTGTTGCTTGATCTTATTAGCAAGCAGAACATTGGGTATATTGTGGTAAATGGTGACTTTAATGTTCTATTCAACACAAATAATAAAAAAAGGTCTGATCTACTAGACTTGTTCTATCAGTACAATCTGGAGCCTCAAATGTCCGAGCCAACAAATGCAATAAATTGCATCGATATCTTTATGAATTTTGCAGGTGTGTTGGACTATGATACCAGTGTTTTTGATTCTGATATTTCTGATCACTCGATTGTAGACATATTGGTGGAAATTACCTGTGACATAAAGGTACAAACTTGTATATAAAGACCTGTAACACAAAGGGGAATAAATAGAATGTTTAATTTCTTAAAGGGTCAGGACTGGGCTTTGGTGGGGGATTTCGGTTCATTTATGGATATTTTTCTGGATGCAATGGCTTTTAATTTTCCTCTGGTAAGGAAAAACCCAAAAATAAACAACTTGTGTGGTTTAATGATAATTTAAAAGCAAAAAGAGACTCTCTACGGCTATTGAGTGAATTATATGCAAATAGCCCTTCTCCGGCTATGAAGATTCAGATTAAGAAATTTAAAAATGCTTATGTTGAAATTATAAATGATACCAGAAAAAAATGTCTAAGTATACAAAATATATTAAAAATTCTAACAAGATGAAGGAAATCCTCTTGGGAAATCATAAATGCAATATGTGGCATCACAAGAAAATCTGAGGAATAGGTAACATCAATGCTAATGACTTTAATGGGTTCTTTACGCGGATTGCTGAGAAGTTGTTACAGGTTTTGCCAAATATAAATCATTCGGCGGATGATTTCTTAAAAAGACAGACTGAGATACCAAATTTAACATTCTTTTTCTCGGAAGTAAGCTTTAATAATTTTAGGGATGCTGTTAACAATATGAAAAACAACCATTCTAAAGACATTTATGATATTAATATGATAATGAAAAAAAAAACTGAAAAGTCAACTGATTGTGCCCTTAACTAAATTATACCAGAGCATTAGAAATGGCGACTTTCCCGCCTATTGTAAGTTGTCAAAGGTTATTCCAGTGTTCAAAAAGGCTGCATGGACAATCCTGGAAACTATATCGTCCAATGTCTCTGATACCTGATTTTGGAAAAAAAATTTGAGGTTCTACTTAAAATCCAAATTCGCAGTTTGTTTGAAGATAATGAACTTTTTATAATCGACCAGCATGACTTTTGGGCAGAAAATCTACAACCCTTGCACTTCTTGACTTGTTGGAATGCCCATCATCGAGGCTTTTGAGAATGATCAGTATGTGGGGGCGGCCTTTTGCGATTTATTAAAGGCCTTCGATTGTGTAGATCATATGCTACTGCTGAAAAAGTGGGAACACTATGGATTTGATGAGAGCGGTGTAGATCTGCTGAGATCTTACTTGACGCGGAGACAACAACAAACTATGTATAATAGTGAGCTTTCAGGGTCCAGGGTCATTGATCATGGTATCCCACAATGGTCAATACTGCGTCCACTTCTCTTCTTAATATATGTAAATGCTTCACGTAATCTTGCTCTGTGGTTGTTTACAGATGACAAAACTCTCATCGAAACTGGTTAAATGCTTGGCGACTAGTTTCAACTTGTAGTTACTAAACGAATGGTTCATAACAAATAGAATGTCTCTGAATACTTCTAAGACGGTCTCAATGCATTTTGGAATGAGAGATTTACCTGAGGATACTGGGTTATATCATCAAAGTTTTTGGGTATCATGCTTGATCCTAGATTGACATTTGAGCAGCATGTTGCCCCCATTTCGGGAAGATTGTCCAGCACTATTGAGAAACTTGACAGGATTCTCCCATTTCCAACGTTACTTCAGACCCTCCATTTAATATTTCAATCCTCAGCAACAGACGGTATTCTGATCTGGGGTCACTCATCCCATACCGAGCGAATCTTTAAACTGCAAAGAAGACCCCTAAGGGTTGTAACCGGTAGAGGTTTTAGGGAGGATGTAAGGCAGCGTTTTATTGACCATAACATTTTCAGCTTCTATGATGCCATTCACACATCACTACTTACAATCAGAACATGTATCATCAATATCCAACCAGAGTTGGTTGCGATATTAGAATTGAATTCTTGAGACTAAAAAGATCGGGTTCTGAGTTATTATGCTCCACTCTTCTATAATAGGCTACTTGTTTGTGTCACACAACTGCCACTTGTTGCATTTATAAGTCGGCGATCAGAGGGCTTTAATTTCGAAGGGTCTTTATACAATAGATCGTGTGGAGCAACTTCAGTGATCTCTACTCCACAAAATCAGATTCTGGAGGTTCATGTAGAATTCCAAAAATCTGATCTCGTGGAGTAAGGATCCCTGAACGATATGATCTTATGTTGTTTAGGGAAATTTTGGAGGAAAGTGACACGAATGTAGATATAGCTTACTAAATATCTAACTTACAAATAGATCGTGTGAAGCATCTTCAGTGATCTCTACTCCACAAGATCA
>MU182156.1:129583-149622 GCA_016904865.1 Pissodes strobi
GATACTTATATTATGTATTTGTCTATTTAAGTAAGAGCCAAATATTTTTTGGTCCCCCATAGCTGTGGGGCTATTGTACTACTAACTAGAAATAGTCCGTTTACTTTCCAATTTAACAAGTAAACGGACAAATTTTGGAAGATAAAGCGGAAGTATGTAAATGTCTAAAAATAAATAATTATAATAGTATAAAAAGAATAAATTAAGGACAAATATGAACATATTTCACTTATGAAAATATGCTAAAACTTAAAACTAATGAAAAAAGAAATAAAAAAACAGACTTTTGCACGTACAATAAAAAAAAACTTACACAGTCAATAGTCAAGTCGATATGGCAAAAGGCTTTTAAAAGTTGGGTGTAGAGACGCGATTACAAGTAATGCTCTTTAATGAAGCTGCATGGATGCACAATCAATTCAGTTGTTTTATATATAGACCCAGTAGGGGTCACGGTTCAAATGAACACTATTTAATATGTAGTATGTACATTTTTGCTTTCACCCTTTTAAAAGCCCCAGCCCAACTAAAAACAACCAATCCAAAAGATATTCAACACGTTCATAGATTTACACAACCATCAAACTATCGAAGCTTCTCTCCGAGGTCAGTCTCGTTCTGGTCTGATTGCTCATCTCTACTGCTGCGTTGCCGCCTACCCTTTTCGCGGGCAACTCTTTGCATAGATTCAACCAAAATTTGGCATCGTTTGATCGTTCCCAAAGAATGATGTCCATTGACCTGGCGACCGAAGCTAACGTTTCGCCGAGGGAATTTTTGGATTCGTTTCGGCTCGTGGGCAATTCTTTGAGTGCGACGCAGATGAGTCTCGGCTCGTTGACGGTTTGCAGCTGCTTGAGGGCTTGATAGAGGTTCGAGGAAGCCCAGGTATCATTCAGAGCGGCTGGAGAAATTACTGTGACTACTCGTCGCGATGATTGGGCGTGCCGCGATAGTTCTGTTGACCCTGTACAAATAAAAAAACAGTTAATATATTTACTACATAGCACCAGCAGTTGCAGAAACTATAAATTATAATCTAAAAACTAGCAAAGCTGGAATTCTAAAGTCCCTTGTAGGATGCTGGCTCAAAAGCCTTCTAGCATTATTGCCAGTATTCTTAATCCCAATTTATTTATAACAAGACGTTGTCCGGACCACACTACAGGGCTTCAGAGCTGCGCGCGCATATTGTTTTTGTATTTATTGTGCGTAATGTTCACATTTGTATTTTTATATTTTCACTTTATGCACTGTTCTCCGCTCGCTCCGGGGCGCAACCTTCTCTCTACCCAAAATACTGGTTGAATATGTCTCGAGGGGAGGATTGGATTGATATTTTTCATTGTATATGTCCTAATAGTGCTTTTGAAGTGTTTACCGCTAAATTATTTTACTACTTTGAGTTGTGCTTCCCTTTGGTAAAGGTTAATATTATGAATAACTCAAAGTTTAAAAGAGTTACCCTTCAATCAGAGCTATATCGCCTAAAGGACAAGGTGATATAATTTGGTAATTTATCCATTAGGGATTATAAATATATTAATAGGTTTTTTTAATATCATTTATAGGGCAAAATTAAGACTTTTTTTGTACAGAGAAACGACAGCATTTATGTCTAGGGACTGACCCATAACTTTGAGCCGTCAACTGTTTTCAATGGTCAAAAGCGGATTTAGGCAACCCACATTACTCTGCTCAGAGTTATGGGGCAGTCCCTAGATTCGTGTAACGACAGCCTGATTCTGAATTCTGAGAAGTGAGAATAAGACTTAAGCTACTCGGCAAATAGTAAAGTCATTGCAAAGAATAAGTGATTCTAGCAACGAGGTTAAAATTAATTTGAACGGTGAGCAGATTCCTAACGATATTTTGTCTGAAAAAAACATACGTCCCCATATAGCACTGCAGCCTGTACAGGTTTATTGTGCTGAGCCTGTGTGATTTTATGATAGCCACTCCAGTATTTTTGTGTCCTGTACGAGGCCGTAGAGGCCTTTTTCTGAGTGTTTAATTAGTATCTCTGGGTCTATATTTGGATTCCCAAAGATGCTAAGTCTCCTGCGGTCCAGTGCCTCGCACTGATCAGGATGTGTGTGGCTGTTTCCGGTTCCTTATTGCATAGTCTGCAGTTAAGGTCTCCGATATCCAGACCCATCCTGTTCAAGTGTACCTTTAGGGGTACATGGCCAGTCAAAAGACCGATTGTGATTCGGAACCGATCTCTGCTCATGAATAGCAGTTTTTCGGTTCTTTTTTTACATGGTAGGCCAATAAATTCCTTTCCATGGTTTTGCCTGGGGATTTCTATCCAGTGCCATCGATGTTCTTTTCGAACCCAGTCTTTGATGTGGCTCCGGGTCATACTTTTTGGTATTCCCAGACCCGGTTCTGGGTCGATTAGTTTTGTTACTGATCCTGACGAGTTCATCTGCTTTTTCATTGCATTCGATCCCTCTGTGTCCTGGCACCCAGATTAGTCGTACCGTATTCCGGTCTGCCAGGGTTTCTAGTTCTTCAAGACATTCCCACGCCAATCTTGATGACACTTATTGGCTCATTGGTGCTCTTAGTGCCGCTTGACTGTCCGATAATATAAGGATCCGCCGATTGTTTGTGGCCTTCCTATTGTTCTCTATGGCGCACTGAAGTATGGCGTATAATACCTCTGCTTGGAAAACAGAAGCATACATACCCAGTGCATAGTATTTGATCTGATGACTAGCAGAATAGACTCCTGATCCAGTACCAGCTGCAGTTTTTGACCCGTCCGTGAACCAGGTTTGGTCCTGCCTACTCATAGCTGTTGGTCCATTTTCCCATTCAGTTATACTTGGAAAGTTCACCTCGAATGATCTATTAAAACATTATCACTTTTGCATGTGGTCAGTTTTCATGTTTAAAATATCTCCCCCCACAAGATCAGCGATTGCCAAGTGTCCCATCCTTCTAGTAACGGTGATTGTTTGCTGCAGTATATGTACCCCCAGCCTGGTCTCCTCCTTTATCACAAAGTCTAGGGGTGGGAGCTCCAGGAGGGTCTTCATGGCCGCAGTTGAAAGGTCCGCATTCCCCCATCATTCCTAGACAGGCAAGTCTTTGTGTCTTGCCAAGTTGTGCAATCGCGCTTTTCTGGTGTGTCTTAGGCCACCACACCAAAGAGGCGTATGTTAGGATAGGTTTTACCACCATTTTGTATGTCCAATACATCATGTCTGGCCTTATTCCTCATTGTTTCCCGTGTAAGCGTCTGGTAATCATGAGTGATGCCACCACTTTTTTGGTGTTATTTTCCAGATGTCGGTTCCAGGTAAGTCTCGAGTCCAATGTTACCCATAGATACTTTACCTCGTTCGAGATCAGTATGTTTTGTCCTCTTAGGCTGAGTGGAACAAGGTGGGGGAAACCTTGTCCATTCGAGTAAAAGCTACGATGCTAGATTTGTTGGGACTAATATTTAAACCCTCCTGATCTACCCATCTTGTAGTCCGGTTCAGAGCATTTTGCATCTGCTCTCTAACCGTTGAGTTAAATTTGCCTCAAGTGATGATGACTGTCATCAGCATATCCGAGTGCACAGTGTCCCTCATCCGTGAGCGCCCTGAGTAGGCCGTCCGCCACCAGGTTCCACAGGAGCGGAGATAACAACCCGCCCTGCGGACACCCTCGGTGCACCCGAGCCACCAGCGCGCTCCTAGGGACCGTTGCTTCTACCAACCTTCCCCTCAGCATGGAGTTAATCTACCGACAGCAAGTGCCCTCAACTCCTCTTTGCCCGAAGGATCTGGTTATTGAATCGAAGGAGGTGTTGTCAAACGCCCCCTCCACATCTAGGAAGGCGGCCAGCATCACCTCTCTGTTTTCCAGTGTATCCTTCACCCTCTTGACCAGCTGGTGGAGCGCTGTTTCTGTTGGCTTACCCCTTCGAGGTTCTGGCTCAGTCCACCCCGCTTGATCATGATCTACTATCTGTGAGCCGGGAAAGTGAACCCTTAGGAGTTCCTTAGCCGTTTTCTCTCCCGTACTGGTATATTCGCCAAGATCATTCTTTAGCGAATGTATATTATGCTAATATACACTCCCACTTGGCTTTATAGTATTATTAACTGAGCTTGCACCCGCTCAGAGGTTACCAGAGTTTTCTTGCTACAGAAATACGCTGTGCGTATTATCTTCGGCTTATCTCCGATCGAGTCTTGCAGGAATGTATTCAAAAGAAATGGCATTCTTACAGTTGCCGGATTGTATATTTTCAAGGTTTGCATTTTTGCCTACACACACAAGCAAATGCTTCAACAACATCGAGCTGCACATATACGAGGAACAAAGAACAATTACTTCCTAATGCCCATAAGTCCACGTTTTATCAAAGAAACTTCATGTACTTAGCATGTAACTTTTACAATACAATACATTAAAGGCTGACATTAAGAACTCATCTACAACTGAAATCTTTAAAAGCAATGTTAAAAAAGTACTAATTGAAAAGAATTGCTACACTGTGCAAGAGTTCTTGAGCCAAACATTTACTATTAGGCATGATTTTAATGTGTTCTTTCATTGTTTTTGTCAACAGTGTGATGACCATCAGGTGTATCAAATTGTCCCCAAAAAAAGTACGGTAATTTGGCTAAATATCTATGGTAGAGGCCATAACAGAAGGAAAAAAAACAGTGGATGCGCGCGCAACTTTGAAGCCCTGTGATGTGGTTCGGACAACGTCTTGTCAATTTATATGTCAAAAAGATTTGTACTTTTTTTGGGGACAATTTGATACACCTGATGGTTGAACATTTTTGACAATACTGATTGTGACTTTCCAACTGTGAGTTCAGTATAGATATAAAATTTCCGGCGTCAACTGCGATAATTGTATAACATCTGAATCATGCAGTTTCTGTTTGTTATTTTATATTATATTTAGAGAATTCATCTTGCTTCTCTTGATAGTACTATTATAAAAATGGTGTAACCGTTTGTTAAATATTAAATTAATTTACTTACAGTTGGTGATATCCTGGGATAATTCCTTGGCCACGCATTGGTACCCCCTGGCCTCCAAGTTGGGTATCATCACTCCGATCGCCAGCTCCGAGTCCTTGGGGGCGTAAGCCACCAAGACGTCGTTGGCTTTGCCGTCGTTGTCCTCCAAGGAGCCGTATTTATCCTTCAGCATCACCTGAAGCTTGAGCCCGTACTGCTTGACGAGGATGAGGACCGTGGTCAGCAGCAGAATGGCGACGCCGGACAGTATGAGAAGTTCTTTGACGGGAAGGGGATTCGGGTTGATGTAGTCGATAACTTTTACTGAAAAAAAAAACATGTTTTTGTTAGTCTAGACTAGCATACTTATCATCATCATAGTCACAATGTCTTCGCAGACATGTTGTGAACTCATAAAGTCAGAACTGGAGTGCGCGGACGAAATTGAACCTTACAGCTTGAGTTATCGATCGAAAAACCAAGGTATTCAAAACTTTGGATTACCTGTTATTATGTTATTTCAGAATGTCATGTTCCCTGTCTACCATCATAATTTTAGTGTCTTTGTAGTTTGGGTTAGACCATATCTTGTGTTGATCTGGGTGTTAAGTAAGTAATATGATTGTTACCTTGGACCTGAAGAATGCATTTAATTTGGGCAACGATCGATAGGGAAATGGAGAGAATGGAAACGCCGAAGCGAATGTGGGATATATGTTGTAGTTTTTTAACGGAGAGAAAGGTGATGAGTGGGAAATCGGAAAGGCAACTGGGGAGAGGATATCCACAGGGGTCGAGCCTGGGGCCGACCCTGTGGTTGTGATGCATGGAAGGGTGGCTGAGAAAGATGTCTGACCTAGAGAGAGAGGAGGGAGTGAAAGGGCAGGCCTTCGCGGATGACCAAGTAATTGTGGTTCCGGGGAGGTCAGTGCGCGACATAGAGATAACTTGGAGAGAATATGGACAGAGTGTAAAGAGTAGGAAAGAGAAAGTTTTGCGGAGTACAATGAGGGAAAGGGTGAGGTTATCTTTGTAGAAAGAGGAAGGAGAATCCGGTAACCGGTTGTTAGAATGGATGGAAAAAGGATTGAGTGTAATAAATATGTGGATTTCCTGGGTTTGAGGATTGATAGGAAGTTGAATTTTATCGAGCATGTTAAGAAGGTGAGGATGAAAGCGGGTGAGTTGGCGATGAAACTGTGTGCGTTAGCGAGCAATGAACATGGAGTGGACAAGGATAAAGCGAGGATTTACGATATGGTGGTAAGCCCGGCGATTTTGTATGGGAGTGAGGTGTGGGGCATACGAGCGAATGATACGAGGGAGAAAAAGCAGTTGGATGCGACGCAACGTATGTTTGTACTGATTGTGGCTAGAGCGTATCGAACAGTGGCGAGGTCATGAATGGGATGACGCCTCTTGATATAGAGGCGAGGGTCATGTATAAGTTTAGGGAGCGGATGAGGAATGAAAGGGTGGAAAACGGAGCGAGAGGAAGATCTAGAGAATATCCACCAGAGAGACTGAGCAGGAAGAGTGAGGGAGACGCTGGTGAGGAGGAGGTAAAAGTGTATGTGGATATGAGTGAAAAGGGGGTAACGGGTATAGGATGGTTGTGGGTTAGGGCTAACGGAGAGACAAGAATAGGAAATGGGAGGATTAGGAATGGTGTTGGGGGAGTGCAAGGAGAGCTTTTTGGAGTTAAGTACATGCTGGATGAGATAGAAAGGGAACAGTAGCTGGGAGATTATAGGATTTTGACGGATTCATGGTGGATGGTGGTGAGAATTTTATACAATTATAAGACGCGGCATTACTGGGTACGAGGGGTGTAATGCAGAATGAGAGCATTGGGGATGAATGGGTTCAGAGTGTATGTGGAATGGATGAGAAAAACGCAAGGAGGTATGAAAGTCGCGGATAGAGAGGCTGGTAAATGCAGGACGCAGGGAAGGGAAATTGGGGGTGGCGAAGGGAGGATAGGGCACAAGAACATCAAGAGAGCGAGGAAAGAGGTAGCAATGAGGAGATGGCAAGAAAGATGGGATGCGAGTGTGAAAGGGAGAGGGCTGTATGAGGTGTGTAAGGCAATTGGGTGTGAGAGACTGGATGTGGCTTTTAAGGCAAGCCTTAATCAATCACACGTTCACATTCGTTCCTCGCTTCGGCAAAATAATTGCGATTTTCAGCGGTCTGATTTTGCTGCCAGTACTTGTAGGCTCGCTGTTTCTTACCTACAGCTCTTTCGCATCTTCTGTCGAATCAGGGCTTTCCTTTTGATGCAACTTGATGGAATTTGTGATGTATGCCTCCATTCCAGAGAAGATTACTTGCGTAATCTCTTTGCAGCAGACTGACGGGTTGTCAGTGCCAAAGCAGACGTCGAGCCAAAGAAAATCTAGATCGCCCCAGTTTGCACAATTGTAATGCCAGATTTTACGAGGCATTGGCGAATCTTTCTGTAGGAGTGGCAGTCCATAAATAGTTGTAATAAGCTCGTAGTCGGAGGTACCTTATGGCGGACCAACTCCAATTGTTTAATGTCCAGGATTTGTGATTAGAAGACCCCTAGATAGAAGATTTTCTCAAATATTAGACCACTCTACGTTGTCAAAAGCCTTAGAGTAGCACACGAATATATAGTCTAGAAAATAATGCCCCCTGGCTTTCTCCAATAATTTGCCAGATGAGATTTCAAAATATGTAGCATAATCTTGCTTGATCAATGAGAGTAAACGATAGAATATCTGGGTCTGCCAGAGATCCATTTTTGTGAAGCGGAATAAAAATTGAAGTAGCTACTCTATTTGTCTTGCCGAAGGAGGGAGGATCAAATTTTTTGACAAATACGATTGATGTAAAAAATGTAGACCGTCACTACCCAAATATTTTAAGGTTTCAGCAGGAATTGCAGCAATGCCTGTGGCTTTACTGGCTTTCAATTTCTTAACAGCATGTTCAGCTTCCAAAAACTGAATATCCGGCTCACGTTTATAAGTTAAAAAGGGAATATGTAAGCTAACATCAGAATAATCTCGTGCAAGTTGGTGATGAGATATCCATCGGGATTCCTAATTAACCATTTATTGGTTTAAAGCCACGATTGAGCCATTTTATCTTGAAAAACATCTCCCTTGGATAGTATCTTTAAATTATACTCATTTCAAATTATAGAACCCTCAAGAATCGGGTTCGAAAGAACTAGGTGTCGTGACTAAGATTTGACCTTAGACGAGACGCGGACATTGTCCTAATTAAGCTCTTTAGATGCTATGCACGAAAATATACAGTTAGGAATAATTCTTACCTTTTTCTCGGATGGTAACTCTTTTCTTGATGGTATTCCCAGGTTTGCTGATGACGCAGATGTACGTGCCATAGTCCTCCGATTTGATGTCGGGGAAAATCAGGTAGGTTCCAAACGTTTGATCTTCCTCTCTGAAAAAGAGGGTGATAAATAAATATTACGTTTCTGAGTGTTTTCTACAAATAAACTCGATAGTTTCATTATAATGTACATAGGTCTGCAAAAATCTATAACCTTATACAACATGTCCCCAGAATTTTCGGGGTCTAATTCTTTGGAATCGGTTAATTTACCAGATACTTACGACAGAAAACCCATACTTTTTTAAATAAATTAATATTGTAGAACTCCATTTATTTATCGAATAAAACTCCAGGTAACTATGGAGTTCTGTATTAATTATAGCAAGGAATATACAAGATAGTAACGCGACATAATGTATACCCTTGTAATCTATGTACGCATATCAATGCGTCACTCAGTCTTCTATTCTCTCTCTACTTTACCCTGCCCTGGGTTGGTGTAGGTTCGTACTATAAATACAATGTTACAATAACAATACCAATTCAACAAGGTTGTCTTGGCCTTGTCACCCGCGTCGAGTATCTCGTTCATTGCAGTTAAACAATAATATTACGTGTAGTAGGTAATGTAAATAACCTTCGTCAAGATCTCGAAATAGTTGGGTTGCCGTCACGATCTAATTTATGAAATACCGAGTGTTTTTCTGATACACTACAATATTTTTAATAGACTGTGATGACCTTTAAAAAACAGTAAAATGCATGCTAACTACTGCATTACACGTTGATAAATGAGGATTCAATACACAATACAGTAAGCAAATTCGAATTGGCAAAAGAGCACTTTTCATTAAAACAGATCTCACGTGGGAAAAGAGGATGCAAATAGGCACGTAACCTTATCGATTTTTATGCGATGGAAACAATCGAATATTTCAAGAATACGATACATCTCTATTACACCATCTCTTCCCACGTGAGAGCTGTTCGAATAGACGTTACTAAAAATCACCGGATCCTTAGGTATGAAGTGTTTTCGACGATGATCGGGAAATATTTTTTGCCCTCCGAGATTACCAAGGCTGGCGTTTGTTGTCTGTGTCGTGTCGTAGTGGTGCATACGGCTTTCTGAGTTATGTAAAGTATTTTTTACTCTATGCATTGCCCTCCTCGCTCTGGGAGTGCAACCAGAACAAACCATGACATGTTTTAAAATCCAAATAAAAACTTTAAAAATTATTTGAAGCCAACAGTACAGCTTGTTTCAGATTCGATCGAAACAGAGAGTGCTCGTAGGCATTATAATTTACCATAGGGGATAGTTCTAAAGTGATTTTGTAAATAAAACTAAAACTTTTAGCATTATATGAATATTTTACCTGAAAACAACTGAAAGCTCATAAGTAAACAAAATATAAACATTAAATCTTTCTATGTAGTCGCAGTGCTACGATATGGACAAAATCAGTCTTAAAAGCTAAAGCATATCACAAACAATTGTAATCCTAAACGAGTATATGAATATAAACATAATCTTGTAGCTAAGTGCAGTTAAATGTATGTTTAAAGTTCCTGCGGAACTGCTCCGTATGAGCTCGGTTAGCTGAGATAACCTTGACATGAAATACAGTAATGTATAAGCAATAATAACAGGATAAATATTACCTCAATGTCCACCTATAAGCTACTATGTACACTATGTTCACCAATTGACGAACAACGTTCAATTGTTCAGCAGTTTATCTATCAGCATAGGAAAAGTCACTTAAAAACACTTATTAAGTCTCTTGCTAGCTTCTGTACACAATGTAATATTTTGCAAATAAGAATGACTTGAATGTAGTGATTTGAGATGGTATGCAGTTTTTGCATAATAGCATGACATGGATGCATTTGTGAAATGCAGTTTTTTGGTACACGCATAAATTATTATAAAACACGCTATGCAGGTCACCTACGCTGAGATCCGCGTAGAGAAATAGCATTGGTGAGATCTTGAGAATATTGGCAGACAAGGTGCCGGGTAATCCTTATATTAGAATAAGGACAGAGCCTAACAAATCGATATTATACTCTGATAAAGCATAGAGAATATTGAACCCCCATGGACAAGACCAATGGGGACGCTAGTACAGCGACGGTACAGCGTTAGAGAATGTTGAGAGTTTGTGATTGTAAACGTGTGTGTTCACTTACTTGTGGCTCGAGACAAGACTCGATGGTGAGAACGCCCATGAGCGATTGCCATGGGGACGCTGGGAAAGCTTAGTGATTGGCCGACTCGGCGTAGGTTGAGCGCCGGTTTCAGATGAGTAAACGTTGTCACAACAGATGGCGCTAGGAATATCGCCGGGGTACGCATTATAAGATCCTTTACACAAATAGTGCACTATATAAAAATCGGCCTTTCCTATTGGTCGATCCGCATGGCCCTCCGCTCGTTTCGCTCGCTACGGGGGCTCAACAAAAGGAAACTAACCAGGTGCTAACCCGGACTTCCGTTTCGTCTTCGGTCGAGAGTGCACGTGTCGGGTATCGGCCATTTTGTTCCAGCTGCATATACATATATGTTAGTTTTGGGAATTCATGGTGAACGTTCAGGGACCGGGTAGTTTTCTCCCAGAATAAGATACGGACGTCCAGCCGGGGGTCTGAGCCCCGTGCATGCTAGAGATTTTTATGTTTGTGAACGTCCAGCCGGTGATGTTCGAACCTTAAAACAAGCCGTGCATGTATATGTCTGAGTTCCCAGGAGTACATACTCGACATAATGAGGACTCAAAAAATAGTATCTCTATCCATCAAGGTGTAACCAATGTAGAAGGGTCGCTCTACCTCTTGCTAAGCCTGGATAGGGGTCGTTACTGGCTGAATTTTCTCACGAAAAAGGCCATCAGAGAGTTTACTACTACTACTACAGGTGCTAACCCAAACTAACCCAAGACATACCCAAAATCAAGAAAAAAACTGTTTAGAAACATAATCTTAAAAAAAAATAAAAATAGCAGCGGGGTTCGAACCTAGGCCGTCAAGGTGAGACCCAGTTGTATAAACCTCTACACCACAAGAACTATTGACAGAAATCGATTGCATCAACCAGACATATCGTAATACGAGATGGATCGACCAATAGGAGAGGTCTATTTTTACATAGTGCACTATTTGTGTAAAGGATCTTTAAATGCTCGGGGTACAGCGGCTTTTCTGTAGAAAGCGCTGTGATTGATCAGATGCCATTCGTGGCTGCTTTGCTTTTAGCTATCTAGACTGGCTGATGCAGTAGATAAACGTTGTAACAAGAGATGGCGCTGCGAGTATTGACAAGGTTTTTATGAATTCTTTGGAATGCGAGCACAGTGGCGTGGAATGTTAAAATTGTACAAAATTAAATCGTTAAATTTAAGAAAGTGTTCAATTACCGGTAGTAGTTCTACGAATTTTGGCTAGACGCTATACCCCGTCATAACTGATCCGAGGATCGACTTGTGTCCCAATGCCTCAAGATTTCACAATTTTAACGCCCTGGACAGCGGAAAGATTATACTATATTGTGTCATCCAGAGAGCGAATACTAAGGATTATGGCATTTATAGGTTCTAGAAATAATTTTGTTCATATATATTTCATCAAATTCTTCACGATAAATCAGGCGGTGAAAAAGGTGGCAACACTCAACAATAATAAACTAGAGAAGGATGGTTACTTCCCATAAGAGCCTATGTTCACTTACTATCGCCCCGTCCCCGCGGTCCCCTCATCCACATCGTCGTCGCTGTGACGTTGCTGCGCGACGAACGGCCTTCGATTCGCTATTGCTGTTAATGCATTTTCTATGTTTTCGTTGTGATTTTAGCTTTTTTAGTGACTTTTTGTATGTTTTAAAGCCATTGATAGTTGTGTTTAGCTTTGAACATTGAGAAAATTGATACTTATTATATTTTTCATTTGATCCTAAAGAAAATCCCATAAATTGAGAATTAAAGCAGAGACCATAGTGTCTGTTTTGCAGAGTATTTTTCAGAGCAATGTTTTTATTACTTTTTTTTTGAAATAAGGTAGGAACAACTTAAATTATTTTTAAATATAACTAGGTAAGGGAGAAATAATAATATTTCACCTAATATTGTAGAGAAATTGTCAAACTGAGGGTTTTTTTTACACAGTGTGTCAACACTACAGTATGGAATGATATATAAAGGATTTCTCATTCATAAGCACACATGTTATCAGCATTATGAATGTAATAACACTTACTAGTTAATACACACAAATTATAAAACTAAGGCTTTCTTAATTCAATTTTATTTTCATTAATTTGGAAATAGAATGTCGAATTCTGAGTGCCACAAGAAAATTACTATTTTGAATATCAGTAAACATGTACATAGATACAAATGTACTTGTTTGTAGGATAAAAGGAATTTTTAACTAATTAATGTTAAAAACAGTAATTTCATAAGAAATAGTTTAATTCTCCAAATCCATTCAAAATTTTGAGTTTAAACACATTTTTATAAACTCTAAAGAAGAAAAATAGTCTTGCCCTACGTCTTTGCCATATGTATGTTAAGGCATTTGCGCCAATTTCGTCACGTGGCTACGTCACGACAGAGTAGCTGATGTAACCATCCTTCTCTAGTTTATTATTCTTGGGCAATACTAATATTAAGGCATATATTTTATTTTTAACCATCTACACGAGTCCTTCCGCCTTACTAGGCTTGCGTAAACACATTTCTGACAAATAGATGTCTTTATGATCAAGCAAATGCTTTCAGTGGGTTTCGTGGCTCAGTGGTACGATGCTGTGTTTCTGATACGGCGGTCCGGGTTCGATTCCACTGGTAAGACATGCTTTTTTAAGGTTATTTTTGTGGTCAGTTTGCGCTCCGGAGCGAGCGAGCAGAGGGCCATGCGTAAAGTGAAAAAAAATACAAATGTAAACATTAGCCGTATTCGATTCACTACTTTGGATCGATTCAGATCGATCTAACTGAACTTTATTGAACTGATTCTGTTCGATTGTAAAAATATCACTTCGCCCCTACTACCTAAAAAGTGATCCAGCTCACCTGTAAGTGAACCGAAAATGGACCGGGATCACTTAGATCGGTTCAGTAGTTCAAGTAAAAGATGGCATTTAAATGTCAATTGTCAATCAACTTTTTTTTAATTGCTTTCATAATTTCATTTGACCTTGGCTCACTGAACTAATATATCAGTTCAGTTTCAGTTCATTTTAAACTGATCTCCAGTCTCAATCGAATATGGCTATTGTGATGCGCGTAAGCCCACGACTCGTCAGGCGGAAGGACTCGTCTAGATGGTTAAGAATAAAATATCTGCAATATTGTCGAACCAGTGTTGCCAACAAGTATGATAATTTAGCTTTTCGTACTATAGGAAAAAGTAGGAGAACAAGCCAAATAATGTCAATCACAATCACTAAGTTTAGTTCTATCTCATTCTAACACATTTCCGGCAACTATTTCTAGGCGAATCGGTCCTTTCTGTTCGTTTATCTATTCGTAATATTTCGACGCTAATCCTGAATTGAATATTAATCTTGTGAGCTGATGTATTATTTCGTTCTATACCAAATACATATTTCATTAAAGATAATGCACGTTTCAGTTAGCAATCCTGTACCGGAACAGATCGTGCACAAAGTACCAAAACTAAATATTCCCAAGCTTACAGTCTGTCGCGATCAGAGAGGAAACAAAAGCGTAACACAAAAGCTAATACAAAATGAGCTTTTCGTGAGCTCGCAGCGCGTCTGGCATTATTTCCGCTCAGTTTCCGCTACATTAAAGGCGATTTCG
The DNA here is from genome assembly GCA_016904865.1 of Pissodes strobi. Classification (NCBI taxonomy): domain Eukaryota; kingdom Metazoa; phylum Arthropoda; class Insecta; order Coleoptera; family Curculionidae; genus Pissodes; species Pissodes strobi. The sequence goes on from MU182156.1 coordinate 143,722, forward strand.
GCCGAGTTGCGCTCGGTCTAAACGCCTGAACTGAAGCCGAATTGCACGCAATTTTGACTTTTATTGTTGCGGTTTTACTGCGTGCGTGTTCTATTGCCGTTTTACCTCGGCAGTTAAGTTAATTTTGGTTGCGGAGTTTAGCGGGCATAAAGATTATACATTGTTCGTATAAGTCTGAAAAGAGTATTTTGTTTCGAGCGCATTGATTTTGTTTTTTAGTTTTATTTCCTCATTGGATTTCCTTTAAAGCAAGCCATTGCAATTGGGGACTTAAAATGTTAATGGTGCGATGAGAGTCTACAGTCTTAGAACAGTTGATATAGATGACTCTGTGCAGTTTTTTTTTCTGCAGGCAATTTCAGTTGTATCCGAGGGTTCATATGACCGGGAATTTGAGTGCCGGAATTTTTATTTTCTAGGATTGGGGTTTGTTAGAAATTTAATTGACGAGATTTCTAATATTGTCGATATTTTCATACTATCAGGTTTTTGTCATCTTCTCAGACAGTCAAGCAGCCATCAAAGCGCTGAGCTCAACAACAATCAGCTCAAGAATGGTATGGGAATATCCAGATCGGTTAAATGAACTAGGCAAGAATAACACATTATTCCTTCAATGGATACCAGAACACGCTGGAATAGAAAGCAACAAAAAAGCAGATTAATTGGCAAAAGTAGGAGCACAAACTCCGCTTTTAGGACCGGAACCTTTCTGTGGCATAGGGACGCACACCTACGAGGAAGAATCCAGGAAAGAAGAGCGAACCAAATGGATCAGTCTATGGGAACGCCTTTCAGGGTTAAGGCAATCAAAGATACTAGGGCACCCACACCCAGGAAAATCAACACCTCATAACACTGAGTAAGAACAATCTCCGCATCCTCACCGGCTTTCTTACGGGCCACTGCTGATGCCGGTTGAGAAGGCACTTGGAGAATTGGAGATAAAAATTGGAAACTAGGATAGTTGCCGGTTCTGTGAGGAGTGGGAGGAAACCCCGGAACATATACTCACGGAGTGCGAGGCGGTCGCGAGCAAGCGAATGGCCTGCTTCGGGTGCTATATAGTCGAACAGGAGGAACTTCCATCCAGACTACTTGCTTACCATGGAAGGGGGAGACAATGGATCTGTATAGGTCGCAGTGTATTAACATCCCCCCCCCCCTCTATACATACTATCAGGTTTGGATTGTGGGGATTTTGATTTGTGGGAATTGGGATTCATGGCAAATAGTGATTATCGGATTTTTTCAATATCGTCCGGAAATTTGATTGTCGGGATCTTGATTTGACAGAATTTGGATTTACTGGAAATTTGATTAGGTAAATCTATTTCAGTATATTGTCCGGATTTAGATTTGTCAGAAATATGTTGATATTATGGGAAATTTGATTGTCAGGGCTTTGATTTGCCAGAAATTTGATTGCCGAGATTTCAATATCGTCCGAATTTTGACATTATTATGAATTTGATTGACGGGATCTTAATTTTTTACAGAATTTGAATTTTTTTGGAAATATCATAATAATAAAATATAATGAATTTTATTGTTGGAATTCTGATTTGTCAGAATTGAAATTTGTTGTCAATTTTCTTATTGGGATTTTGATAAGTCAGAGATTTCAATATTATCCCGATTTTGATATTATTGAGAAGCTTATTGTGAGAATTTGGATTTGTTGGAAATTTTATTATTCGAATTTTGATTTGATTGTCGTTCGGGTTTTGATATTATCGGAAATTTAATTGTCAGGATATTGATTTGAAAGAATTTAAATTTTCTGAAAATTTGATAATAAGGATTTTAGTATATTGTCCCGATTTAGATTTGTCAGAAATATTTTTCACAAAATTTCAGTATTGTCTAGATTTTTATTGAAGAGATTTTAATATTCACGAGGTTTTATTTGTCAGAATTTCAATATTTTCGAAATTTTGGTATTGTCGAGATTTTATTTAGTGAAAATTAGGATTTGTCCTGTATTAATATTGTCGGGATTTTGATAATACCTATTGATAATATTGTAAATTTTATTGTCGGGATTCATATTTGTTAGAATTGGGATTTGTTGGCAATTTTATTGTTGGTATTTTGATTAATCAGAGATTTCACTATTCAGATTTCTTATTGTAAGAATTTGGATTTTGTTGGAAATTTGATTTGGGAAATTTAGGATTTGCTTGAAATTTTATTATTGGAATTTTGATTTTATTGTTGTTCGGGTTTTGATATTATCGGGATCTTGATTTGAAAGAATTTATATTTCTGGAAATTTGATTATAGGGATTTTTGCATATGGTCTGGATTTACATTTGTCAGAAATATTCTTCACAAAGTTTCAGTAGGTATTCTCGACATTTTGATTGTACAGATTTTAATATTCTCGAGATTTTATTTGTCAGAATTTCAATATTTATGGGATTTTGTTAATGTCGAGATTTTAATTAATGAAACTTAGGATTTGTCCTGGATCAATAATGTCGGGATTTTGATAATATTGATTCTATCGTGAATTTTATTGTCCGAGATTCTGATTTGTTAGAATTGGGATCTGTTGGCAATTTTATTCTTGTAATTTTGATTAGTCGGAGATTTCAATATTATACGGATTTGGATATTATCGAGAGCATTATTGTAAGAATTTGGATTTTGCTGGAAATTTCGATTGTCGGAATGATGCTGGGATTTGTTTGAAATATTATTATTGGAATTTTGATTTGACTCTCGTTCGGGTTTTTATGCTATGGAGAATTTAATTGTCAGGATCTTGATTTGAAAGAAATTATATTTTCTGGAAATTTGATAATAAGGATTTTAGTATATTGTCCGATTTTAGATGTCAGAAATATTTTTCACAAAACATCAGTATTGTCTAGATATTTATTGAAGAGATTTTAATATTCACGAGATTTTATTTGGCAGAATTTCAAAATTTTTGGGATTTTGATATTGTCAGGATTTTAATTAGTGAAAATTAGAACTTTTCCTGGATCAACATTGTCGGGACTTTGATAATATTGATAATATCGTGAATATAATAATTGTCGGAATTCTGACTTGTTAGAATTGGGATTTGTTGGCAAATTTATGGTTGAAATTTTGATTAGTCAGCGATTTCAGTATTATTCCGATTTTGATATTATCGAGAGTCTTATTGTAAGAATTTGGATTTTGTTGGAAGTTTGATTTGGGAAATCTGGGATTTGCTTGAAATTTTATTATTGGAATTTTGATTTTATTGTTGTTCGTTTTGATATTATCGGGATCTTGATTTGAAAGAATTTATATTTCTGGAAATTTGATTATAGGGATTTTAGCATATGGTTAGAAATATTCTTCACAAAGTTTCAGTAGGTATTTTCGACATTTTGATTGTAAAGATTTTAATATTCTCGAGATTTTATTTGTCAGAATTTCAATATTTATGGGATTTTGGTAATGTCGAATTTGGATATTATTGAGGGTCTTATTGTAAGAAATTGGATTTTGTTGGAAATTTTGATTGTCGGACTGTTGCTGAGATTTGTGTGAAATTTTATTATTGGAATTTTGATTTGACTGTCGTTCGGGTTTTGATGCTATGGGGAATTTAATTGTCAGGATCTTGATTTGAAAGAAATTATATTTTCTGGAAATTTGATACTAGGAATTTTAGTATATTGTCCGGTTTTAGATATTTTTCACAAAATTTCAGTATCTAGATTTTTATTGAAGAGATTTTAATAATCACGAGGTTTTATTTGTCAGAATTTCAATATTTCCGGAATTTTGGTAATGTCGGGATTTTAATTAGTGAAAATTAGGATTTGTTCTGTATTAATATTGTCGAGATTTTGATAATATTGTGAATTTTATTGTCGGGATTCTGATTTGTTAGAATTGGGATTTGTTGGCAATTTTATTATTGGGATTTTGATTAGTCAATATTGTCCAGATTTTGATATCATTGAGAGCCTTATTGTGAGAATTTTGATTTGTTTGAAACTTGATTGTCGGAATTTTGATTTATGAGAACTGGGATTTGTTTGAAATTTTATTATTGGAATTTTGATTTAATTGTCGTTCAGGTTTTGATATTATCGGGATCTTAAAAGAAAGAATTTAGATTTTCTGGGAATTTGGTTATAGTGATTTTAGCATATTGTCTGGATTTACATTTGTCAGAAATAACTTTCATAAAATTTCAGAATTGCCGACATTTTGATTGTAAACATTTTAATATTCGAGAAATTTTATTTGCCAGAATTTCAATATTTTCGGAATTTTCGTATTGTCGGGATTTTAATTAGTGCAAATTAGTATGTGCCCTGGGCCAATATTGTTGGGATTTTGATAATATTGATAATATCGAGAATTTCATTGCCGGTATTCTGATTTGTTAGAATTGGGATTTGTTCAATATTATCCGGATTTTGGTATTATCGAGAACCTTATTGTGAGAATTTGGATTTTGTTGGAAATTTGATTTGGGAGAACTGGGATTTGTTTGAAATTTTATTATTACAATTTTGATTAGATTGTTGTTCGGGTTTTGATATTATCGGGATTTTGTTATTGAAAGAATTTAGATTTTCTGCAAATTTGATCATAAGGTTTTTGCATATTGGCTGAATTAAGATTTGTCAGAAATACTATTTTGTTTGTAATGATTTTAATATTCACGAGATTTTATTTGTCAGAATTTCAATATTTTCATGATTTTGGTATTGTCAGGGTTTTAATTAGTGAAAACTAGGACTCGTCCAGGATCAATATTGTTGGAATTTTTATAATATTAATAATATCCTAAATTTTATTGTCGGGATTCTGATTTGTGAAGAGCTGGGATTTGTTGTCCATTTTATTGTTGGGATGTTGATTATCGTCGGGATTTTAATTTCTTATAATAATTGGGATTCATTGTCAATTTTATTGTTGGGATTTTGATTAGGCAGAGATTCCAATAATGTCCGGATTTTGATATCATCAAAGTGAAAATTTGGATTTGTTCAGGATCAATATTGTCCGGATTTTGATAATATTGATAATATCGTGAATTTTCTTGTCGGGATTCTGATTTGTTAGAATTGGGATTTGTTGGCAATTTTATTGTTGGAATTTTTATTAATCAGAGATTTCAATATTGTCCGAATTTTGATATTATTGTGAGAAAGTTGATTTTGTTGGAAATTTGATTTGGAAAAACTGGGATTTATTTGAAATTTTATTATTGGAATTTTAATTTAACTGGTGTTCGGGTTATGATATTATCGAGAGCCTTATTGTGAGAATTTGGATTTTGTTGGAAATTTGATTGTTGGAATTTTGATTTGTGAGAACTGAAATTTGCTTGAAATTTTATTATTAATTTTTTGATTTGGTTGTCGTTACGGTTTCGATATTATCGAGAGCCTTATTGTGAGAATTTGGATTTTGTTGGACATTTATTGTCGGAATTTTGATTTGTGAGAATTGAGATTTGTTTGAAATTTTATTATTAAAATTAATTGTTGTTCGAGTTTTGTTATTATCGAGAGCCTTATTGTGAGAAATTGGATTTGTTTAAAATTTGTCTGAATTTTGATTTGTGAGAATTGGGATTTGTTTGAAACTTTATTATTGAAATTTTGATTTGATTGTCGTTAGGGTTTTGATATTAGCGACAGCCTTATTGTGAGAATTAGGATTTTGTTGGATAGTTGATTGTCGAAATTTTGATTTGTGAGAACTGGAATTTGTTGGAAATTTTGTAATTCAAATTTTGTTTTCATTATCGTTCGGGTCTTGAAATTATCGAGAGGCATATGGTGAGAATTTGGATTTTGTTTGAAATTTGATTGTCCGAATTTTGATTTGTAAGAATTGGGATTTTTTTGAAATTTTATTATTGAAATTAATTGTCGTTCGAGTTTTGTTATT
>MU182156.1:159622-182140 GCA_016904865.1 Pissodes strobi
GAATACCGTCGATTTTGTATAGAGGGCGCTTTTTTATTCTTGTCCGATTCAATAATTGTATGTATAAGCTTCAGTAAAGCTTGTGTATTAAATTATAACCTTGAAAACGTCCCCAAAAAAAACCTTTGGATATTCCAATTATGTGGCCCTTCTCTGTGTAAAATTAGCATCATATTTCAAATTCTCATTTGCAAATAATGCGACAACGGTACCCAACATTAGGAGGTTGCGTGAAAGATACCATATTTGACATTGACGTATGAATAATTCGCAAATTACAGCTGTCAAAATTATAAGATTACATTTCCACACCAATAGGGTAATACGTAAGAGTGTAATATTTAATATCCACAACGTTTCAATGACAGCTGTCAAAAACGTTAACTTGTGCAGATTATAAGATCATTTCCACATCAATAGGGGAGAACGTAAAGAATATAATATTTAATATCCACGTCATAATGACAGCTGGGTCATTATATCAGTAGACGTTTCCGAGATTTCGATCACAGACCTTCAGAGTTGCGCGTGCATTACATTGTTGACACACCATATCTTTATGGTCCAGCGAATTGCTTTCAAGGGGTCTCGTAGCTCAGTGCTTCTGATACGGCGGCTCGGGTTCGATTCCAGTGACGAGACATGCTTTTTTTTTAAACTTATGTTTGTAAAAAGTTTTTTTCTTGATTCTGGGCATGCCTTGAGGAAGTTTGGGTTAGTTTTATTTGGCCCTGGGGCGCAAGCGGAGGGCCATGCCTGAAGTGAAAATTTAATGTAAAACAACTTTGAAGGCCTGTGACCCGGTTCACGCAACTTCTTGTCATTCTAGTGCCGAAAAACTGGCGAAGATCGAAATAACTGAGATAATAGTTTGATAAGGAGTTTCTGAAATGTCGTGAAAGAGGCCTTTTGAAAGAAAATGTCGAAGTTCTTCTGCCCTAAGCCTCATTGCAAAATTCGGCTCGAAGGCGTAATGGCTTCTGGCCCTGGTAGTGAAACCCTCTCTTAATTATGAGGGTGGCCTGAAGGATCAATTGCCTCAGTTTTATAAGATGAGCTCGGAAAGCCTCTCGTGCAGTATGAATATCTTGATAAATCGGTTGTGTCAAGCACTAATTAGGAACTCGATCCCAGATCCCCTAGAAGGGTAGTATTAAACACAATACAAAAAGGTTGAGTCACCTAGAACTGCATTACGGAAAAACGCTTCCTCTCTTCCCAGTAGGTATTTGTAGAAGCATCCGTTTCAATCAATTTGCCTTTGCAGCTTCCACGGAAATAGAGAACAAATATCAGAAAAAATGGGATTGCCGACAGCACTTGTCGAAGTAAAGAAATAGTCGATGCAAAGAATATTTCTAAGATAATAAACGAGAACTAAGCATTGTAAAACGACTGCTAATGAGCTAAAATTAAATTGTTCAATAAACAATTGAAAATATTCCTAAACGAAATAATAAACCTTTAAAAATCCGAATCGACAGCAACAAATATGGGAAAATAGCCCATTACTAATATTTAGGACTACCAATCGAATATTACAAAACTTACATCGTGCTACTGGCAAAGATCAATATAAAGAAGGAAGCCCAAATACCAAAGTCCACGTCGGTAAGAAGGTGGAACTACAAAATAACCTCAAAATCCACTAAAATATAATAAAGGAAAACAAACATTGACGGTTAAAAGAAAATTAAAGAAAATAAGGGAAAACCGCGGGGAACTATGTGAGGGATAGGCCCTAAATCCCTATAGCACTATAAGAAGAACAAACAACAAGCAATCAATGCAGAAATCAACACGTCTTAGAAGAAAGTAAGCAATTAACTATTGAAAAGAAAGAAAAATTTAATAACCAACATTTTATTCTCGAATTAACAGGTAAACAAGAAAGCAGCAGCAGTAACTCAAACCAAATCCTTGACCCCAACAAGTTAAAGCCATATCAGCCTGAGATTAGAAGTGAAATATTCAAACCGAAAGTAGTATCCGAATTTGACCGATCTAATGAGGATCAAAGGTAGGATATTAACTCAGATCTTTTCATACTTTGGCATTTTTAGAAGTTTCAGATAGCTTTGCTTTTGACTCATTATTATGGGAATTTTAAAAGAATACACCTAATATTCTGATCTGAGGTTTAGCTGAAAATATGTAAGTTTATACATTAAAGTTGGTGAAATCTGTTTAGAAAAATGGGTCAGGATCGAAAAACATTTGACTTTTTTGGTGGTGATTAGGTGTAGTTTCTGTATCATTTAAAATTAGTGGAAGATGGGAAAATGGGTAGCATCGGAGAGGTTTGACATTTTTCAACCGAAAAGTAGCGGATTCAGACCTGCCGATTTTATGGGGGACGACGAGGCTATAAACATCGAAGTTTATAGCATTTGTTGTAAGTGCGTTTATAACATTTGTTCATACTGCTATTATTCGGATTATTTCTCCCATTTTTTCTATTCTACACAAATTATGTAGTTATCGTACAGCCTATTAAGTATTATTCGTTATAGATATTTTTACATGCTCTTTGAAGTGCTCACTTCTGCCATGTGGTCTTAACGCACACATCGTTTCTTTTTACTTTTTATCCGTACTTTTAATTTTATCCTTTTTTTTTTACTTTTTATCTCCCATTGTACTAATTATTCCTGTTTTGAATTGACACTTTTATCACTAAACCCAAAAATACACCCACATTGGTTCGCATTTCGTCACCATGCCTTCGTGATCAGGTTCCCAGGGTGGAAAAGAAAAGAAAAAATATTGCATGATGGCGCCTCCCAGACCAAAATACTCCGGAGGTAGAATAGCTCCGATTCGGGTGGAGGCTGGCCTTGGGGGACCATCAGGCCTGAACGTCTCCAAGATAGAAAATAAGCTGCGATTGAACTTCGGCAACATAAGAGGCATCAACTCAAATATTAACTCGGTCCACTAGCACCTAACATCAAATAAGCATCATATTTTAGCTCTATAAGAAACAAAAGTGAAATGAAGCTCTTGACATGTTCACTTTAATATACCCGGATATGACCTTTACTACCGATTTCGACATAACTCTGGATTAGCTGTTTTTAGACGAGACGATTTATGCTGTCAACGAGAAGAACCATACGAACCTAAGGACTTCGATGTTAAGTGGTTCAAACTAAGCACAGATGAAGCAACCAAATTCATTTGTTGCTTGTATAGACCACCTAGCGAACTCCTATAAAAACGGGTCTTCTCAAATCTTGGCAATCAAATTGATCTTCTGCAGATCAGCTATCCAACGGCAAAATTGTCATAGTAGGAGACTTCAACGTACCTACATAACTAACTTAACATCGCCTGGTTGAAACACTCCAAAAAAACGACGATGAAGGACGAGAAACCGAGACTTTTGCTACAAGTCACGGACTTACTCAGCTGGTTGACGAACGTACCAGGAGGCGCAAAGCTATTGTCCAGTAAAGCACAGCATATTTTCTCACGCACGTGTGTTGAAACACATTGGCATTTGTCATATGCATGTTTGCTATACCGTAGGCAAACCCCCGCACGATTCAGCATGACGCTATACGGCGAAACAAATAATAGGTACTATTATGGCTTTCCATGGCCCTCCGCTCACTTCGCTCGCTACGGGGGCTCAATCAACAAGAACTAACCAAGTGCTAACCAAACCTAACCAAGGCTAACCCAAACTAACCCAAAATTCAGAAAAAAAGTAAATTAATAAAAAACAATAAACAAAACATCTGTCGCGACCGACGGGAATCGAACCCGCAGCGCAAGAATGACAGGCAAGCACTCTGATTGCTACACCACCGAGGCGTTGTAGAAGTTTTGCTAGGACGTAGATACAACAACAGCGTCGTGCTGAATCATGCGGGGGTTTGTCTACGGTACAGCAAACTTGCATATGACAAATGCCAGTGTGTTTCAACACATGTGCGTGAAAAAATGTGATGTGCTGTACTGAACAATGGCTTTACGCTACCCGGATCCCTTAGCGTCAAAAAGACTAGCCTGCTGGATCTAATCTTAACAACTAATCCTGATCTCTACATCGTAACTGTCTGTTGAGCTCATCAGACCACAATATTATCTCCGCAATCTGTCAACTTAGTATCAAAACACAGGAACTACAGGTGCTCCGAAAGGTTTGCCAATACAAATCTTTATATAAAGTGGCGTGATTTTCGCGAGCTTTATCTTTCTTTTCCTTGAAAAGATGTCGGCTTTAGGAATCAAAACACCTCTGAATCTGCTGATGAGATATCGTAAATTTTCCTAGCTGGTATGGAAGCTTTCACCCCCTCTTCTATGAAAGTATCTCAAACAGTAGGCCATGGTGTGGGAAAAACTGCTCAAGAGTGGTCAATGCTAAAAATGCAGCCTCGGCGGCGCCGGCGACGGGATACGACACCAGAAAATCGAAACATATTCATCATGACTAGAAACCAGTGAAAGCGGACCATTGCATTGACGAGAGCAAGGAGGGATATAACGAGCAGATCAAGAACAAACTTCTCAACTATCCTAGCGGATCAAGATTCTTTTGATCCGTTGTCAAAGCTGTCAATCAGGGTTAGTTTGGGTTCCCACCACTGACCAAAGATGATGGCTCAATCAATAGCGGAAACGGCCAAAGAAAAAGCGAACATTCCAGCCGAAATGTTTGCATCAAATTTTATCTTAGATCCTCAAGGAAAGACTCCAACAAACCTGAGGGTGATTTCCTCAATGCTGCTGAATTAACAGCTCCACTACGCAGGCTTTGCTCCCTACCACACAGAACTGCATGCTTTCCTTCTAGCTAGAAATGCGCTCAGGTGCAAGCAAGAAGAAAGGCAAGAAAACGATTCCAAATAACGTTCCCATCATGTCCAAAGTCATGGAGAAACGAACCGCTCGTAAAATATCTCGAATCCGCAGGCATAATAAGCGATCGTCAGTATGCCTTCCCTAAAATCAGATCAACGGGAGATCTCCCGACTTACGTGACCTACCTGTGGACCAACGCCATCTAGAGCTACGACGAATCTCGGGCAGTGACTCTCGCCATATCCAAAGCATTTGATAGGGTGTGGCATGATGATTATTAATTAAATTGACAGCATACGGACTACCACCAGCACTGCTCCTATGGCTTTCCAATTTCTTAAGGGATACAAGTATCCAAGTTGGTATTGATAAAAAATATCTCTCGGAGGAATTTAAAATCAATGCCGATATGCAAATATTCGGAGGATCTATATTACCTCCCACATTGTTCCTGCTCTATATCAACGATCTCTTAGGCAGAACCAACAATTATATTCATAGATTTGCAGACGACAGCACTCTTATATCCTCATTCATGTCGCGGACTTCAATGACTGCTGCTCGTTACCAACGCGAGTGAGAAAATCAGATTTCTGCCATCAATGAGGATATGAACGCCACCGTGGAATGGGGTTAAGAAAACAATGTCCAGTTTAATCAAAGCCAATTATAGCTATTGGTTTAATGCAGGAAAGACTGAAGCAGCTGTCTTCTCAAAAAAAGCAAACACCGCAGGAACTGACTTATCAGTGACAGGCCAAACACACAGAGGAGAGCAGTCCGCCTTATGGATGACCCAGAGTTGACTAAACATCGAAGAAAAGTGGCGGATCTCTCTCTTTACGCCCGATACTAATACGGAATGTGTTCGAACGAGCTGGCACTTATGATTCCGCCCAGAGTTGTGCCAAGCAGATACACCCGTCAAACACAAGATGCTCATCAACATCTTTATTTCCCACGGGAAAAATATTACCCTTTCCCGTGGAAAAAAGTAATTTTTCCCTCTGATTGCATAATACTTAGTTTTTACAAAAACTCCCTCGCATGCTTACATGAACAGTCCAAAGTTAGAATAAATTATAGGCCAGTGACGGATGAGGGCTTGTTTCGAATGTACAGCGCAATTGAGGGATCAACTGGAATTTTATTAACCACTTTGGAATATCTGTTGAAGAGAGGTTTCACCGTTTTTTGGATGTGATTGTTGACGCTGCGGAGTGTTGTTTTCCCTAAAGTCAAAGTTAGTGGCCAGCGGGAGGAGGAGTGTTTCATTGAACTGGTTAATGGGAGGCTTCGTGATATGAGAGAAAGGCTTCATAGTTTGGTCTCTGTTAACAGGGAAAACCCTATTTTGGTAACAAAGGAGGAGGGAGAAGGCCAATAATTATAAAAAATCATACAGAGCTGAAATATGCAATGCTAAAAAATCAGCATATGATGCATTCATAGTTAACTCTACACAGACTGCTATGTGGGACGTATTGAAGACCTTTACGGCCTCATCAACTTCCCAACTCTCTAAAATATTGAATGCTCAAACGTTTAATAACTTTTTTCCAAATATTGCTGATGAGGTTATAGCGGGTTTACCAACTACGGAAAAAACTTAAAATAATGATTCATTTTCCTTTAAACCAACAACCTTTAATAAAGAGAGGGACAAATTTTTAGGTTTAAACAATACTACAAGTAAAGACTGCTATGATCTCAATACAAAGATTATCAAGGCACTGAGGAAACTTCTGCTCTTGCCGTTAACCAGATTAATTAATTTTTGCATTAATGATGGGATTTTTCCATCAGCTTTTAAGAGTGCTAAGATAGTCCCAATCTTCAAAAACAAAGGGTCTCCTGATGATGTTACCAACTATCGCCCCATATCATTATTGCCTATTTTTTCTAAAATCTTTGAATCAACGAATGACTTTTTTGAGGGAAATAACTTATTCTTTCAGGGTCAATTTGGATTTCGCAATAAAAAATCCATCACACTGGCGATTGATAATCTTACCGATCACATAACGGAAGTTATGGAGGAGGGTGTGGACACCTATGCATCGTTTTATGATCTCACAAAGGCTTTCGATTGTGTGTCGCATAACATTTTGCTGCGGAAGCTTCTATATTATACCCTTGACATCAAAAGCATATCTCTTCTTAAGTCTTATATTTCCGGGCGTACTCAATATGTTTCCGATAATCGCAGTCTATTGCATAAGGGGCCAGTTAAATGTGGGTCCTTTATTATTTTTAATTTATATAAATGACCTGTCAAACGATCAAAGCATCAAAGACTCACAACCTAAACTTCACATTAAGGCTGAACAATCCTGATGTGCCCTGTGATCCTCACGTGAGGTTCCTCGGCGTATTCCTTGATCCGAGACAAACCTGGGAGGAGCATGTATTGAGGCTCGGTTGTAAATTATCGCGCGTGACCTTGATTAGGGTGTTTTCACGCTGCGTGTCTGTGTTAACGCTGATTACGGCCTATCATGGGTATTTTGCCTATTGTTCTTGTCTGGGGCCACAGCGCCCATTCAACTAAAGTTTTTAAACTGCAGCGCCAGTGCGTGCGTGTTATTGCGGGATTGGGATGGCGAGACTGCTGTCGACAGAGCTTTCTGGACCTTCGGATACTTACATCGCTGTATATTTTTAATTGCCAACATCACTACTTTTTCCGCTCACAGTGACATTCATGACTATGCTACCCGAAATGCGGGTGGCATACTCCTTGAATTTTGCAGGCTCTCAAAGACCAGGAGGGGCACAAACTTCTACTGTGTAAAATTTTATAATGTGCTTCCAGTACATAACATAAGGGAACTGGGAGAGAGGCACTTTATGCATAGAGTGAAACGTTATTTGTTGTTAACGGCATTCTATTCATTTGATGACTATCTCAATAACAGTTTCAATGAATTGATGTGATATGTTGGAATGATAATGGTTGTAGTATGTTTCTATTCTGTTTTATAATAGGTTTTTACATATAAATTTTAAAATGTAAGTTGGGTGTAACTTGTAAGTTTGTTGAATTTTAAAGTGTATTTATGTGTGAAGTTTCTTTCTAGCCGTGACAGTTTACCTTGTAAACTTTCATATTTTTATATTTTTACTGTCGTGCAAAAGCACTCGGTGTAAATTATGAAAAAAATTCTGATTCTGATTCTGGCAGTGGTTGACGTCATTTTCAGTTCGAGTCATGCCGTTCTCTCAATGCCAAAGGTCATGAAAATGATTAGATGTCATGGCGACATGTTAATTAATTCCTTTTCATTCTAACACGTACCACCTCGAGACATTGTAGCCCAAATAAAAATAGCCATAAAACAACCCGAAACAATATAAATCTCAATTAAACAAATTCTTATTAGGACCGAGCTCTATAGACGGATAAATTATGGTAATAGCTAAAAAGAGATGATAACCATAAATAACGACTTGTGCTGGCCGCCACGAGCTGAATAGTCATTACATCATTCTGCACGGCTTCGAACATCATCATCAAAGAGATTTAAACGGAACATGATTTGATATCTTATTTTATCAGATATTGCGTTTATTTGTAGTTGTTGTTTTTTAGTTATATTGTTCAATATGTTAGACGGTATTAATCAGAGTGGTTCCTTGGCCTGATGGAGGTGCAACAGTTGAAATTATAGAAGCCTAACTAGCACCTGCACAACTAGGGGAAAAGCAGCTTACCGAATTAATTACGGGGAAATCCCTCGCCTGCCCGAATTAAAGCGAAACCGTTTATCTTAACAAACCATCCGGTGTACATACTTCCCAATTATTATTATTACTTTTTATATTTTTGAGAAAGGTTACAGTGAGATAATGGGTTTATTTTAAACCGCAAGTTACGCGATTCCGTTCTTAGTAAAATTGCGCTGCATTCTATACCACCTGATTGTATATGAAATTTTTCGAGGAACATGCCTGGCAATTTCACAGACGAGTGAAACTGTGTTGCTTGAATTTGCATTTTTATTAGTAGCAATGATTGTTTAATTTGCCTAGAATCTTTCGATACTTGCTTTCTTTTCTGAGTGGCAAACTTTTAATATACAGTGTGTTGCGCGACATCTCTACCAACTGAAATGGGTATAGTAAAATATTACCCAGAGGGAGTATCTAGTTCTTAGGATAAATCGATCGTACTGAACTTAGTACACCTAAATTAAAAGTCATTCAAAATTTACTACAAAATATTAAAGGCGTTTTTTGAGACTAAAATAATACTTGTTGTCCTATAAATATATGTTCTAAAATGAACCCGCCCTCTGAGCTACAGCCATGCAAAAAATTGATTATTTTGAATTGTGACTACAGTGGTTTAGCACTCTCTAATTAGGCATGAAAAATACCTAGAATGTTGGTATGAAAAATACCTAGAATGTTGCCTTTTGCACCGCCAAAGAAAATAAGTTTCAATAGAACAATTATTAAAGTAAATGTAATTGCAAACATCGATTATTAACATTTCTTTACAAAAATGTTAGTAAATTCTGTAGTGGATAATAAATTGGGGTAAGTATTTACTTCACAGCCTTTTGTAGTATTGTTTAATGTTTTTGGACCTCATGTTTATCGAGAAATTAAAATAACAGCACGCAGTGATTTTTTTTTTGACACGCTAAGTTATTGCAAGTCGGGGCGGAACTATTAAACACTAAATCGCTAATGGGTAATGAACCATTTTGTACTAAGTATAAACATTTATAAACTCCGATATAAATCCAAAACTATATGTACTTCTTTTTCATTCTCTCAGGCTATTTTTCAAAGCAAAAACTTGTTTAACTACTGTACATACAAATTCTAAAATTAAAAGAAAAATTGAGTTAGGAACATTAACTAGATATTATTTTGATTGTACCTAAAGCCTAATTTTTAAATTGAAATTAAATATATTACAGGTTATTTAAATTACATAGTAATCTTACCTTAGTCATAAGAAAAAGAAATCATAATAAAAATACATAAAACTAGAATTTTACATTTAAAAACCACAGTTTAAGACAATTAAGAATCTTCAACATGTAGACATGTGAACATTCAACACCAGAAATCTAAAATTTTACCATATTACATACAATACACGTATTAAATGTCAGGTACATCACACATTAAAAACTCATCAACTGAATAAAATGTATTTTTAAAGAGAAATGTCTTCACTCGACTCTTGACAATGTTAAGAGGTAAGGATACCTCCCCTGGGATCCTATTGAAGTACTTTACCTCCCAGTAATCAGGCTCAATTGACTGTTTTAAGCCTACGGTAAGGCACTCTTAAGTTCTGCCTGTTTCTTGTATCATAGACATGGACATTAGCGTCTCCCGCTACTGTGTACTTTTGAATATATTTTTTTACGTAAATCAGGTTTTCAAAAATATATACTGATGAAAGTGTGAGAATGTCGAGAAATGAAAAAGCCCCCCTGCAGTCCTCCCTGTAAGCGAGGCCTGGTATAATTCTAATTGCTCTCCTTTGTAGAGCCTAACTCTCTGTGCATTCGCCGAGTGTCCCCACACCATAATTGCATGAGAGAGTGTAGAGTGTATTAAAGACCAGTATGCAGTTTTCAGTACAGTAGTGGAAACACATGTGCTTAGACCTCTTAGGGTAAAAACACCCCCTCGGAGTCTTCCACACAGTGAATCCACATGGGCATCAAATTTAAGTTTTCTGTCAACTTGGACTCCCAGAAATTTTACACTTTCCAGGGTCTCAAACTGATTAAGTAGGTTTCTCAGCGCAAATACCCTCATTCAACAGTAGTTTGTCCGCTCTGAACCAATCCCCTGCCCTGGACCGTGCCACACGTAGCCTCTCCAGTGTTGAGATGAGAGAGCACCCACCGCAGGATAGTGAGGAATCATCCGCAAAGAGAGTGTATATTGTCTCTAGGTCATCTAGTGGGAGGTCTTTTATGTAGATAAGAAAAAGTAGAGGAGCCAGTACCGACCCCTGTGGTACTCCTATATCCATCACTCTCTTCCCGGACGAGCCCATTCCTACCCTCACAATCTGAGTTCTCATCTCCAGGTATGACTTTACTAGCTTTATACTGCTCTCATCAACGTTATAGACTTTAAGTTTATTTAGGAAGATACTATGCATGACACAGTTGCAGGCCTTGCTTAGGTGACGGAAGCATGATCCATTACCATTGTATTTGGAATTTTCAAAAGATTGTATAATTCAATCGACCAGGTTAAGGATGCCCAGAGTTGTGCCTCTCTTCCCCCGGAAGCCAAACTGGCTATATGTAAATAGTTTATTGGTCTCAAAAAAGTCCGCAATTTTGACAGCCATGCATTTTTCAATTATTTTGGAAAATACTGACAGTAGGTCGGTAATTGAAGGGCAGTGATTTTTCTCCCTTTTTATAAATGGGTATAACTTTAGCCTTTTTTAACTTGGATGGAGAGGTATTGCTTTTAAAACAAAGATTTATTCGTTTTGCAAAAGGGATGTATATAATAGCTTTAATTGTTTTAATTAATTTGTCAGAGAGCCCATAGAGGACTTTACTGTTTTTATTTTTGAGCTTAATGATAATATCTCGAACATCTATCAATGAAACCTCGCCAAAAGAAAAGATTGGGCCTTGTGACCTATGATCTTTAACATTAACCAGAGGGTCAGTGTCTGTCTCCTCCATATCTTTAATCAAACTATTGGCAGCACCAGCAAAGTAATTGTTTAATTTCTCTGGAGTTGGGGATGTGCCCTTGTCACCCCCATCTGCCGATTTTGGTCTGAAGTTATTTATCATTTGCCATATTGTTTTTATGGGGTTTGTAGAAGTATTGATTAACCTATCGTTATGTTGTTTTTTTGCGGCTTTAGCCTTTCTTATAATCTTTTTTTAGTTTTTTCAGTTCAGAATTTGCAAACTTAGTACTATTAAGTTTACAATAATCTGCTAGAAAGGATGTTGTTTCTCTCCTTTCCTTTAGTTCACTATCAAACCAGCCAATATCTTCAATCGGCCTAACGGAGCGAACCCGGGAGGTTTCCTCGGGAAAGCACTGCAGGTATGGGGCATACCTGCAGTCTTTTCCATTTCAATGAGCCCCATAAAGGTGTCAAATTTTTGGTCAATATTAAGATCATCATTATTTATTAAGTCAAAGGAACATTCATTTACCGCATTGTAGAAGCAATTTAATCCCCTTTCTGCTATGGGCCTACACTTATGTTGCTCTTCTCTTACCGAAACTGGGCTCCGATTGACTGCCAGCTGAACAAGTTGTCCACAGTGATCAGAGACGCTCAAATATATGATACTATGCCAGATGAGGGCGAAAAATTAATAAAGACATTATCAAGACATGCACTCTGTCTAGTGCTCCCACTAACTAGCTGATTAAAACCATTGCTCAGTAGAGAGTCACAGAGCATTGCGCACTCTCTTTGATCGGTATTGAAGTGGACATTGAAGTCTCCAAATATAATAATCTTTTGATTTATTTTAAATTTAGAAATAATATTTTCAATGATATTCAAAAATTGCTGAAAGTCTCCACTTGGTGGCCTATAAATTGTCAACAAATGGATACTAAGATCCCATAAAAACACTGCACGTACCTCAACAGCATTCCCTAAACTAAGATCTGATATTGAGTCGAGTGAAGATACATCCAATGAAGGTTTAGTTAAAACTGCTGAGCCTCCGCCCTTCTTGTTTCTTCTACTGAAGCAGCTCTTTACTTCTAGTCCTTCCAAGTGCAAATAATCAATTTCTTGGCAAGAGAACCAGTGTTCCGTCAGACATAGTGCGTCTATGTCCATATCATTCAGGTACTTTTCCAATTCCAGAGTTTTATTACGAACAGATCGAACATTTAGGTGAAAAAGATTTAGCTTGCAGTCTGAAATTGTATTGAAGGAACCAGAGTTTTTTTGGCGTTGCAGGTTCAGAAGATGGTTAATTATAGTCCCCCTGGGCCACAGATTGTCGCACATGACTTTGTCTCTTCTTTGATAGGGCACCATGATTTTGAATGAACTTTGGTGTGGTTCTCATTTTTTCACAAGTCACTCCTTGATCCAGGTTTTTTTCTTTTTAAAGAAGCCAGAACATCATCCTTTGTTGTTTCGGGGGCTAGTCCAGATAGGAACAGCCAGGACACTTTTTCAGCTGCTTTAAGCTGGAGATCGCCATTGGTTCCCATCATTCGCACTGGTCGTTGTGTTTTTCTTATGTCGGGGTCACCAACGGTGTTGCTCTTACGTTGATCATGGTTACGGATGATTTTTCCGCGCTTTCCCATTCTTGTCCAGGATTTTTTTTCTTCTCCATTTGTAGTTTCTTCAGTTTTCTTTGTTTTGTTTACATTACGGATGTTTATATTTTCAGAAGTAGGGTTAGGTATCACAGAAGCTTCAACGTCAGGCACATTTGTGACATCTGTCATGAGATTTTGACTTTGACTTTTGGGATCATTTGAGCTACTCATTTTTCGTGCATCTGGGAATTGCCTACGATTTTCGACAACTTTGACAGTTGACACTGATGATGTTGGAATAGCACACTAGGAGTGGGAGAAGCGGTCCTGCCACCTCTTTGTTTGCCTTTTTTTTGTTGGATGTTTTCTAGCTTTTCTATCTTTTCTTCAAGAAAAATCACCTCGATTTTAAGTTTTCCTTCATTTTCCTCCAATGTTTGGACTTTTTCATTTAGTATCTTCACCAGCTCGGCAAGACTTTCGATGTCGACTTTTGAGGTTACATCAAGTGCTTGCTCTTCGATGTGGACACAAACGACCATAAATTTGGCTTATATTAAGAACATTTTATATGTTTTCAAATATTTAATCGAATTTCGACATCACCGTGCCATCTTTCAGTTGTACCGTGAAATGCAGTAAATTTATAGCCTAATACTTGCTTCAACGTTTTCAACACGGGACAGTGATTCGTACCGCTTCCGTGGTATGGAGTATTGTTGCGTTTGTCCAGAATAACATTGGTACTTTATTTCACTGAACTAATTGTACTAGAATACGACTTATTAATTCATTTAATTATCCTTGATTATGGTTCGCATAGATGTTAACCAGTTGGGGTAGGATCAACTAGTGCTTCTTTCCTTATTTGGTCTCGAAATACGTATTTAAATGCGCAAAATTTTACGATACATAGTGCGGGTTTGGCACTAGTGAGTTTAGTAAGCTTTTGAAGTTTTTTTTTTTGAAAGAGTACTAGGTACAGGTGGATGGACCGCCACCATGTCGCTTTTCGACGGTCATTTGGTAGGAGTGGTTGCATTGGCGGCTCGTGACAATAAGAACTGGTGAATCAAATTCAATTACCTCCTCCCCCCACTCCAACGAAAGTACCTAGTACCAAATTTTACTTTACATATTTTTACCTACAGAACAGGAGGAAAAAAACCACACCGGATCATAAAGGGCAAATGTAAAGTAATTTTTATTTAGTTCTATTATCGAAAACCGAACCGAAAACCAACAACAAACAGAAATTTCAAAAGTAATGCACGCACCTATACGCAAATGCAACGTCGCAACCACTGTTAAACACGAATTAAAAACACCCGATATCCCAATTCGAAAATGAATCTTGCTTTCGAGATGGTGTCATTCCCATAAGCGCTTATCTATAATATGCAGACAATATCGTGTGTTGCTATGGCAACCACCGTAAACAACTGCATCGTTATAAACCGCAACGGGAGTTGATTCAATCAAGACGAAATACCATTCGACATGGAATGGAAATGAACTTCGCGCGTTTTCACAATGTTGCCGCGTTCTGAGCAATATACCAATACACAATAATTATTCTGATTTTATCTTCTATTCATAGCGACTGAACAACTCAACATTTTATAATTTTATGTTGATTTGTTTATGATTTAAGGTAATATACTATGTGATTGTAATTCAAAAATAGTATGGAAAAATCTAAGGTGAATCATTGATTCACTTGGTATATTAAGCGAGCCGCCACTGAGTGGTTGATAGCTGAATAACTGTAACCTTACAGATCATCTTTATGGGATTCTGAGCGAAAAGCACATAAATAGGTCCTTGTATATGGTATCTTTAGTTACTTGTGTGTATTTTTGATGAATTAGTGACAAGGAACCTAATTTTCTTCACTGAAGGATTTTTAAATACTGGAATTGGGATAGTCGCAAGGAATAGAGGTTCCACACACCTATAAAATCCTCTTTAGTAACCTAACATCTTGAATTGAGTTAAATATTAAATGATATTTAAACAATGTACTCATGAATTTAATATTCCTAAAGAAAAAACTTATATTGTCTCTTAAAATAGTCAGTAGAGAAAGGTAGCCGATTCTGGAACATCCCAAAATGGGATCAATCCCATTTTGGTCTCATCTCACTGCGCATGACCCAACACTTTATCACCCACTTCGACCATGCGTATTTTCCCATATTAAAGCGATGTAACCCAATGCTCTAGCCGACGTTGCCGATCCCTTTCACTTTTACCTAACTGATGAAACCCAAGCCCAGGGGCGCAACATATTTTTTTTCATCCACTTCGACTATATTATTTTTTTATTTTTTAACCCATATAAAATTGACGTAAGCTATCGATTTCAATGGCGTACCTGTTTTATAGTTTATGTTATCTATCACCTGTCATACGTCATCTGCCAGCAGCCATTTTTATTACGTCATCTGTGATACTTGTCATTGTCGTACACGTGGGCTACTCTGTTTTATAGGTTATGTTATCTTCACCTGTCATACGTCCTCTGTCAGCAGCCATTTTTATTACGTCATCTGTCACTTTTTGATATATACGTCTATAGATTTCGTAAAACCTTTGAATGAGGACAACTTGTAGTGACGCACGTAAAGTCAGTGAAAAATTAAGTAAAGTAGAATATTTACTATAAATCACATTTGCTTTCCGGAGTGTTTTGGTAGATAATATGCGATAGGCGGCATTTGACGTAATAAAAAAAATGGCTACTGACAGATGACGTATCGTCATACGGTATTACATATGGCTGCTGATAGGTGGCAGATAACATAACCTATAAAAGTAGCCCACGTGTACGATAATGACAAGTGACAGCTGGTAGTTGACAGATGACGTAATAAAAATGGCTGCTGACACAGGACTTATGACAGGTGAAGATAACATAACCTATAAAATAGAGTAGCTCACGTGGACGATAATGACAAGTATGACAGATGACGTAATAAAATGGCTGCTGACGGATGACGTATGACAGGTGACAGATAACATAACCTATAAAACAGGTACGCCATTGAAATCGATAGGTTACGTCAATTTTATGTAGCTGCTAGGTGAAAGTGAAAGGATCGGCGACGTCGGAGTCGGCTTGAGCATTGGGTTTCCTCGCTTTTATATGGGTCAAAAATATGCATGGTCGAAGTGGATCTTCTATCTATTTTTCTCTACTATAGTCTATATGGCTAGATACCATTAAATTATGTTACCTTCTAGTTGCAAAGTGGTTTCAATAACTAATTAAGCTTAGAAAGTTATCTCTAATTTAATAGTCTGTAAATTAGGATTTTTTCCATTAGATTACTCACTGATTTGACCACTGTAATCAAACTTCTACCTAAAAATACGCTTTATCAAAAATTAAAGTTTCTCATCACTATGATTTCTTTGAGTAGCAAACATGTTTGGATGCCATAAAATACGTTTTTTCTTAATATTTTTCTTCATTCATATTTGTATTGTTATGGTCTATATTTGGGCCGTTTTAAAATATGTTTTCCGTATTTATATTACGTATTTCTGATGATTCAAAGTAACAAAATCGTATTTTCTAGATATACGTTATCAAAAAATAAAGTTTCTCATGAAACCCTGCAAATTTTACAACTAAAATCAAATTCATTGCCTAATTAAAATAATTTTATTGAATAAACACAGAAAAAACGTACGGAAGACGTCAAAGAAATCGAAGGACGGGAGACGCGGACCCCTATAAAAAGGTAAATGCGCGACTCACTCGAGACACTTGTTGGCTAGCAGTTTTGAGGTGCATACGAGAACCTGTGAATGCTGTGGGTTCCTTTGCGAGAAGTTGGATATAGCTTGGCAACGTCTTCGACGGCTGCGAATGTTGTGTATGTAATTACATTGATATTGCTGGCTTAACAACGGAAAACCGGCTGGCTTAGTCAACAGTATCAATAAGGAAAGTCTGCAAAGGGATTTCATAGCAGTTATAGGTATTGAGGTTAAATGGAGTTAGGTTACTCTCTGGCAACGTTTTAAACGGCTGCGAATTGAGTAGTCTGACTTCTTGGTAACAGAGCAACGTCTTTGAAAGGCTGCGAAACTGTCGTCAATTATTGGCAAAACAAAGGGTTATAATTACATGGAGTTAGGTTACCCTCTGGCAACGTTTCGACGCCTGCGAATTGGGTAATCTAAGTTCTTGGCAACAGAGCAACGTCTTTGAGCGGCTGCGGAACTGTTGACAATTATTTGATTATAACCCTTTCAAGTCCAACAGCGGCTAGTTAAATTATCTAGCAAAATGCCGAAAGTCACGCGAAAACGTACTAAGACAGTAGAGTCAAAACAAACCGACCCTGAATTAGTCCAAAGTGAACTGTGTAAAATTACAGGTGAGAAATTATTTCATTAGCACATAAGTCACATCTTTCTTTAACTTATTACACCTATTCAGTTATCTGACTCTATAGATCGGGTTTGGTAAAGCAAAATAGGTAAATAACTAATATGAATCTACCAACCTAAGTTACGTGTGTCACAAGACGAACATGATAATAATTATGTCCACTTTAATTGGGAATTAAAAGCTTATAAACCTATGTGCCATTAACAAAGTTAAATTAGTTTAATAAATAAAATCAAATTGTGTTATGGTAGAGATTTAGGGAACGGTATCCAGATCAAATTAGACAAGAGTATCGGGTTTCAGTCTGGTCAATCAGGCAATGTAAATAAAGAAATAATGGTGAAATACTCCGTAGGTATTAAATATATAGGAATGAATTATTGAGACAATGTAGGGTTTGACATAAAGTAGTGTGAAGTTTATATTTAAAGGGTTTGAATCGAATATCGAGGCCTTAAAGACAACTTAGGTATAGGTTTGGCTGGTTTGCTGAAATGAGTTGTTTAAATTGACTATACATAAATAACAATAAATTACTTATTGAATGGGTTATGAAGCTGGCATACATTTCAAAATCTATCACTGGACAAGGTCCCGCGGCTGGCGTACCGTCCTTGCGTAAAAAAAAGTATCTCTTAGCCTGGTCAGCAATGACCCGCGGCTGAAGTATCTTCCCCGCGTGAAAAAAAGTAAAATTCTGCCTGGTCAGCATAGACCCGCGGCTGGAGTATCTCCCCCGCGTAAAAAAAAATAAAAACTAAAGATCTTTGATGTACTGCAAGTTAATATTATACAAGGTTAGCGTTTCTGGTGCAATTAGGTATAGAGTGTCTGTTGGTTGGTAATTAGCGTTTGATAGAGGCGGTATGAGGTTAAATAGATGTAATGTAAATATGAAGTATACCTTTTCGCCGTGGGCCATTACCTGTCACCTTATTTTTGATAGCGGTTTCATGAAAATTGGTCATCATAGTTTGGCGAAACATAATTAATGTTTATAAAATTAAGTTGGATATAAGTATTCTTTATTCCATTGAACGAATTGATAAACTTGTTATGATTTTATTTATTGAAATTTTTAGTGTTCAATTTATTGATTGAGAATATGTGTAAGAATTTATTTGTTTAAATTGTGTTATGATTTAATTTTCATTCGTACGACTTTTAATTGACTAAATTGATAAACTTGTGTATGGTTTCATTTGTTGCAATTTTACCGTCCAATCTATCGATTGCTAAAATGTGTAAGGATCTACTTGCTCAAATTGTGTTATGGTTTATTTTTCAATTGTACGTCTTTACTTTACTAAATTGCTAAACTTTGAATGGTTTAAAATTGATAGTGCGCTAGAATGTTCAATGTATAAATTTCTAATTATTATTAAAATAAATTGTGCTCTCTCGAAAATGGCTTTTATTGGTATTATTAGCTTTACAGAAAAGAGGCAACTTAAACTTATTCAAACTCTAAAAGACCCTGGGAGGACCACATCTTAGGTAAAGGTTCTCGATAACAAAATAAAGTAAATAAATGACGATCACGGCAATATTCGGATTTTCGCACATTTATATCTTAAATAAAGAAAGAGCTTTTTTTACCCTCTCAAATGCAATAATAGGCTCGCCCACTTCGGTCCCGCTTTTCTATCCACTTCTAGAGGAATTAGATTTGGTGCAGTACAATCGTTCACTCGAAAAGCATCTAAAAAGTTGTAGCTCAATTGGCGCCAAGATTTGAGCCATTTTCTCATTTTGCTTGCACAGATATTTATAAAATATCTGCTGTATTCTGTGTTTCCTTTTTTCAACACTGAATTAAGGACTCTTTCAGCGTTTTAACGCATTTTCTAGAGACAATACAAAACATAGCGTCTCTCCTGTTGAAGATAGAAGAAAGTAAAATGGCGGATGGAAATTTATAGTAGACAAATGTATTCCTATCCTCCAGATTCGAATCAACTGTTCGAAGTCTTAGCTATATTCCTGGTGAAGTTAATTGAGAGAATCGAAGAAGACGTAAAGTACAAGGTATTTTGTGTGAACGAAAAGCAGTTAGTGTAAATAGAAGAAAGTTCAATTAAATTCAGTAAGGAAAGGAGTTATTAGTTCATTTTAGATTTACATAATCAAGAAGTTTTGTTGGATATTTAATAAATAGTTAACCGAATGTACAGTACCTATTTAGCTTTATGTGTGAAAGGATGAATGTTTGAAAGTAGTTAGAAATCTTTGTATCTATTAATTATATTTATGCAAATTAATTCTTGCATTATTAAAGTACGTAATACCCAAAATACATGTTTCAATTTACACCCTATGAATAAAACCCCCACCACCCTATTTTGATACAGTTCACTAATTAAAGTTAATTACCACCGCCACCTTTATGGTGATAAATCATTAAGAAATAATTGTTTATACCGACCAGTTTGGGATACGTCATTGTCTTAGGGAAGCTAAAAGGAAACGACAAACAAATGAAGTTATCCAGGACCGTATTTTAAAAAAATAGGTTGATCATGGTTGCGAGAAGACGAAACGTCGGATTTTAAATTTGATATTATCATCTTGTAAAGGGGAAACAGTGCCAATCAAAAAGCGTTCAAATACCTTTTAGATTAACGTCAGAAAATAATTAAAGACGATTTTGGAAAATGTCCTTTTTTTCCGAAAATATTAAGAATTCTTCAAAAATCAAAACGGCATCTCGTGGGGCATCAAATTGCGTAACTTTGCCTTAATTTAATCGACCTCATATCGCTCATGGGTTAGTTTGGGTTAGTTTGAACCCTGTATAAGGATTCTAAACGAAGTGAGTAAGCCGGTAGTGAATGAAGAAGGTGTTTTGTGACGAGTACCTCTGAAGATATTTAGGTCTACATAAGTAATTAGTATTGTTTTTGATCTGATATTGTTGATATAGAGAGTTAAGCTAGTATTGATATTTACTAAAACCTCGTACGGTTTTCGTGTGCGCGCCTTTCCTTCTTTCTGTGTTTTGATGAGTTTGAAGATCTCACTTGCGAATTGATTGACACGAATAAGCTGGTACTAAAAACCGATTATTAATAGTGTTCCTGGGGTTAATTCGTTGTATAGCAGCAGTGAGGCCTCCGGGAAAGCCTCTACTTATTTTAGGGTGGCCCTAGCTAGTTGTCGAAGACAATGCAAGATAAGTTTTAATGGTAGTACTGTATTGTGATATTTTGCTGACTTTTATGCCTATTTATATGACGTAATATGATATTGAGAAGAGTTAATATAAAACGGTGAGTAAGTACTCTATAAGTTACGATTTGCCTGTCCAGAACAGTAACTGTTTTTATTTGTTTCATATGCAGTGAGTGATTTACGTCAGCCAAAAATCGATAGGAATACCTAATTAATCAGTAGTCAAAATCGATGATGAATCAGGTGAGTGTAAATGCAATTGTATGACCCATTTTAGTTTTCTCTGATGACAATAAAATTCAGAGTTTTACAGTTACGAGTTTTTATAAATGAGCAAAAATTGTTGCTGCGTTTGCTTACCTCAAAATTTTTTTTTGAAGAATTCGATCGGGGACTTCGATTAGGGTTCCGTTCGAAAGCTGTTTGAGCCAGGCCGCTTCGCTGTGTGCGTCGGGCAAGTCAATTCTACCTGTAACAATATGAAAAGAAATATAATAGAGAAACGTCATACATACAATAGGTAGCATAAAAATGCACGGAACACAATACAGTGATAAATGATGTACGACGGTTAGTATATCGTCAAGATATATTCGTTATAGGAGTTAATGAATTGATATCAACTAATCAGAAACGTTTCTAAATAAATGGATGATATTTCCCTACAAAAATAAACTAAGCGAAAAGGATATTTATTTATTCAAAATATTCCCTAATGATATTTTAATTATTAGTTAAACGGGCGGCGCCGGCGCGGCGTAATAAATAAATCCAAATAACATACCTCCGAATGCCTCACAAAAGAGTCGCATCGAGTCGCCAGCGAAGGCTTCCTTGTCTTGGGAGACGTACGTGATTTTAGGAACATCCGGGAGTTTGTCTGAAATTAAAAAAAAATCATTAATACCGGGGAAGTAAATAAAACCACATTATTGCATTGCATCATATTCTCCACGTGCCCTAAACCCTAATAATACTCGGCATTTCAATTTAATATAAATTGCTCGTTAAAAAAATAAACTCGTAATATTGTTGGCAATATATAAACAGGTCGTAACCTGCCGCCAAACGTATAGGCAAGATTATTGCTTATACTTATATGACGTAAGCGAAATGGTTTGGGGCAAGGTAAATCGTTGGCCGATGATGAACCATGCCATGGCCACCTCACGCGCCCGATTTATACCTTGCAGATTTTATCATTAACTAGTTTCTTTTGTCGACTTGTGTGAGGTCTTTGTTCGGGAGAGTTCCTTTATGTGTTGCGATTTTAGAATTTGATTTTTAATGGCGCCCAACTGAAATCTTGTTTATGAACTACGCTAATAAATCAATATAATAATAAAAACACAACATAAAATGCTTGAGGCTGGTACAATCTAAATAGGAGTTGTCATATAATTAGTTAACCTAAACATTAAAGTCTGTTGACCAAAAACAGTCTAGACAAACTCATTTAAATTATATAATCAACAAAAATTGTATTATTATTAATATCCTTCAAAGCGGAAGGTAACTGATTACATAATCTTAAACCCAAGTAGCTCCACGGATCAGGTGACACCTTCAATGTAGAAAAAGGTATATGAAACTTTTTTCCTTGTCGCTTTTTTACATTGTGGTAATCATTGAAACTAATAAACTTTCATTTATTTTTAAAAACACATACACACATTCCCAAAACAAACAGGGGTACAACAGCTGAAATTTTAAATTACTTAAAATATAGCCGAGAAAGTCAAATGAGGATACGTCCTACTATTTTTTTGTGCATCTTCAATTGAGAAAAATTTCATACATAGTCCACACGGCAGTCTTGAATCGACCTGGGCAAAATTTAAACTCAGTAACTGATTCTGGGTCAATGTGAATTACAG
>MU182156.1:182150-198076 GCA_016904865.1 Pissodes strobi
CAAGGCAACAAGCTCATCATTGAATGGGAAAGACCCACAAGCTGGAAACTAGAGGACAGCGAGGAGATTAAGTATCTCTTCGAAATGTCATCAGACGAAACAACCCCCTCCTATGGGTTTGATAGACTCCTCTCAGTAGCAATTGTAGGCAGAGACGAATGGGAGGGGGGCCTCCTATAAAAGCAGACCAAGCACGGTATACCGACGGCTCTAAGACCATTAAAAGAGTGGGAGCCGGGGTCCATGGACTAAGGTCAGATATCTCCATAAACATGGGCAGTCAAGCCATAGTGTTCCAAGTAGAGGTCGCGGCAATTCAACACTGTGCCATGGAGATAGAGAAATTCAACATTAGAAAAAGGAGGGTAGTCATATACTCCGACAGTCAGGCAAGGTCATATCTAGACTAGTTCAAGACTGCATAAGTAACCTTGAAGAGGTCGGTTGTACCAATAAGTTCACCATTGCGTGGGTTCCGGGACATGAAGACCATCAAGGCAACGAAGAAGCCGACAAACTTGAAAAACGGGGCGCAAGTAAGGATACCTTGGGACCTGAGCCCTACTGCGGGATAGCAGGAAGAGTTTTCAAAACAGGTTAAAAGCTGGATAGATAGACAATCTCTAAACTGGTGGTTACAAACCGGGACAACTACAGGTCAAACAATTCATAAAACACGGCTCCCCAAAATTAACAGCAGAGCTACTTAAGAGGAGTCGCAAGACTAAGAATATTAGTGGATCAGCTGACGAGGCAGTGTAGAATGAACAGACACATGGAAAAGATCAGCCTCGCAGATAATAGCCGTTGCAGGTTCTATCAGGAGGAGGAGCAGGAAACCCCAAAACACGTGTGGTGCGAGTGTGAGGCTCTCTGCAGGCTTAGGTACGCAAGGCTGGGAGAGACTAAATCCGGACCCGCAAGGTACATGGAGGAGCCGGTACTCCATTTGTGGAGTCTGATTAGGAAGACCACACTGGATGAGGTCCTCTAAGCATGGTTCGGAGTGCTACAATAAACCTGCATAGGTTGCAGTGGCAGAGGCGGGTATCAGCGCCAACTCCATTCAATTCTATTTGGTCAATTCTAATACCATTCAGAAAAACTTTAATATTTTTTGATTCTTTTTGTCTATCGTGAAAACGAGTTACATGCGTCTTTGAGGAGTTTCTGAAAAAATCAATTACTAAGATTCAAAACACCTCCATTGCCCTTATCCTGTAAGATATCATGCACATGCACCCCATGAGACATATTTGAAGAAGTGTCATCCATATATTGAATAAAACAAGCATCAATCAGTCAAGCTCATTCACATACAACGAGAAAGCACAGGGCCCAAATTTGAGCCCCGTGGAACGCTCAAGTCCATGTCACTGAGACCGGAATTAACACATCTAAGAGATTTTATTATATAAATAATCAAGCGGATCGTCAGTCCGACCGACTTTTGTCTTCCACCTATTCCGCTCTAACCACTGCTGCCCGCAGTTCACAGGAACGTAGGCTTTGGTTGCTCTACCGATATCGTAACTTCTTGCAAATAAGAATGACAGAAGTTGGAGTGAATTACAAATATGCAGTAATATGCATAAATGACCTCGGTTGGTAGCGCAATGGCGTCGAGAGTTTATTTTGCCCTGCAGAGTAAATTGCACTGGAAAACATTACACTGTATGAGTATGTAAGAAGAGCATGACAGGGTTGCTTTTATAAAAATGCCATTTTAATATAATACAGGCAACAAAATGGATTCTAAAACACGTTATGCTGGGAACGTATAGGTAGGCTACACTCCGAGTATTGGAAATAGCACATAAGGGAAATTTTATATTATAATAAATAAAGCAGAGAGAACATTGGCCGAGTGCCACAGGTAACGCTTACTATAACGCCTTACTTGTGAGAGGATCAGGGAACAACTTCCATGGCCGAGTGCCACGGGGAGTGCAGACTATCGTGTCTTACTTGGGAAAGAGTCGGGGAACAAGTCCTTTCTAAAACGTGAGGAAGCGTTCTTCCTACCTTGGCGCGTGAACTACCGACAGATCAATCACCTCCGTAAAGGGCAAATAACGTAAGTATAGTGAAGTTGTATAAAAACTTAATATTACCGGTCGTCTAAATTAAAATTATGACTTATGACACAAACCTGGTCGAAATCGGCTGACCAGTTTTTATAAAATTCGATTATTGATCAGAATTTTAGAGATGCTAAATTGACTGTTTCCGGTAGTCGCTCTACCCACCACTGTGATTGGTCGGATGCGTTTATGCTTGTTGTGTTTTGAAATAAGTGTATTGTATGATTCGAAACAGTTCTTCTTCTTCTACTTTCTAATATGGATACATATTAGTAGGCTACTGCCTGTTCATTGCCAACACGTCCTTCCCGGAAGATGAAGTCCAGCATTCTCTCTAACGTTTTAGTGGTCTTCCCTGTGATCTCTTTCCTACTGGATTATTCATTTTTGCATTTTTGACGAGTGTGCTGTCCTCAATTCTTTTTATATGTTTGTTCTAGAACCTTCGTCTCTGTCTCACCCACCTTCCTATGTCCTGTATCCCGCATTGTAGTCTGATGTCTTTATTTCGTATTCTATAGTACAGTGTTTTGCCTTGTATACTTCTCAGAGTTTTCATTTCAACTGTTCTCATCATTTGCAGAGTTCTGTTTGTATCTGGTCTTGTTTCTGCTGCGTATGTTATGATAGGTCTTACTGCCGTTTTATATATCTTTGCCTTCCGTTTTGAGGTATTTGTTCTTCCAAACAATTTCTCTTAAACATCCCGAAATTCGAGCTGCTTTCATTGTTTGCTCTCTTACTTCGAGAAGTAGATTTCCATGACTCGTTATATCTGCTCCCAAATATTTGAAATGGTTTACCTGTTCGTCGATTTCCAACTTACATCTTATCGGTTCCTTTGATGTTGTCTTCTCGGTGTTGATGAGCATATTTAGTCCTTTTGCTTTGGTGTTAAAATAATGGAGTAACTTTTGAAGATTATCTTCGGATTCTGCAATAAGAACCGCGTCGTCAGCATAGCATACAGCATGGAAGCAAGTATTTCCCATTTTGTATCCAGCTGCTCTGAGCAAATTTTCTATTATTTCATCCATTATCAAATTAAATATGAAGGGGCTGAGTGAATCACCCTATCTAATTCCTGTGTTTACATGTATATCTTTCGTTGTGATATGTTCTACTCTCAATTTTGTTCTGCATTGGGTGTTAATATCGTATATTATATTAAGTAGCCTATGGTTTAGCCTTTTTGTTCTCATTATTTCCAGGACATCTTTTAAGCGCACTATGTCAAAAGCTTTGGTCATATCGACGAAGCACATGTACGCAGGTTTATTGAATTCTAGGGATTTTTCGGATATTTGTTTGACAATGAATATTGCATCAATAGTGGATCTGTTTTTTTTTCGGAAGCCTTGCTGTTAGTCTCTTATCCTTATGGTTTTGGTGATTCCCTCCAGAATAGTCTTTATGAACGCTTTAAGAACGCTATCAAGTGGGGTTATTCCCCGATAGTTTTCTGGAAGTGTTTTCTGTCCTTTTTTAAAAATGGGTATTGTTATACTATTCTTCCATTCATTTAGTATTTTCCCTTCTTCTATGATATTTTTAAATAAGGTTAATATTTCATTTTGTAATTTTTTCCCTCCGTATTTAAGCATTTCGTTAGTGATCTCGTCTGGCCTGGGGCTTTTTCTATTTTAAAGGGATTTTAAGGTGTTTTTTATCGTGCCTTTTGTTAATTCTATGTCGTTGTCTTCTTCATATTCGATTTGTATCTGTCCCTTGTCTTCCTCTTTCTTGTATAGATTCCTAAAGTGCGTTTCCCACTGTTCTGTCGTGTTTTTATTGGATCGTATGGTATCTTTGACTTCTAGCTTATTTCTTCTTAGCATTTCCCATATTCTCCTCTGGCTTCCATACAAGTCTCTTTCCATTTCTTTTTGTGAACTTTTCCCAATGGTTTTCTTTAAGTTCCCTTATTTTTGCATTTGCCTCGTTTTGTTCTCTTTGATAGTTGTTCTAGTTTTCAGGTGTTTGATTTCGCATATATTTGATGTATGCATTTTTCTTTCCTTTAGCTAGTTCTTTCACTTCCGGCGTAAACCATGGCGTTCTGTTGATTGTATTGACCTGTCGCTTTCCTATTGCTTCCATGGCAGCATCTAGTATGTTATTTTTTAATGTTTTCCATTGGTGGTATAAGCTATCTTCAGAATTCGCTGGTCTTTGTAATATTTTCTGATTTAATCGATCTTCATACAGATGTTCTGTGCTGTCATCTTCTAATTATTTGCGCTTCAAGTTTTGTGGATTTGGCTATGTTCAATCTCATTTTGCAAAGTACCATCTTATGATCATCATCGTCATCTTATGAGTTGGCGCTTACGTCAAATATTGTTTGAGGTACGACCTCTCTGTCTGTGATAATATAGTCTAATACCGACTGTTGTCCTCTTGTATTTTGCCATGTGTATTTGTATTTCATGTCATGTTCGAAGAAAGTGTTGTTAATTCTCATGTTGTTGTTTGCGCAGAATATTTTCAGTAGATCTCCATTTTCGTTTGTGGTCTCTTCGTTAAATCTCTGCATTAACCCATCCAGTGGTTCATTTCCTATTCTTGCATTTAGGTTCCCCATAATAACGATTTTATCTCGTGTTCTTATTTTGTCCACTACTGCTTGGAATTCTTCATAAAATATCTCTCTTTCCTCTCTCTCTTTACTTATGTCTGGTGCATAAACGCTTATGAAGTGCATTTTCCCATGGTTACTACTTATTGTTACCTGTAGTATTCTGTCGTTCACGTAGGCTTCACTCTCTATTTGTTGTTTGTACTATCGGTCTATCAGTATCCCCACTCCTGCGCGTGCTCTCTGTTCTCGTGGTACTCCACTGTATATCAAGATATATTTGACAATTTCGCATTTTCCTTTTCCTTTCTTCTCCGTTTCGCTGATAGCGCATATTTCTATGTTATTGTATTTTAGTTCTTCTATGATCTCCTGATCCTTTGCAGCTTATTTCGTTTGCAAATCTTTGTCCGTTTTCTCGCCTTTGTCGTCATTTTTTCATCAATCGAGTTCTGAGGCTGGTTTGTAGTTCTGTGAGCTGTATTGTTTTTTTTTAACCACAGGTAGGCTGCTAGCCTGAGCTGTGAACCTTCCTTGTTTATTCGGGCTTGGGACCGGCGCGGCGCGGCGCCTGACTTATTGAGCTACTCAATTCACTCAACAGTGAGGTGGCGGAGTTCGAAACAGTTCTGCTTCTAGTCAAACTGATGATGAATAGACGTTGTGACAAGAGATGACACTAAGAATGTCGCTGTTTTTAAAGGGCATTCATTGTTTGGAATGCGACACACAGTGGCCTGGAATATTAATATAATACGAATTAAATCGATAGATTTGAAAACATGTTCAAATGGTTTTTGAAGGATGGATGTTTTATCGAAATTTAGACAAAAAAATTCCCTTTCTATTTCATAAGGCTTCCGTTTACGCTGTTTCTGTAGACAAAACACTATTATTATCATTATTGATCTTACACTCTGTAAAACGAGTGTAATTCTAGCCGTAGCGGGATCGATTTAAAATGAGAGAACTGCATTTCGCGGCGATCCGAGCGTACCGTCGCGCATTACCATACAAAGAATATGTAATTTCGAGTAAAATAGCGGCAATTTGCTGAATAACAACACTTATTTAGCGCGCGGTAATGAACCTAATCATCGACATATTCGAGGAAACTTTACCGGCTGCTCTCGGAGATTGAATAAAGAGATATATTTCGCGCATTGTGTCCCGCTAACACCTGGCAAGAATTAAATTACATTCGATAATTAAATTTACAGGAAAACTGCATGACGTAACTGCCTCCAATTTGCTGTAGTACATATAACTAATAACATTTTTTGAATATCGTTTTCGAAGTAGAGTATACAATCATTTTCGAATATAAACATTAAAATATTATACTAGAAATGGATTTCGAATGCGCATGTGTTATTCGTTAGGAAAACATTGGCAACAACGCGTTTAACCAAGTAAAAAACCAATAATAGTCAACGTAGTTAAAGCCATCTGAACCGAGAACCGAGAGAAAGAAGATAAGACACAAAACGACGTTTATTGTTTAACCAAGATATCGTGATTCTGGATTCCGGATGTATTATATTTTTCTATGATTAAAATATAGCCAGGAACAGGCGGAGCTTATCCAAAGAACAAAAAAAGGGTTTTAGGTCAATTTATAGAGGGCCATTCTGAGCTTAAATATTTTAAATTCACAAAGAAAATACCTATAAAAAAGATTAGTATAAATAAACTATTTTATCCAGTAGCCGCTCCTCGAAGGAGGTAAGGGATGCTAAGCCTCCTCAGCAGTTGCCCTAAACCGAGCCTTAAACGCTGCCTAATATGTTATCCAAATACCAACTTTTACTAAGAGCAAATATATCGTCGTGTAGCTTAGTTTAGAGATCGATCTACGTCAGGTGAGGAGAGATGGGAAAGAAGACACACAATAACAATGTCTATTGGTCAAAGACTCAATAAATTTACATTGTACCCGATTACTAAGGTTATTGTTTATAGGGCTTGGTCAATGTTTTATAATAAAGATTTTAAAGAGTTGTGCTGTGTTTTGTTTATGGTTAGCTTTGGATTAATTCAACTCAGAGTTTACACTACACTTTAACTATTTAACAATTTTTTTGTATATTCGATTTGGCTACTTTAGGTACCCACCCAACTCCACGCACATGTGTGCCGCGAAGCTCCGGTTTTAGTTAGGGACTTAGGTTGGCTCCTCGAACTCTACGCACATGTGTGCTGTAAGGAATTGGTTGAACAGGTTTGGGGTAAGTGACCAAGTCTGTTGAACTGATGGTTCGCTCGAGTATTTATATAATAAAATTTGCTGATGGTTCCACGTTTAAGGTTCATAATCGGTTGCCTTGTCTTGAATGTTTACAACATATTTAGCAGGGACATGCTTAGAACAATGTGATATTTACTTAGTAGTATATGCGTTTTACAAAATTGTATTGATGATGATCTACTAAGTGTATCTTTCTTTTCATAGTAAGTTGACCAAACAACAGATATAACTTGTAAATTACAATTAGTTACTTTATATGTCGGTATATATCAAATGGCATTCTTATAGGATGAGTGCCTTACGAATAGAAACTTTGAACGACAAGTTGTGTGGCAAGACGAGACATTTTTTAATAACTTATTTTATGATTGAATAAAGAATAGAATGGCTTGCCACATTTCCGGGAAATACAGTTTGGAATCTTTCCATCGAATCATTTTTGCTAACGCAATATTTTACAACGCTTTCCAAGCACCAGAAGTGGCAAAACACATTTTTAATAGAAATTGCTTTTCGGACGTATATTACACGACATCAAAGAAATATACGCGAGAAACGTGAGAAATTTATCGCTTTTCCCATCTGCGAAAACTTGTATCTCGGAAAAATTACCTCATTTATTTCCAATTTCCTCGAACGCGAGATATAAATTGCAACAATTTGTTTTTTGATTTACACTCAGATAAAATTGTATCTATGCATCGATAAAAGTCGGTGGCATTTTCGTGGAATTGTCGATCGAGATTAAACAATTCGAAGGTTGTGTGGAAATTATGATGGGCGTTTGCCATTAAAATTGTTGTCTAATATTATCAATTTATTCCGAAACTCACGTTTCGGCATGGCGGATTTTTTTCATTTATACCATGCTAAAGGCAATTAAATAAACAACAGCCGCACATTTTCAAGATGAATTAAGAACGAAAAAAGCTTTACAAATAACTGCCACTCGATCGTCAAAAATCAGCTTTAAATTTAATCATTGTGTCATGACAACGTTGCGTCAGAATTTGAAATATATATTTGCCTCTTTTTGGGTACTTGGGCTGCGTCATTTTTTAGGGGCGCCATGCTTATCATCTGTCAGTGTACACGCATATGTCAAAACTAATCTGTCATCTAGGATTTGTCATTTGTCATTTTTCGGCCACGTGAATAACATGAAGTCATATATCGCAGAGGATCTGTTTTTTGACAACTGTGTCATTTTTTCATCTACGTGACCCACGTTACTGGTTTTTTTTATAGTAGATTAAGTAATACAAAACCCTTCCGGTAATCATTTTCAAAAAAACGGATTTTTGTTATACTGCAATCTTCTCCTTGTCATCGTCACTTTTCTCAATATGCCCACTGAGGTAACGTATAAAATAACCTGGCCGCTAATACCCGCCCTGAACCAAGAAATGGTTCCAGCAGTGAAGACAGAACGGTACGATCAAGATGGCACCAAAATATCGTTTCTCTTTCTATCGGTATTGCATCCGAGGTAACTTCAGAAAATTTAAAAAGTTACCTCCCTATCTAAAAAGGACCTGAAAGGATGCAGCTGCACCATAATGATAAACAAGTCAGATTGGGTTAGTTCCATATCATGATCGAGAACTATACTTAACATCAGAAATGTGGCCGAAAGGCACAATTATCAACCATTTTCTCAATCTCCGGCTCCCAATGGGGGTGAAACACCAGATGATCTCAGTCCAGAGCTGCACGGACCATCAAGATGTTTAAGGATTTTGCATATTAATGTCCGATCATTAAGGAATAACATACCTCAACTAGCGGCATTCGTTATAGAAAAGGATATTGAGCTAACTTGTATCATAGAGCACTGGATGACACAGGCAGAAATGGACGCGTTTCATTTAGACGGGTATGCGATCGGAGGATTTTCTGCAAGGTCTCAATTTACTAACACTGTGCCTTGTGTTACTGGTCAAAAATGATCCAGGGCCTAGTTTTAGGAACGTACTGGTAAATTTTAATATTGACAAATGTATAGTCATTAGCCGTATTCGATTGAGATTAGAGATCAGTTCAAAATGAACTGAAACTGAACTGATATTTCAGTTCAGTGAGCCAAGGTCAAATGAAATTATGAAAACAATTAAAAAATAAAGCGGATTGATAATTGACATTTAAATGCCATCTTTCACCTGAAGTACTGACCCGATCTAACTGATCCCGGTCCATTTTCGGTTCACTTACAGGTGAGCTGGATCATTTTTTAGGTAGTGGGGGCAAAGTGATATTTTTACAATCGAACACGAATCAGTTCAATACAGTTCCGTTAGATCAATCTGAAGTAGTGAATCGAATACGGCTATTGTATACTCAGATTGTATAACAACGGAATATTGAGTAGTTTAGCAATGAGTTGAAAGGGGAAATGGAGAATTCTGGTTTGGTGCCACGCGACTGGTATGGACCATGAATATAGAGCCGATTGCAAAGACGCATTTATTAAACTTAAAGTCTTAACTATTCCGTGTATTAGGGTCGCTAGAGCGTGCAGGTACAGAAACGTTAGAGATGGCTAAGACTCACTTTCCAGGATCACAGATTTTGCCTAATGATGAGCAAGATCATTTTTGGGGCCGATCAAATCGGGCTAAAACTGGATTGTCCCCAAGAACATCATTAATACATCAACAATTAAAGTGTTATTCTATGGTTTCAGCCTTTTAAATCACCTGACGAGATATTTCCAGCACTGCCGCAAAACGGTCTGGAAATATTAACACCGTTCTTAAATCAACTTTTTGTTGAAGGAAGAAATCCTAACTCATGGAGACCTATAAGTCTGACCTCCTTTCTGTTGAAATGCATAAAAAATATACTGGAGGTGCACATTAGAACGAGTGCACTTGGTGAATATCCACTAACACCGGCAAATCTACATATCTAGCACTAAACAACCTTGTAAATATGTTCTATATTGGATTCATTCTTACCCTGGAACAATTCAAACCAAATTTAATCATTTGTGGAGCCAAAGGCAATCAATTCCAGGGTAAGTACTAAACAACCTTGTCGGGAACATAACATAAGCGTTAGACGACAATATTATAGCAGTTGGTGTGTTCTTAGACATTGAAGGAGTATTCAATAATATATTACCAAACTCCCTATACACAGTATTAGCTGAAAGAGAAGTTGAACCACAGATAAGAAACTGGACCACGAGTATGTTAAATTGCAGAATCGCCACAACAACCCTACAGGGAGAGGTCTACAAATCCAGGGTGTCCGCAAGGTGGGGTGTTGTCATGCCTTCTGTGGTCTCTCCTGATAGGTGGTCTGCTAGCTGCTCGCAGTGGGATCTAGTAATACCTATAACAAGCAACTCGCAAAGAACCATCTCAGAGGATCTTCAAGAGGAGCTAATCCTGCTCTATCCTTGAACCGGCACAAAACAGTCATAGTATCGTTCACAGGGAAGAAAAGGCTGGAAAATCTAAAACCACCTTAACTCAAAGGAGTAGCTTCGATACACCTAGTAAGTGCTATAATAGCCTCATAGAAAAAAAACTGCCCTGTGAAACAGATGGCAACCCAAAGAGATGTACCATAGTGGAACAGGACACTAAACAGGCTAAAGACTGAGTCGAGAAAAACCTTCAATGAAGCCAAAAGACTGGGGAATTGGGATAACTATCCTAAAACCCTATCCGAGTATAACAAAGGGCTTCGGAAATCCAAAAGAAGAATTTTAGGTCCTTTTGTCAAGGGATGGATGAATTAGCACCGTCCCTTCGTCTACAAAAAATGCTATCCAAGGAGCACTCAAACAAAATCGGCCTACTAAAGAACAGAGCGCAAGACACCTATGTTGAGACACCTGAAGAAAGTACAAGGATTCTTCTAAAAATACTTTCCCGGGTCAAACAGCTAAAGAAGAGCTAACACAAAAAGACGAGCCCATTGAAACCGCTCAGCGGCCTATAAAAAGGGTAAAAGGTCTAGCTAACAAAATTTTTACAAAAAACGCAATCAGATGATATACATAGCTTTAAACCCTATAAATCCCCGGGAGTAGATGGAATCTTTCCAGCCTTGTTACAACAAGGTATAGAACACCTACAACCACACATTCAATCAATATTCACAGCCAGCATTGCATTGGGCTACATTCCCAAAAACTGGAGGAACGTTAAGGTAGCGTTCATACCAAAGACAGAGCGATCACAAGAGGAACCAAAGTCTTACCTCCCCATTAGCTTAACCTTCTTTCTTCTTAAAACGATGGAAAGGATTATATAGGCACATCAGGAGCCAGTTCTTTTCCAATGCTCCACTGCATGCAAAACAATTCGCATACCAACCATCGAGATCTACCACCCATGCTCCTCAAAATCTCGTCCGCGATATAAAGAAGGCACTGGCTGAAAAAGAAGTAGCGCTGTGTGCATTTCTAAACATAGAGGGTGCATTTGACAACACCTCACATGAATCTATTCAGCGCGTCACAACCCCCTCAAAAGAGGTTAAGTACCTTGGCATCGTTATTGACCAGAAACTAACCTGGAACCCATACCTGGAAAGAACTATCAAAAAAGCAACGGCAGCGCTTTGGGCCTGTCGACCACTCTTTGGTAAAACATGGGGGCTAAAACCATCCTTTAGCTGGTGGTGTTATAACACTGTTGTTAAGCCTATTATAATCTACGCTTGCTTGGTGTGGTCGGTAAAATGAAAAGAAATATCAACACAACAAAAGCTAACAAGAGTACAAAGGCTCGCCTGTCTGGGTATAACAGGGGCTATGAAAACGTGCCCCACAGCAGCTCTTGAAACCCTACTTGACCTCCCTCCGCTGCACATATGCATAGAAAAGGAGGCCTGGCCCAGTCCGTAAAGAGTTACTCAGACACAAAAACTGAAGTAAGAAACACCTGACTGGTCACCTTAAAATTCTGGAGGACATCCAGATAGAGGCGATGACCAAACCAACCGGTACAATGGAGACAAAACCCCATTTTGATCGCTCCTATAAAAAGAGAGAGAGAGAGAGAGAGAGAGAGAGAGAGAGAGACATTGGGCCAATGCACCTGGGCAGAGATAGGCCAAGAGACTCACAAAAAAGCTTCTCAAGCTACAAAAATGAGATAAAACTGGTCGTAGACCTTCTCACTGGACATGGTCTCTCAAGAAAATGGGGAAAACTACTAACGAACAATGCAGATTCTGCCAAACTATGGCTGAAACGTCAGAGCACTTACTCCGCGAATGTCAGGCACTGATGCGCCAAAGGTTGACGCATCTCGAAAATGCTCTTGTGGCTCAACCCTCGAAATATTCTGAGATTCTCGAAGAAGATAGGAATTTTCGGAAGTAATTGCACAAGTGCACCAAAATTACCGATAATTTTGCATGACAGCGTGTTGTCTAAAAACTGCATGAGTTCATTTTCATATTTTGGAGAAAGAGCCCGACACCGAAGGTGGAGGGCTCTTTTTGCAAAATATGAAAATGACCGAATGCAGTTTTTCTAAGACAACAGGCTCGAATGCAAAATTTTCTGGTGATTTTGATGCACGAGTGTAATTCGGGGGAATATTTCCCGAATTAGGACATGGTTTTAAAAAAATACATTTTTATTCTTTTTTAATACAAAAACGTACATGTAACTGTAAACAAAGTACAGAGATGCAAAAAAACGATTTCTTTTTTTAATCAGAAACGAGACATTTTTAATAATACCTATATATTCACTAGACTTTGACGTTATTTATAAATTGTCGCTGTCAAATTTTCATTGGAATTACCATAGATACGTACGATGCAATTATCGCTGTGCTCTTTCGGTTTCTACAGTGCAATTATCGCTGTAATTTTCCGAGAATTGCACTCCTCTAATGGGATTTTTTATACATGAGGGAAATATTCGTGTAAAGCAGAAGGGTATACACAAAAGTTCAATTGTGGTCGACGTGTTGAAGGGTAAATCTTGCCGAGCGACCCCTCTACCTATCATACCATAACTCAAAGGAGAAACCATTCCATTTGTGAACACAGTGAAGTATGTAGGAATTACCTCAAACACTTGACTGGAATGCGCATCTGGCTAAAATTACCGCATAACCGAAACTGACACTGTAGATGAATTTGTGGCAAAAGAGGCATACATCCCAAATGAATGCACTGGCTATATATTGCACTCATTAGACCAATGACAAAATATTGAGCAGTAGGTTGGTATTATAAGAGCTTACAATCAAATTATCTACCTTACAAAGTGCCGCCTTCGGCATTACACCCAAGGCCGCGCTTGAGTGTTTTCTTAAATCTGCCACCACTCCAAATGGTACTGGAGAGGGAGGCCAGATGGGTTACGTATAAATTGATACAAGCGGTGATCAACAATCTGCAAAACGCTAATGATCGGGACAGTGTGTGGGGTCTACCCTCAGATGGTATGCCTACCAAAACTAACTATTTCCATGTCTATGACGTTCTCCTACCAGATAGGAACGAATAGGCAAGGAACTCGAAACATCTGAGAACAACATAGTTGATTCACTGACGGCTCCAAGACCAATGATGGTACAGGACCAGCTGCATGAAATAAAAATGGTAAGGTTAAGCTTAGGTGTTGTCTTGGTAAACATGCAACCATTTCTCATGCTGAAGTTCAAGCCATTGACATGACTGCACAGTGGCTCATCGGCAGAAACTAGAAAGGCCAGTCAATCAAAATATTCTAGGATAGTCAAGCGGCTTTGAAAGCACTTAAATATAGCCGTTGTTCAACCAAGGCAGTATGGAACTGCAAGGAACTACTCAGCAAACTAGTTAGAGAACATACATTTACACTTATATGGATACCTGGACATACAGGATATGCAGGAAACAAAAGAGCTGATACTCTTGCGAAGCAGGAGGCCGCAACTGCTTTCGTAGAACCAGAACCAGTACT
This sequence comes from Pissodes strobi, assembly GCA_016904865.1. Classification (NCBI taxonomy): domain Eukaryota; kingdom Metazoa; phylum Arthropoda; class Insecta; order Coleoptera; family Curculionidae; genus Pissodes; species Pissodes strobi. The sequence goes on from MU182156.1 coordinate 195,983, forward strand.
GGTAATAGCTTACAACACAGCTAAAGAAGCCCTGTAGTCCAATGGAGACAGTTACAGTGCCTAACTGATTCAATGATGGCAGTGAATTATTATAACAATATTATTTTGCCTTAAAAAACATTCTCGAGTATTATAAAAGCTATAAAAACTTGTATTTATTAACGCTTGTCTGGAGCCTGACAGGTCGCTTTGACCGTTCTCGAATTTCAGTCTGTTTCGGTTTAGTTACATTTCCTAATATCTATGTGTCTTTATGTATTCGAAAGAAGTGTGTGGGAAGAGAAAAGGAACCAAACTATTAAGCTAGTCAGAAGTTAGTAGAAGTCACGTAAGGTCTACGGGCTTCCGAGCCTGTATTTGCTCTGCCTTGTTTTAATAATGCGATAATGACAAAATGGCCTTTGAGCCTTTTGTTGCTCTGCTGTGATATTACGCTCTAAAGTCACATCTCTGAAGCTCTAAATTACTCTGTTGAAGTTCTCTCTGCCCTCTTTGTACTGCTCTGTTTTTACTTAAATGTTATCGCAAAAGTTGGAAGAAGTTTTGGAAGTCAAAGTGTATTTTAACCACTTACAAGCATTTCTCTAGATGGTTGTTTGTTATAGTTAGTAAGAAGTGAGAAGGGAAACGCGTAGTGATCAGACAGATTAGTGATTAATTTAAGGTTGTTTTTAATTTAGTTTTTAACGCATTGGTGTGGATATTTGACACTAAGTGTGTCGGACTAAGAGTAGGTTTAAGTACAAACATTTGACTAGATCATACCAATACTTCAATTTTCTTTTGTACATAGAAGTTTAATTTTTATTAATTACCATTAAAATTAATCAAATTTGGACTTTTGTGTTTAATGTGGGTTAATGTAACTTACGTGATTCTACGACATAACCCAAGTGTTATGTCCCCCTTTGTGGTGGAGTGAGAAGCAACATCCACTTCCTAACAGTCGGCTAAGAAGCCACATGAACAAGATAGGGCTTTCCGAAGAAACGGAATGCTGCTTGTACTCGGAGGACGAATAAACAATAGAGCATATTTTATGCAACTGTCCCGCAATGGAGCGATACAGACAAACAGCGTTTGAAAATTCTTAAATGATACTTATAGATTTGAAAGCTATACAGCCCAGAAAGCACTAAACGATTTGATGAAAAGGATAATAATAATAATAATAATAATAATAATAATAATAATAATAATAATAATAATAATAATAATAAATGCTTTATTTGCTTAAGTACATATTATGTTTAGCATCGTCAAAAATTTACTTGAATAGTTGAAAAAAATATATATATAAATATATAAATAATGTATACAATTATAAAGACAAAGGAACAAAGAAACAATGACATATTGTGATGTTAAAACCCTAAATCACAAGCTAGAAACTCCTCAATAGTGTAAGGACAGATCTCCACGATCAGTGGCTTTATTCTTTGTTTAAATTATTTACATGCTTGTAGGCATTTTATATCTGCTGGCAAGAAATTGAAAAGCTTTATTGCGATATTGATATAACTTTTTATGTGTTAGTGAGAGCCTATGTTGTGGTAAAAGCAAATTTTCTTCATACCTTGTACTGTAGTTGTGTCGGCTATTAACTGAAGTAAATTCCAGTGCATATTTTTTAACATATTCCAGGCACTGAGAGATAAAAAGCCCTGGCATAGTTAGTATTTTATACTGCTTAAAGAGTGGCTCGGCAGCTGTCAATAGCTCTTTTTTTCCCAATAATTCTCATAGCGGTTTTTTGTATTTTAAAACTTTGAGGCCAGTCTGTTGAATTTCCCCAAAATAGGAAACATTAACATATCTTTGATTGAAATAAGCCCATGTATCCCATCCTGTACACCTCAAATTCTCAAATGGAGCCAGTTCCGTGATCCTACGCAGCAAATATAATGTAGATGACAATTTGTTTGCCAAATATGCGATATGGTTTTTCCAAGTTAATTTGATATCTAAATATATACCGAGAAACTTAACATGTTTCTGATCATTTTTCTCTTCAAGAGAGAAAATAACTGTGTCGATCGAGCCTCTGGTCTGGTAAACCACAGACGTGAGTCAAAATAGACCAAGGGGTCCACT
>MU182156.1:224433-241383 GCA_016904865.1 Pissodes strobi
TTACTGTATTTATTCGCTTAGTTTCATTTCATTTAAAATTTTTGCTTAATTTTTCTTTTTATTTAAATTCTTATTTTGTTCATTCTTTTATACTGAATCATGTCTACCTTTATTATTTTGAAGAATGTTGCATTTTGGTGTTGCCTTTTTATTTCACTTGAATATGTATTGTGCTCGTTCTGTCAGTTTGTCTGCCTGCCTTCCGTCATATTTTAAATATTAATGCCTTTTTTGTACGTTTTTTTAAATTTTTTACTTCAATTCTTATTGTACTTATTCTTTTAAATTCAATTTTACTTGCTCTTTTCGTTATAAAAATTGCTTTACTTTTTCCCTGTCTTTTCTTCACTTGCATTCTCATTGTATTATTTTTTTTATCTGAATTTTGTCTGTCTCTTTATCTTATTTTAAAAATTAATACTTTTTTACTTGTCCTTGCTTGTGTCTTTTTTTCGCTTAAAATCATGTCGGTCTTCTCTTTAATTTCAAAAACTCTTGCATATCTTTCCATTGCTTGTTTTGTTTTTACTTCAACTCTTTCTTTAAAATTTAGTCCTGTTCGCATAATTTTTGCTAAATTATTACTATTTTAGTTGTGCTTGTGTCAATTTTTTCACTTGAAGTGTTATTTTATTCATTCCGTTGGATTTATTTTTTCATTTAAAAAATCGTTCCATTTCACATTTTTGTTCCATTTCCTTTTTCTTGAGTTTCTTGTTTTATTCATTCTTTTAAATTGAATCTTGTTTGTCTTTTTTATTATTCTATTTTGTCATTGATTCCTGTCTTCTTTCACTTGCATTTTTATTGTGTTTAACTTGTCAGTTTGTGTCTTGTCTGCCTCTTATTATATTTTTTAAATAATTGCATTTTTCATTTTTCTATATACCTTTTCTACTTTTTACTTGAATTCTTTTAGTTTGAATCTAATCTGCTTTCTTTTTCATTATAAAAATAGCGATTTTTTGTAGCGTTGTTTTGTTTCACTGCAATGCTGATTGTATTTGTTATTTTAGTCTGAATCTTGTCTGCCTCTATTTTATTTTAAAAATTGATGATTTTTTAGTTGTCCTTGCTTGTCCCTTTTTTATTTCAAATTGTGTCTACCTTCTTTTCCATTTTAAAAATTGCTCCATATTTTTCTATTTTATGTTGTTTTTTCCATTTGAATTATTTCATCTAATTTAAATCTTGTCGCGTACTTTCTGTTAAATTGTTACTATTTTATTTGCTATTGTATCAATATTTTTTAAAAATCATTTCATGTCAAATTTTTGCTTCAATATTCTTTTTATTTGAATTCTAATTTTATGCATTCTTTTAAACTGAGTCTTGTCTACCTTCATTATTTTAAAAAATGTTGCATTTTGGCGTTGCCTTTTTATTTCCCTTGAATATTTATTGTGCTCGTTCTGTCAGTTTGTCTTGTCTGCCTTCCGTCTTATTTCAAACATTAATGCATTTTTGTACGTTTTTATTTTTTACTTCAATTCTTATTGTACTCATTCTTTTAAATTAAATCTTATTTACTTTTTCGTTCTAAAAATTCCTAAATTTTCTCCGTGCCTTTTCTTCACTAGCATTTTTATGGCATTCATTCTTTTTATCTGCATTTTGTCTGCCTCTTTACTTTATTTTAAAAATTGATGCTCTTTTACTTGTCCTTGCTTCTGTCTTTTTTCGCTTAAAATCATGTCGGCCTTCTTTTTTATTTCAAAAACTATTGCACATCTTTCCATTGCTTGTTTTGGTTCTACTTCAACTCTTTCTTTTAATTTTAATCTTTTTTGCATTTTTTTTCTAAATTGTCACTATTTTAGTTGTCGTGGTGCCAATTTTTGCAGTCGAAGTATTCTTTTATTTATTCCATTGGTCTTCTTTTTTTATTTAAAAAATCGTTTTATTTCACATTTTTGCTCTGTTGCCTTTTTCCTTGTATTCTCATGTTAATCATTCCTTTAAATTGAATCTTGTTTGTCTTTTTTATTGTTCTATTTTGTCATTGATTCCTGTCTTTTTATATTGTGTACAATTTGTCAGTCTGAGTCTTGTCTGCCTTCTATTATATTTTTAAAATTATTGCATCTTTCTTTATACCTTTTCTACGATTTACTTGATTTCATATTGTGTTCATTCTTTCAGATTGATTATTGTCTGCTTTCTTTTTCAATATAAAAAGCGATTTTTTTCGCGTTGTTTTTTTTTTTCACTTCATTTCTTATTGTATTCATTCCTTTAGTTTAAATCTTGTCTGTCTCTTTATTTTATTTTAAAAATTAGTACTTTTTTAGTTGTCCCCTCTTATGCCTTTTTTACTTGAAATTGTGTCTACCTCCTTTTTAATTTTAAAAATTGTTCCATATTTTCCTATTTCTTGTTTTGTTTCCATTCGAACTATTTCATCTAAATTAAATCTTGTCGCGTATTTTCTGTTAAATTGTTACTATTTTATTTGCCCTTGTGTCAATATTTTCACTTGAAGTCTACTGTACTTATTATTCATTTTAAAAATCATTTCATTTCTAATTTTTGCTTGAATTTTCTTTTTATTTGAATTCTTATTTTATTCATTCTTTTAAACTTAATCTTTTTATTACAATTATTTAAAACAATAACTCAAATAGACGTACTCCAAAGAAATATTATGCCAAATGCAATAGAGAAGTTCACATAGACATATTAAAATTAATACGGTTCGACAATCAATAACATACCTTGTTTTTTATATACAGTCCATTTTGAAATTATATTTAGTGCATTTTTACAAGGACGTTGTTTCAATCAAGTTGTATCAGTTTTTTGATCTATCGCATTTGGTTGTTTTTGGATTTCTATCATTTCTAAGAATTCTCTTCTCTTTCGATGATCTTCAATTTTAAAAAATTTTCCATCTTAAAGATAAAGATACATTTTATAATTCCAGAAAATTTTAAGAATAATTGCAGTTTGGTAACAAAAATTCGTCCTTCTCCCGAAATGGTCGAGCTAAACTATTCCCATCAGAAAATTTTCGAAATTAGCCAACGTTAATATTCTAGAAATTAAATATATATATTTTTTTAATTTTAAACATAGCTGATTTTAGACTTACCAAACACTTTCAGATTGATGGTATGACTGTGCATCTCTGTCTCGTTCCCTCGGTCGTTTCTCAACACGCATGTGTAATTTCCGGTGTCGTCATCCTTAATGTTTTGCGTGTAAATCGTTTGATTGGCGCTTTCTGAGAAAATGATCAACGTGGACAAGTCCAGACCCCATGGATAGGGCTGTCCGTCTTTGAACCTGTAAAAAAAGTACATAGTTAATATAATAAAATTAATACTATACAAAATATAAATTGTTACTGACAAAGAAAATTCATTATCTAATATTAATCTGTTTCAAAAATAAAGAAAGAATAAAAATAACAAAAAAAAACAATTTAAAAGGTAATATCAAGCAAAAGTGTTAAAAATAGTCAAAATAGTTAGTAACATACACATTAACAAATTAAGATAGTCCTCCTTGCTTTTTTATGAATATTAATATGTTAAAATTAGAAAAGGGAATAAAAATAAAAAGAGAGTGCAAAGAAGTAAAAAATAATAACATCAAGCAAATGTGTTAAAAATAGTCAGAAAAGTTACATAACATTCAATAATAAGAGTACCAATTTTCTTATGAATATTAACCTATTTAAAAAATTACAATTAATAAAAATTAATAAAATTCAATATTTAATAATTTAAAAAATTATATGCAAAATTATTAAAAATAATCAAATTAAAAAAATAATATCAAGCAAAAGAGTTAAAAATAGTCAAAATAGTTACATATTACAAATATAGCGCGAAAAATATGTAACAAATCTACAGTAACAAATTAAGGCAAAATCTCTTTTCTTTTCTTATGAATATTAATATGTTTAAACAATAAAAAAATAAAAATAACAAAAAATATGAAGAATTAAAAAGGGCAAAAGCAAAATGGCTTAGAATAGTCAAAATAATTACGTAACATATACAGTAACAAGTTTTGGCAAACTTTCGCTTCGTTTCTTATAAACATTAATCTGTTTAAAACATTTGAAAAACAATACAAATAATAAAGAATGCGATGAATTAAAAAAATAATAATATCAAACAAAAATATTCAAAATAGTTGCATAACACATACAGTAACAAATTAAAGCAGTCTCCTTTTTTTTGTTATGAATATTAACCTGTTTAAAAAAATAAAAATAATAACAAAAAAAACTACGAAGAATCAAAAAAATAATAATGCTACGCAAAATTGTCAAAAATAGTCAAAATATTTACATAATATTAACAGCAACAAATTAAGACAAAGTCTCCTTTTTATATATATAATAACTATATATATATTATATTATATATAAATAACTAAAAAATTAACATAATTATAAAAAAGAATAATATCAAGCAAAAGTGTAAAAAAATCAAAATAGTTACATAACATTAACAGTAACACATTAAAGCAAAGTTTCATTTATTTTCTTACGAAAATTAATCTGTTAAAATTTTAAAAAAGAATAAAAATAACAAAGAAAGTGCAAATAATTAAAGAAATAATAACATCAAGCAATAGTGTTAAAATAGTCATAATAGTTACATAACATTCATTAACCGTAAGAATTTAAGGAAAATTCTGCCTTCTTTTCTTATCAATATTAATCTGTTTAAAAAATTAAAAATTAAAAAAAATTTTAAAATTCAATAAATAAGAAAATAATATAATAACATATATATACATTAACAAATTAAGACAAAATTTTCTTATGAACATTGATAAGGTGCAAAAGAATGCACGGAATTAAAAAAATATCAGGCAAAAGTGTTAAAAATAGTTAAAATAGTTACAAAACAAATATACAGTAACAAGTTAAGGCAAAATATCTCTTTCTTATGAATATTAATATGTTTAAACAATAAAAAAAAAGAATAAAAACAAAAAATACAAAGAATTAAAAAGTGCAAAAGTGCCTGAAATAGTCAAAATAATTACATAACATATACACAAATTATGGCAAAGTAGTTGCATAACATATACAGTAACAAATTAAGGCAGTCTCTTTTTTCTTTTGGATATTGGTCTGTTTAAAAAATTTAAAAAAATAAAAATCATAACAAAAAATCTACGAAGAATAAAAATAATAATATAACGCAAACTTGACAAGAATAGTTACATAATATTAACAGTAGTAAGGCAAAATACACTTTTTTCTTATGAATATTAATCTGTTAAAAAAACAAAATAATTGAAAAATTTACATAATTATAAAAAGAATAATGTTAAGCAAAAGTGTCAAAAAATCAAAATAGTAACATAACATTAACAGTAACAAATTAGGGCAAAGTTTCCCTTCTTTTCTTATGAATATTAATTCGTTAAAATTTAAAAAAAGAATAAAAATAAAAAAAAATGCAAATAATTAAAGAAATAATAATATCAAGCAAAAGTGTTAAAAAATAGTCAAAATAGTTACATAACATATACAGTAACAATTATGGCAAAGTTTCCTTTCTTTTCATATAAACATTAATATTTTTAAAATATAAAAAAAAAGAATACAAATAATAAAAAACGATGAATTAAAAAGAATAATAAATCAAGCAAAAATAGTCAAAATAACAACATAACATATAAAGTAACAAAGTAAAGCAAAATCTCCCTTCTTTTCTTATAAATACTAATCTGTTTAAAAAACTTAAAAAAACTGAAAAAAAGATAAATACAAAAAATACGAAGAATAAAAAAAAATAATGTCATGCAAAAGTGTTAAAAATAGTAAAAATATGTAGTTACATAATATTAACAGTAACAAATTAAGGTAAAGTCTCTTTCTTCTTATGAATGTTTAAAAAATAAAAAAATAACAAAATAACTAAAAAATGCAAATAATTAGAAAAAGAATAATATCAAGATAGTCAGTCAAAATAGTCAAACTAGTTACATAACATTAGTAAGTAGCAATAAATGAAGGATAAGTTTGCTTTTTTTTCTTATGAATATTAATCTGTTTAAAAAATAAAAACTACAATAATACAAATAATTTAAAAAATAATAATATCAAGCAAGTGTTAAAAATAGTCAAAAGAGAGTCATAACATATACAGTAACAAATTAAGGCGAAGCTTCCCCTCTTTTCTTATGATATTAATCTGTTAAAAAAAAAAAGAAATAATAATATCAAGCAAAAGTGTTAAAAATAGTCAAAATAATTACATAACATTAACAGTAACAAATTAAGTCAAAGTCTCTCTTTTTTTCTTAAGAATATCTATTAATCTGTTTAAGAAATAAAAAAGAAAAAATAACAGAAATCACAAATAATTAAAAAAATAATAATATCAAACAAAAGCATTGAAAATAATCAAAATAGTTACATAACAGTCATAGCATACAGTAACAAATTAAGTCAGTCTCCCTTCTTTTCTCATCTGTTTAAAAAATTAAAAAAAAGAATAAAAATACCAAAAATACAAAGAATTAAAAATAATATCAAGGAAAAGTTTTAAAAATAGTCAAAATAATTACATAACATATACTTTAACAAATTACGGCAAAGTTTCCCTTCTTTCCTTATGAATATTAATCTGTTTAAAACATTTAAAAAAAAGAATTCAAATAATAAAAAAATACGAAGAATTAAAAAAATAATAATGTTAAGCAAAAGTGTTAAAAACAGTTAAAATAGTTACATAAAATATACAGTAACGAATTAAGGCAAAATCTCCCTTCTTTTCTTATGACTAAAACAAAGAAAATCAGATAAATTTTTATGTCATTCGCTATGATTTTTGCATCTGAATTGGTGTAAAGTGAACTATTATTTCGTTACATATTCAACGATCTATATACCAATAAAAATTACATGTTACCATCATCAAGGGGTCAATTAAGTACCTAGTTAAAGCTCACAAAAGAAAACTAGATCGGGGCGAGGTGCGTTGACACCGACCCTGTATAGTCCCACAAAAAAACAAATTAGAAATGACGCACGCTAATCCGAAAGACACTTTGGCAAATAAACGAGAAATTTCTGCTAAAACAATTATTATTAATATACGAGCTGCTCGTCATTTCGAGCGTTAATAATCCATGTACAACAGCCTGTGTTTATAATACATACTTAGCCAGTGGTGTCGACAATAAACGAGGATTAATAACTAATAATTGAAGTTTAATCTGGGGTTTTAATTTAGTGTTTAAACTTTAAATCTATCGAGCATTTCAATTCAAACTCAAAATTAAACAAAAATTTAAATTATTTTAATATTTTAAACTCAGAAGTTTGAACTTTAAATCTAGTAAGCTTTTGGGTTTAATAATTATTAGCATACAAAATTTAACCTAGGATTGTAAGAAAATTCTGACGAGAGCAGAATTTATAAAACTCTTCTGATATTAAACATTAGATCTATCAAGCATGAGTCTAAAATCAGAATTTAACGAAATTTTAAGTTTAATCTGGTATTTTAACGAAATCTGATTTTAAACTCACATTTGGAAAAATACAATATTAGACTCTAAATCTATCAAGCCTTTGATTTTAAACTTAGTAGTTAACAACAGATTTAAGTTTAATCTGGAATTTTAACAAAATTAGAATTTAAGAAATAACTTTAAATCTCTCAAGCTAAGAATTGAAAAAAATGTTTAATTTATCTTATCTGGTATTTTATGGTGATTTTAAACTACATTTAAAAAAAAAATCTGAGTTTGAAGTTTAAATATATCACGCCTTTCAGTTTAAACTCAGAATGGAATAAAAATTTAAGGTAAATATGGGATTTTACTAAAATACTTATTTCAACCCCAACATAACTGATTTCAAACTTATATTTAAAAAAATCTAAGTTTAGAGAATTTTATCAAACATTCAGACTTAGAATGTTAAAAAACTTTTAAATTTTATTTGAGATTTTAACAAAATTTTAAATTCAGATTTCAGCAAAAGTTTAAGTTTAATCTAGGATTTTAACAAAGTTCTGATTTTGTTTTTAATTTGGTATTTTTAATAAAATTCTGATTTTAAACTCATTTGAAAAAAATTCCCAGTTTAAACTTGAGGTCTATCAAGTCTTTGATTTTAAACTCAGAAGTTAGCAACAGTTTAAGTTTAATCTGTAAGTTTAACAAAATTCTGACTTAAAATCAGAATTTAAGAAATAACTAAATCTATCCAGTTAATTGAAAAAAATGTTTAATTTATCTGGGATTTTAACAAAATGCTGATTTTAAACTAAAATTTTGAAAAATTCTGAGTTTGAAGTCTAATTCTGTCACGCCTTTCAGTTTAAAATCAGAATGAAACGAAAATTTAAGGTATGTACAACTGAGATCTTAGCAAAAAACTGATTTTTAATTTAGATTTAAAAACTATAACTTTAAATAAATTTACCAAGCAATTGAGGTTAGACTCAGAATTTAAAAAACGTATAGATGTTATTTGGGATTTTAACAAATTCCCAAATTCAGAATTTAACAAAATTTTAAGTTTAGAGGCTTTTAGCAAAATTCTGATTTTAGAAAGTCAGAGTTTAAGCTTTAAATCTGTCAAACTTTTGAGTTTAAACTCAGAATTTAAGTTTAAACTGTTAATTTAACAAAATATTGATTTTAAACTCAGATTTAGAAAAAATCAGAATTTTAACTAAATTTGTCAAGCCTTTGAGTTTTAACTAAGGATTTAGGAACATTTCAAGTTTAACCTGCAATTTGAACAAAATTTTGATTTTAAACTCAGAGTTTTGTAAGTTAAGCTATTTTAACAAAATTCAGTTTTTCAACTCTAAATCTATAAAACCTTTGAGTTCAACCTCAGAACTGAACAAAATTCTTAATTTGACTGGGATTTTAACAAAATACTGATATTATAATGAGATTTAAAACTAACCCAAACTCATTTTAAACATTTTAAGTTAATTTGGTATTTTAAACTAGATTTAAACAAAAATCAGAATTTAAAATTAAAATCTATCTAGCCTTTGAGTTCAGAATATAACATTAAAAATTTAATCTAAGAAATTCTGACATACCATCAGATTTAAAAAAATCTTCTAATATTAAACTTTAAAAATCTATCAAGCATGAGTCTAAACTCAGAATTTAACAAAATTTTAAGTTTAATCTGATATTTTAACAGAGTTCTGATTTTAAACTCACATTTGAAAAATTCTTTCTTTTTTTCTTATAAATATCTATTATTCTGTTTAAGAAAAAAAAAAGAAAAATTGCAGAAAACACAAATAATTTAAAAAATAATAATATCAAAGGAAAGCATTGAAAATAGTCAAAATAGCTACATAACAATCATATGATAGAGTAACAAATAAAGGCAGTCTCTCTTCTTTTCTTAACTGCTTAAAAATTTAAAAAAGAGAATAAAAATACCAAAAAATACAAAGAATTAAAAATAATATCAAGGAACAGTGTTAAAAAATAGTCAAAACAGTTAATACAGTAACGACTTAAGGCAAAATCTCTCTTCTTTTCTTATGAGTAAGACAAAGAAAATCAGATAACTTTTTATGTCATTCGCTATGATTTTTGCATCTGAATTGGTGTCAAGTGAACTATTATTTCGTTATATATTCAACCATTTATATACCAATAAAAATTAAATGTTACCATCATTAATGGGCCAATTAATTACCTAATTAAGGCTCACAAAAACAACACTAGATAGGGACTAGGTTCGTTGACACCGGCCCTGTATAGTTCAGAAAAAAACGAATTAGAAATGACGCACGCTAATCCGAAAGACACTTTGGCAAATAAACTCGAAAATTCTGCTAAAACAATTATTATTAATATACGAGCGGCTCGTCATTTCGAGCGTTAATAATCCATGTACAACAGACTGTGTTTATAATACATACTTCGCCAGTGGCGTCGACAATAAACGAGAATTAATAACTAATAATTCAAGTTTAATCTAGGGTTTTAATTTAGTGTTTAAACGTTAAATATATCAAGCCTTTGAATTCAAACTCAAAATTAAACATTAATTTAATATTTTGAACTCAGAATTTAAACCTTAAATCTAGTAAGCTTTTGGGTATAAGCTCAGAATTTAACATACAAAATATAATTTAGGATTGTAAGAAAATTGTGACATAAAATCAGAATTTAAAAAATTCTTCTGATATTAAACATTAGATCTATCAAGCATGCAGCATGAGTCTAATCAGAATCTAACGAAAGTTTAATCTGGTATTTTAACAAAATCTGATTTTAAACGTACATTTGAAAAAAATACAATATTAGACATTAAATCTATCAAGCCATTGAATTTAAACTCAGAGGTTAACAACAGTTTAAGTTTAATCTGGAATTTTAACAAAATTCTGACTTAATATTAGAATTTAAGAAATAACTGTAAATCTTGAACAATATGTTTAATTCATCTTACCTGGTATTTTACCAAAATGCTTAAAAAAAATCTGAGTTTGAAGTTTAAATCTATCACCTCTTTCAGTCTAAACTCAGAATAGAACAAACATTTAAGGTAAATCTGGGATCTTACTAAAATACTGATTTCAAACTTAGATTTAAAAATTTCTAAATTTTATCAAACATTTCAGGTTAGGTTCAGAATGTAAAAAAACTTTTAAATTTTATTTGGGATTTTAACAAAACTTTAAATTCAGAATTTAGCTAAATTTTAAGTCTAATCTAGGATTTTAACAAAGTTCTGATATTATTTTTAATCTGGTATTTTAAGAAAATTCTGACTTAAAATCAGAATTTAAGAAATAACTTTAAATATGTCAAGCCAATTGAACAAAATATTTAATTTATCTGGGATTTTAACAAAATGCTGATTTTAAACTGAAATTTTAAACAATTCTGAGTTTGAAGTCCAATTCTATCACGCCTTTCAGTTCAAACGCAGAATAAAACAAAACTTTAAGGTAAATCTGGGATCTTAATAAAATTCTGAATGTAAATTTCGATTTAAAAAAGTTTAAATAAATTTACCAGATTCAGAATTAAAAAAATCTTTTAAATGTTATTTGGCATTTTAACAAATTTCCATATTCAGAATTTAATAAGATTTTAAGTTTAATTTAGGCTTTTAACAAAATTCTGATTTAAAAAAATAGTTTAAGCTTGAAATCTATCAAGCTTTTGAATTTAAATTTCGAATTTAAGAACAATTTAAGTTTAATCTGCTATTTGAACAAAATTTTGATTTTAAACTCAGATTTTAAAAAAAATCGTATCTTAAAGTTTAAATTTTAAGCCTTTGAGTTTAAACTCACAGTTTTGTAAGTTAAGCTATTTTAACAAAATTCAGATTTTCAACTCTAAATCTATAAAGCCTTTGAGTTTAACCTCAGAAATGAACAACATTCTTAATTTGTCTGATATTATAAAGATTTAAAACTAACCAAAACTAATCCAAACTCAAAATTTAACAAAATTGTAAGTTAATTTGATAGTTTAAACTAGATTTAAAAACAAAGATCAGAATTTAAAATTAAAATCTATCTAGCCTTTGAGCTTAAGCTCAGAATATAACATATAAAATTTAATCTAGGATTTTAAGAAAACTCTGACATAACACCAGACTTTAAAATATTCTTCTGATAATAAACTTTAAAACTATATGGTATATTAACGAAGTTCCCATTTTAAACTCACATTTAAAAAATTCTAAGATTAAACTCTAAACTCAGAAGTCAACAACAGTTTATGTTCAATCTGTAATTTTAACAAAATTTTGAATTAAAATCAGAATCTAAGAAATAACTTTAAATCTATCAAGCCAAGTTTAACCTCAGAATTAAAGAAAATGTTTAATATATCTGGGATTTTAACAAAATGCTGATTTAATATATAAAAATTCTGAGTTTGAGGTTTAAATCTATTACGCCTTTCAGATATTAACAAAATATTGATTTTTAAAATATCCTACGTATAATCAAATTTATCACACATTTGAGGTTAGACTCAGAATTTAAAAATCTTTTATATTTTATTTGGGATTTTAACAAAATTCAGAATTTAATAAAATTGTAAGTTTAATCTAGGAATTTAACAAAATTTTGATTTTAAGCTCAGATTTTAAAAAGTAAGAGCTAAAACTGTAAATCTATCACGCTTTTGAGTTTAAACTTAGATTTTAAGAAAAATTTAAGTTTAATCTGTTAATTTAACAAAATATTGATTCTAAATTCAGATTTTGAAAAAAATCAGAATTTAAACTTTAAATTTGTTAAGCCTATGAGTTTAAGCTGAGGATTTAGGAACATTTAAAGTTTAATCTGCTATTTGAATAAAAAAAAAATTTAAACTCAGATTTTTAAAAAACTCGGAGCTCAAGCTTTTGAGTTTAAACTCAGAGTTTTGTAAGTTAAGCTATTTTAACAAAATTCAGATTTTCAACTCTAGATCTATAAAGCCATTGAGTTTAACCTCAGAACTGCACAAAATTCTTAATTTGTCTGGGGTTTTAACAAAATTCTGGTTTTGAGCTCAAAAATACAGATTTTAACCTTAGATTTAAGAATCTCTAAGTTTAAACACATTTGAAGTTAGACTCAAAATTTAAAAAACTTAAATTTTATTTCGGATTTTAACAAAATTCTAAATTCAGAATTCAGCAAAATTCTAAGTTTAATCTAGGGTTTTAACAAAATTCTGATTTTAAACTGAAAAATACTGATTTTAACCTTAGATTTAAAAAAAATTAAGTTTAAACAAATTTACCACACATTTGAACTTAGATTCAAACTTTTAAAAAACTTATTTTTTTTTTGGGATTTTAACAAAATTTTAAATTAGAATTCAGCAAAATTCTAAGTTTAATCCAGGATTTTAACAAAATTCTGATTTTAAGCTCAGAGTTTAAACTCTAAATCCATCAAGATTTTGAGTTTAAACTCAGAATTAAAAAAAATAAGTTTAATCTGCTAATTTAACAAAATATAGACTTTAAACAGATTTTAAAAAAGATCAGAATTTAAATTTGTTAAGCCTTTGACCTTAAACTCAGGATTTAAGAAAATTTTAAGGTTAATCTGCTGTTTGAACAAAATTTTGATTTTAAACTTAGATTTTTAAGAAATCTGATTTTAAAGTGTAAATCTATCAAGCCTTTGAGTTTAAATTCAGAGTTTTGTAAGTTTAGTTTGCTATTTTAACCAAATTTTGGTTTTCAACTCTAAATCTATCAAGCCTTTGATTTTAAACTCAGAAGTTAGCATTAGTTTAAGTTTAATTTGTAAGTTTAACGAAATTCTGACTTAAAATCAAAATCTAATAATTAACTCTAAATCCATCAAGCTAAGTTTAAACTCAGAATTAAAAAAAAATATTTAATAAATCTGGGATTTTAACAAAATGCTGATTTAACATTAAAAGATTTTGAGTTTAAGGTTTAAATCTATAACGCCTTTCAGATCTTAACAAAATACAGATTTTAAAAAATTCTAAGTTTAAACAAATTTATCATATATTTGAGGTTAGACTCAGAATTTAAAAAACTTTTAAAATTTATTTAGGATTTTAACAAAATTCAGAATTCATCAAAATTGTAAGTTTAATTTAGGAATTTAACTAATATTTTGAATTTAAGCTCAAGTTTTAAAAAGAAAGAGTTAAAACTTTAAATCTATTACGCTTTTGAACTTAAACTTAGAATTTAAGAAAAAATTAAGTTTAATCTGTTAATAATTTAAGAAAATATTGATTTTACTCAGATTTTGAAAAAATCAGAATTTGAATTTTAAATTCGTGAAGCTTTTGAGTTTAAACTCAGGATTTAAGAATACTTTAAGTTAAATCTGCTATTTTAATAAAAAATATTTTAAACTCAATTATTCAAAAATCGGAGTTTAAACTTTAAAGCTATCAAGCCTTTGGGTTTAAACGCAGAGTTTTTTTTTTAACAAAATTCTCATTTCCAACTCTAAATCTATAAAGCCTTTGGGTTTAACCTCAGATTGATCAAAATTCATAATTTAATCTGGGATTTTATAAAAATTCTGATATTATGTTAAGATTTAAAAAATCTTTAGTTTAAACTTTAAATCTATCAACCATTTGAGTTTAAACTCAGAATTTAACATTTTAAGTTTAATCTGGGATTTTGACAGAATCCTGACTTAAAATCAAATTAAAAAAAAAAATAAAATCTATCAATTATTTAAGTTTAAATACAGAATTGAAGAAAATGTTCGATTGAAAATTTCTCTTAGTTTTGAAACTAGTGACATTCCATTTTACAATATGAGAAGCGTTCGAACGCTTCTCCTGCAAACCAGGCCTGCATTTCCTGTCGGAATAAGCAAGTCACTGGGAGCCTTGTCTGGACTGTAAAGGGGACAAATGCCCTTGGGGACGCGCAATTTTTGGTTGAAACCATTTATAAAGTTATTTGTTCAAGTTCAAAGTTGTATCAGCTTAAAATATTTCAAGTGCAGATTTCATAAGTGTACAGAAGTAATGTTTAAATGCATTTGATCGGACAAAACGGTGTACTTTTCGGCCCGTTCAACATCGAACCGTTTCGACCTGCTCCAGTGCACGCCACTGAGCCTACCTCACACTAACCTTGCCCAATTCTTGGATAAATGCTCGTCACTCCGACCGATTCCGCGAATCCCATAATAATAATAATTGCCAAGCAAACACAACTTATATTCGGGGTACTGCTTTGCGGCTAAATATAATACATTATTGCATTCATTTCTGATCGAATTTACAGGTTTTAAGTAATTGTTTTTTTAATGATATTTCGAGGCAACGATCGGGGGAATACGCTGCCGACCAATCTTTCAGGAACAATGAAAGTTTGAGTACAAAATGTAATTTTGTTCAAGGACGCTTTTCGTTGGGTTCCACGAATAAATTAACAAAAGGCTTTGTTACTCGTGTTTCATATTTTTCCAAATATCTTTACTTATAAGAAATACGTACTTTTATAAGCAAAACGTAGGAACGTAATTGAATAATAACTTAGGTAATTGAGTAGGACCGTATAATAAATAACCAGTTCTTTCGCCACCGTTCTGTCGCTCACGTACTTAAAATGCACGAAACCTAATTGGAAAAAAAGTTGGAAATGTATATATTTTTTTAATGATTAGGTATCTCGAGTTTAAAAAGTCACGTATGCAGTTTTTGGGTCGTTAAAGTTACAAATTAGTGAACGTGACTCCCTCGTGCACGTTCTTTTTATTATCGAGGCAAAAAGTAACTAAGTATAACAAGTTGTAGGTAGATGCCTACAGAGTAACTCGAGTATTATAAGAGATCAACCACTTAACTTTCGCTTATGCATATAATATGCCACTAAAGCAATAATTCTGATATAGAAAATACCATTTCCGGTCTGATATATACAGTAAGTGAGAAAATAAATAATAATTTATACATAATTTCCTCATATAAACACGTTCTGCCTCTAACGCCGACGTATCAATCATCTTCTTACAGAACCGAACTTTCGCTGTAAATTGAATTTGAGATATTACAATCAAATCGAAAAAAAATTGGTGGCACGTTGGCCGTGGGTTTCTCAATTTCCCGGAAAAAACTCTCGTTCGTCGAGCGCCGGACCGTGAAACTGGAAAAAAGTGTAACATCACCGACGCGTAATTAAACAAGTGGAAAACAATCCGCCCGTTAATGATCACGAATAACGATTTTATTTTTAGGCCGAAAATTCGGAGAAATTCGGTGCGTTGGTACTGGGAATTTTTTAATGGATTTCATGCGTTACTAAATATTCGGATTTGGTATTGTCGGATTTCGAGCGAAAGCACATAAAAAACGAACAAAAGAAGGTACTCTTATATATTATCATTTTAAGACAAATCAAGCGATAGAGCTTAAAAACAGAAGTAATAGTAACCAATATTAAGTAGATAAGAAATAGGAAATTAATGTAACTGATGCACACTAGAAAGCTAATGGAATAAATATCGTATTAAATTTCAAATTTAAAACAGAAATTTTGTCAAATTTTTAGTTATCCACTTAAAGCCTTAGTGTAAGTGAGGCATGAAATTTCGAGTTTAAAGCAAGAATGTAGATAAATTTAAAGCAATTGAGTTCAGAAACTTACTTTAAAATTTAGACTTGAGATTTAACATGATTCTGAGCTAAATCTCAAAAATAACAAAAGTGAAACTCGAAATTTAACAACTTCTGAATTTAAAACATAAATTCTATCAAGACTTAGTTTCCAAATTTAAAATATGAATTTTATAAAATTTTGAGTTTAAAAT
This sequence comes from Pissodes strobi, assembly GCA_016904865.1. Lineage (NCBI taxonomy): Eukaryota > Metazoa > Arthropoda > Insecta > Coleoptera > Curculionidae > Pissodes > Pissodes strobi. The sequence goes on from MU182156.1 coordinate 240,681, forward strand.
GTGAAATTCTGAGTTCAAAGTGAGAATTGTAACAAATTTAAAACAAGAATGTAACAAATTTAAAGTTCGCGTGTAAACTCTGAATTTGGTTATAGAAACGTCAAATTCAATTAATTTTTCAAAAAATTGTACAAAACTCTATGTTTATTCTGTGAATTTACCAATATTCTGATTAAACTCACAATTCAGCAAAATTTAAGTCTAATCTGGGACTATTGATATATTCTTCTAGCTTTAATTCCAAAATTAAAATCCACAAACACGTTGAGTTTAAACTCAGAATTTAAGAAAAATTTAAGTTTAATCTGTTAATTTATCAAAATATTAATTTAAACTTAGATTTAAGAAAATCAGAATTTAAACTTCAAATTTGGGAAGCTTTTGAGTTTAAACTCAGTATTTAAGAAAATTTTAAGTTTAATCTGCTATTCTAAAATAATTTTGATTTTAAATTCAGATTTAAAAAAAATCTGAGTTTAAATTTTAAATCTAACAAGCCTTGGTATTTAAACTCAGAGTTTTGTAAGTTTAATCTGCTATTTTAACAAAATTCTTATTTCCGATTCTAAATCTATAAAGCCTTTGAGTTTAATTTCAGAATTGCACAAAATTCTAAATTTAATCTGGGATTTAACAAAATTCTGATTGAGTTGAAACCGAGGGGCGATTCACTTCTCGCAATACTGTCACAAATTCTCTCGCA
>MU182156.1:241783-279062 GCA_016904865.1 Pissodes strobi
ATAATAAATTTGAAACAAACAACTGAGCATCAAAAAGCAGTGAAATAAAACACCCTGTATACCGGGTGACCGCGAGATTACTAACCAGGCGTTTAGTGATTTTTAAATGAAACACCGGACAAATTTTTGCGGCATATTAACTATTAAACTACTAAAACTTTCACTTTCAGTTTACCTGTAGGTAATCCGGAAATGTTTAAATTTGACACTTAACCAGCATCCGCTTAAATAATTTTAGTAGCACGTCCTGTATCCGAAACTATCATAGATAGGTATAGGGAGAGTTACATGACTTAGATTTTGATGAATAGGTAAAATCGAAAATAGCAAAAATATACAGGTTGTTTCATTTAAAATACCTAACACAGTTTCCATTACGTCGGGTATGATCAGAAGTGATTAATTACTGTTTTTACGCCTACTTTTTTTCCTTATAGCCGTTCCTGTAAGCTCCCTAAATCTCAAAATATATATTTCTAATGACGTTAAAAACGCCTGATCAGTGGTCAGTATAATCACGAGGTCACCCGGTATACCTGTATAATTTTTGAACCAAAACATTCAAGAGATTTCCAAAAGGCCACAAATAAGCTGTTTCATTTTGATGTTACCTAAAATTATCCTGTTCACAAAGTTGTCATAAACATGAATCCATTACCAGAACCATGTCTCTGTGCTCATTGATTTGGTTCATAATAATTAACAAAATATAATAGATAAACTACCCTAGAACTTTTGTATTTCTTTTTTAATTTTTAGGATAGCTTTTAATTGGGGCTCAAAATTTGAACGTGGTTGATAATGTAAAATATTTTATCTCTATTGATGATTTTTGTTTAATCAAAGTCCATGTTTTAACAATTCTAATTTCTATATTTTCATATATAAAGAATATTTCTAGTTTCCAAACCTACCTATAGTTCCCTAAACCCGAGCGTAAAACTAAGTATACGTTTTGCAATTTGCAAGATACTTTAAAAGAACATGAAAACGCTTTCGCAATCTTTAGAAATTCCTCGCACTCCTTGTAAGTCTTTCGCAATCCTTTGGGAGTCTTTCGCAATCCTTGGGAGTCCTTCGCAATCCTTGGAATTCTCTCGCAATCTTATACACAAACTCGCAATCTGTCGCAATCCCTCGCAATCTTTCGAAATCCCTCGCAATCACCCGCAATCTTTCGAAATCCCTCGCAATCTTTCGAAATCCCTCGCAATCCCTTATTTTTCGCAATCTTGTCACAAATTTTACCCTAGTGACTACCCCCTCGGTTGAAACTTTAGATCCATCAACCATTTGAGTTTAAACTTAGAATTTAACAACATTTTAAGTTTAATTTGTGATTTTAACAAAATCCTGACTTAAAATCAGATTTAAGTTAAACATTAAATCTATCAAGTACCTATTTAAGTTTAAATCCAGAATTGAATAAAATGCCGGTCGGTCGAAACTTTTCTTAGTCAATACGACAATATAAGAAACGTTTCAATGCTTCTCCTACAACCCATGCCTGCATCTACTGTCGGAATAAGCAAGTCGCTGAGAGCCTTGTCTGGACTGTAAAGGAGACAAATGCCCTTGGGGACGCGTAACTTTTAATTGGAACAATTTATAAAGTTACTTGTTCAAGGTCAAAGTTGCACCAGCTTAAAAATTTGTAAACTCTGAATTTGGATATTGAAACCAAAACCAATTCATTTTTCAAAAAATTTAACAAAATTCTAAGTTTATTCTGTGAATGTACCAATATTCTGATTAAACTGACAATTCAACAAAATTTTAAGTCTAATCTGGGAATATTGATATATTCTTCTAGCTTTAATTCCAAAATTTAAATCCACAAACACGTTGAGTTTAAACTTATAAATTAACAAAATTTTAAGTTTAATCTGGAATTTTAACAAATTTCTCACTTTATGCTTAAAGTATATCAACATTGTAACTTAATAATTTGGGAATTTATTAAAAATCTGCTTACTTCGGAATTCAATAAAATTCGAACTTTAACCTGTAGACATTCTGATTTTAAACTCACGTGTTAAAGTGTGAGTAAACTTCAAATATATCGAGTCTTTGAGTCTAAACACAGAATTTAACAAAATATTAAGTCAAATCTTGTATTTTAACAGGATTCTGATTTTTAAATCTTAAATTCATCAAACTTTTTAGGTTAAAATTCGAATTTAAACAAAATTTAAAGTTAAATTTGGGATTTTAACAAAATCCGAATTTTAAAGCCAGATATAAGAAAATCCGAGATTAAGCTTTAAATCTGTTAAGCCATTGCTTTTAAACTCAGAATTTAACAATAATTAAAATTTTATCTGAGATTTTAACAAAATTCAGTGTTACATTTTAAATCTATCAAGCCTTTGAATCCAAACTAGGAGTTAAACAAAATTTTAAGTTAATTTAGTAATTTAACAAAATCGTGATTTTAATCTCAGATTTTTTTAAAAACACTGAATTTAACAACACTGTAAGTTTAGTCTAGTATTTTAACAAAATTCTTATTTTAAACTCACATTTGAAAACATTTTAAGTTTAAACTCTAAATCTATCAAGTTTTTGATTTTAAACTTCGATTTTAACAACGTTTTTAGTTTAATTTGAGATAATAACACATTTCTGACTTAAAAACAGAATTTGAACTTTAAATCTATCAAGTATTTGAGCTTAACACAGAATTTAACAAAATTTTTAGTTTAGTCTGATATTTTAGCAAAATTCTGATTTTAATCTCAGATTTTAAAAAAATCTGAGTTTGATATCTCAGAATTTAACAAAAATTTAAGGCAAATCTGTGATTTTAACAAAATTCTGATTTTAAACTTGGATTTCAAAAAACTCGAAGTTTATAGAAATTTATCACACATTTGAGGTTAGTTAGACACAGAATTTAACAAATTACAAAATAAAATTTTAAGTTTAATCTGGGGTTTTAACAAAATTCTGATTTCAAACACCGATTTTAAAAAGTAAGAGTTTAATCTTTGAATATACCAAGTTTTTCAGTTTAAACTCATAAATAAAGAAAAATGTATGTTTAATCTAACAATTTAACAAAATTTTGATTTCAACCTTAGGTTTTGAAAAATCAGAATTTAAGCCTTAATTCTGTCAAGCTTTTGAGTTTAAACTCAGAATTTATGAATATTTTAAGTTTAATCTGCCATTTTAACAACATCAGATTTAAAAAAAAATCAGAGTTTAAACTTTAAATCCATTAACTTTTTGAGTTTAATCTCACAGTTTTGTAAGTTTAATCGTTATTTTACCAAAATTCTGATTTTGAAGTCGGATTTAAAAAAATCTTATTAAACTTTAAGTCTATCAAGCCTTTGAGTTTAAACTAACTCATATTTAAAAAAAAATCTGAGTGTAAACTCTGAATTTATCAAGTTTTTGATTTTAAACTCAGAATTTAACAACATTTTAAGTTTAATCTTGAGTTTTAACAAAATGCTCTCTTAAGCCACAATTCAAAAAACTTCTAAGTTAGACTTTAAATCTATCAAGCCTTACTTACATTTAAAAAAATTATAAATTTATCAAACGTTTTCGGTTAAAATTTGAATTTTAAAGGATTTTAAGTTTAATTTAGGATTTAAACAAAATCCTGATTTCAGAATCAGATTTAGAAAAAAACCAGCTTTAACTTTAAATCTGTTAAGCCATTGCTTTTAAACTCAGAATTCAACAATAATTTAAGTTTTATTTCAGATTTTAGCAAAATTCAATGTTAAACTTTAAATCTATCAAGCCTTTGAATCCAAACTCAAAGTTTAACAAAATTTTAAGTTAGGTACTTTGGTAATTTAACAAAATCGTGATTTTAAACTCAAATTTTTTAAAAAGTTGAATTTAACCTTTAAATCCATCAAGCCTTTGAGTTTAGGGTTTGAGGAAAACTCTGACTTAAAATCATAATTTAAAAATTCTTCTGATATTAAACATTAAATCTATCAAGCAATTGAGCTTAAACACAGAATTTAACAACATTTTAAGTTTAATCTGGTATTTTAACAAAATTCTGCTATTAAACTCACATTTCAAAAAAATCTAAGTGTAAAGTCTAAATCTATCAAGCTTTTGATTTTTAACTTAGAATTTAACAACATGTTTAGTTTAATTTGAGATTTTAATAAATTTCTAACAAAATCAGAATTTGAAAAATTCTTCGGAGGTTTAACTTTAAATTTATCAAGTAGGTATTTGAGCTTAAACACAGAATTTAAACAAAAATTTGAGTTTAATCTGGTATTTTAGCAAAATCCTGATTTTAATCTAAGATTTTTGAAAAATTCTGAGTTTGAAGTTTAAATCTATCGCGTCTTTCAGTTTAAACTCAGAATTTAACAAACATTTATGGTAAATCTGAGATTTTAACAAAATTCTGATTTTAAACTTGGATTAAAAAAACTCGAAGTTTATAGAAATCTATCACACATTTGAGTATGGCTGGGCGATTATTGAAAGTAATGATCGATTTTCGATTATTTTCAATAATCGATTATTCTCGGTTAAGCAATTAATCGATATATTCGATTAATAGAATTAATCGATTAATCGACAAAATCGATTAATCGAAATAATCGATTAATCAAGATAATCAATTTATTGAAATAATGGATTAATCGAAATAATCGATTAATCGAAATAATCAATTAATCGAAATAATTGATTAATGGATATACCTAAAGTAGATTGCCGATAATCGAGAGAATCCCTTAATCGAATTAATCAATTATTAATACAAATACCGGACAAAACATAATATCTGATAAAGTGAAAACAAAATGGTTTATACATTCATATCTTAGTGTGTAATAATCTATTAGGTCACTTGAGTACGCGTTTGCAAGTTATTCTAAGTTGAACGATCAAGGTGCTACAGCTTTGCAAAGTGGGATAACTATAAACTTCTAATAAACGTGGAAGAATTTAAAGAAAAATATTTTCTACAAACTTTTATTATTTATAAAAATCGTAAATTAAATTAAATTTGTGTAGATATACAAATCTCTTGTTCATTGTAAGAAAAACAATTTGCTCTATAAATATGATCCCCAGTAATCGAGGATCTAAGATCACGTACGATCTGATCTCCTTTACTAAACACCCTTTCAGAGGGAACACTGGAGGCTTGTAGTGTAAGAAACTCCCAAATAAACCCAATCAACCAAATACATAATTTAAAGATAAATACTATACTATACTGCTAACGTGCTAAAACTCCGTTGAGGTTATGTGTTGGTATTGTACCTAATTGTGCAACAACTGAAGCCAGACTGTCAGAAAAAGGCTCATTGAAATGAAGATCCCCTATTGGCTAAATTTGTAACGCGTATTATTAACTCCAGTCCAGAGTTTCTAATTACACTGTGTTATTAATTTGAAATTTTAAAAGCTATAATTTTTAAAACTAATGTTGTAAAGTAGTCGGTAGGAGTGAGCAAAAATTGATTAATCGATTAAACGTTTAATATTTTAGTAAATATTTAAATAATCGATTAATCAAAATAATGGATTAACCGAAATAATCGATTAAACGAAATAATCGGGATAATCGATTAATCGAAATAATCGGTTAATGGGAATAATCGATTAGTTGAAATAATCGATTAATCGAAATAATCGATTAATCAAGATAATCAATTTATCAAAATAATGGATTAATCGAAATAATCGATTAATCAAAATCATTGATTAATCGAAATAATCAATTACTCGAAATAATCGATTACTCGATATAATCGATTAATCGATATTTTCATAAAAAGTTGATCGATTAATCGATTTTAATCGATTATTTTGCATTTGACGTTAGTTACACTTAGAATTTAACAAATTACAAAATAAAATTTTAAGCTTAATTTGGGATTTTAACAAAATTTTGAATTTAAACACCGATTTTTAAACTTTACATTTACCAAGTCTGAGTTTAAACTCAGAATTTAATAAAAGTATATGTTTAATATGCCAATTTAACAAAATGTTGACCTCAACCTTAGGTTTTAAAAATTCAGAATTTAAACTTTAAATTTGTCAAGCCTCTCAGCTTAAACTCAGAATTTATGAACATTTTAATTTTAATCTGCTATTTTAACAAAATCAGATTTAAAAAAAAGCACTTTAAATCCTTTAATCCCTTGAATTTAATCTCAAACTTTTGTAAATATAATCTGCTATTTTAACAAAATTCTGATTTTAAAGTCGGATTTTAAAAAAATCTTAGTTTAAACTGTAAATCTATCAAGCCTTTGAGTTTAATCTTAAAATTAAACAAAATTTAATCTGGGATTTTAACAAAATTCTGATTTTATACTAAGATTTAAAACATTCTTGACTTTAAACTTTACATCTATCACTCAGAATTTAACAACATTTTAAGTTTAATCTGGAGTTATAGGAAAATTCTGACTTAAAATCAGAATTTAATTTCTTTTCTTATATTAAACTTTAAATCTATCAAGAATTTACCAACATTTTAAGTTTAATCTGGTGTTTTAACAAAATTCTGATGTTAAACTCACATTTGAAAAAAATTTAAGTTTAAACTCTAAATCTATCAAGCCCTTGATTTTAAACTTAGAATTTAACAACATTGAAAGTTTAATTTGAGATTTTAACAAATTTCTGACTTAAATTCAGAATTTCAAATATTCTTCTGAGGCTTAACCTTAAATCTATCAAGTATTTGAGCTTAACACAGAATTTAACAAAATGTTAAGTTTAATATGGTATTTTAGCAAAATTCTGATTGTAACCTAAGATTTTAAAAGCTTGAAGTTTAAATCTATCGCGCCTTTCGGTTTAAACTCAAAATTTTACCAATATTTAAGGCAAATCTGGGATTTTAACAAAATGCTGATTTTAAACTCAGATTTAAAAAAAAATGAAGTTTATAGAAATCGATAAGACACATTTGAGACTCGTGAGACTCAGAATTTTAACAAAATTTTGGTTTTAAACAACGATTTTAAAAAGTAGGAATGCAAACTTTAACTTTACCAAGTTTTTGAGTTTAAACTCAGAATTTAAAAAATATTTATGTTTAATCTGCCAATTTAACAAAATTTTGACTTCAACCTTGGGTTTTAAAAAAACAGAATTTAAACTTTAAATCTGTCAACCTTTTGAGTTTAAACTCATAATTTATGAACATTTTAAGTTTAATCTGCTATTTTAACAAAATCAGATTTAAAAAAAGCAGAGCTTAAACTTTAAAATTTAAAAATTCTTATTTAAACTTTAAATCTATTAAACCTTTGAGTTTAAAATAACTCAAATTTAAAAATAAATCTGAGTTTAAACTCTAAGTTTATCAAGCCTTTAGTTTTAAACTAAGAATTTAACAACATTTTAAGTTAAATATTGAGTTTCAACAAAAGTCTGTCTACTTTATGGTAGCACACACACAAAACTACAATTTAAAAATTTTTTCTAAGTTAGATTTTAAATCTATCAAGCCTTTGAGTTTAAGTCCAGAATGTAACAACAATATACGTTTAATCTGGGATTTAACAAAATTTGACTTAAAATCAGATTTAAGAAAATGTCTGTGTTAAGTTTTAAATTTATAAAGCATTTACGTTTAAATCCAGAACTGAAGTTAATGTTCAATTAATTTAATCTGGGGTATTAACAAAATTCTTAATTTAAACCAGATTTAAAAAATTGAGTTCGACCTCTAAATCTATCACGCCATTAATTTGAAACTCAGAATAAAAAAAAAATAAGTTATATCTGAAATTTTAACAACATTTTGGTTTTGAACTTAGATTTTAAGGTTGTACTTTAAACAAATCTATCACACATTTGAGGTTAGGCTTATTTAACAAATATTTAGATTCTATCAGAGATTGTAACAACATTTTAAAATCAGAATTCAGGAAAAATTTCAAATTTAATCTGAAAAATTACCAAAAGTTTGAACTTTAAATTTAGTAAGCCTTTAAGCATAAAAAGAGATTTTTCGCCTTCGACTTGAAGTCGGAACTTAATAAAATTCAATCTTCCACGTCGGAATTTAATAAAAGTTGCAGTAAAAAATTGACGTACAATTTACTATTTATCTGTTTGTGTGGTCTTTCTACACCTTCCTAAAATAGGTTTTAAACATACTGAATAAAAGTGAACAGCAGATAAATGAATAGAAGAATGTAATAATACACTTAATTATCGGATAAACAAAAAATAATACAATCAAAAATGTCTTCGAAATTGTGTCCAAACAATAACGACCCATGAAACTGTGGGAAACTAATAATGTTAAAAGTGCCGTTGTTTGGTCGGGTCGCTACATAAGTGTTTGCCGACAGGTCTGACCAGTGTGTGTGCATAACTGCCCGCCGAGTCAATTAAATGGCATAAAAAATATAAAAACATCTAAACCGACGAGACACAGAAACATACATTAAGAATTTGGTTCTGAGGTTTTTTTTATTTGGTCCACTGTCCCTCTGTTTGGTGTTAATCATGTTTACCCTAGCATGTTCGAATTGCAATAAGTAGATATGCAACCTATTGTCCTGCAGCGATTGTCCATGTAAATCCAACTTTTGTACTTTTCTCAGCACTTACCGACGGTGCATATCAGAAATACTTCAAAAGGATTTAGTTTATCAATATTATTACATTTGTTGATATAATTTATTAAAACATACTTATTGATGCACGTTTAGCTGTTTTAATCGGACGTCTTACCTTCATGATAGAGTGAAACCTTCATGAAGAGTTTGTAATCGAAACTCTCTGAGTACTTGACCGGTTTTTACTTCTTAAAATGAGTGTCGTAACGCCTATTAAAACAAGAACGATCCGTATATGATTAATGTTTGATAGATAGGTAGGTGGTCGGTGGCCTGATGGCCAGAAAAAGTCGTTATACCGCTTTTACCACAAATAATTCCGTATTTTATTCGACGAAGCGCAGATCATTATCCGACGGTTTTTAGGGTTTTTCAGAAGGACGACACGGATAAAATAAAAAGTAAATTGTGTATTCAGAGCGGTCCTAAAAATTACTCGTGTTCTCGCATTTCTTATGCCCATTTCCGAGCCATTAATAATTTCTGAATGGTTTAATTTTAGGTAAAACTTTAAACAAATATACAGAGTGTTGGACTGAATTTTAACACTAGATTTCTTGGCAAAAATAAGTGGAAACACACTTATATCCTAAACTCGTTTGTTTATTCAGAGTGTAATATCAGAATCGTAGTAAATTACGAATTAACGGGAGAATGTGATTAAATTTAATTCGATTTTTAGATAATTTCTGCTATTTCCAGGAAACTTTAAACTCAGAATCTAAGGGGATTCTAAGTTTAATCACAGCAATTACCAAAATTCTTACTTGAAACTGGAAATTTAACAAAATTCTGAGTTTAAACATGGAATTTACCCAGATATTCGTTTAAATTTAGAATTTTGTTGATACTCAAGATTAAATTAAATATTTTATTCAATTCTGGATTTAAACTTAGACAGATTTAAAGTTTAACTTAAAAGATTTTTAAAATCTGATTTTGTCAGAATTTTGTTAAAATCTCATATTAAACTTAAAATGTTAAATTTAAACTCAAATGCTTGATGATTTAAATTTTTTTTACAATATGATAATATTTAAAAATGTGTTCAATTCTAAGTCTAGCCTCAAATGTGTGGTAGATTTAAGGAATAAACTTAGATTCTTCTTAAATCCAAGTTTAAAATTACAATTTTGTTAAAATCCCAGATTTAACTTTAATGTTCTTTAAATTCTGAGTTTAAACTGAATGACGTGATAGATTTAAAGGTCAATCTCAAATATTCTTTAAATCTTGGTTTAAATTTTTTAATACTACAGCTTAAATTAAAAATTTGGTTTAAAAACTTGAACTCAGGATACTTTTTTTAATGTGATTTTAAGACAGAATTTTGTTAAAATCCCAGATTAAACCTGAAATGTTGTTAAATTCGGAGTTTAAACTCAAATATTTGATAGATTTTGAGCTTAAATTCGGAGTTTTTAAAATCAAAGTTTTGAAAAAAGCAGATTGAACCGATTTTTCTTTAAACGATGAGGAACTAAAAATCTGAGTCAAAATATCCCAGATTAAACCGAAAATTTTGCTGAATTCAAGTTTTAAAATTTTGATACAATATCATATAATATTTTGAAATTTGCTAAATTCTGTCTAACCTCAAATGTGTGATAGATTTAGAGTATAAACTTAATCTCAGCTTAAAATCCCAATATTGTTATATTACAAATTTAACTTACATTTTTTTATACTGTAATAAGAATATTATTAAATATTGAGTTTAAAATCAGAAATACTTCGTTTGAATTTAAAATCAGAAATGTCATAAATTCCGAATTTAAAATAAGACTTTGTTTAAATTTTGCGAATAAACTTTGTATGTATTTATTTGTACGTCTAACGTAATAGATCTGATAATTTCTTTTTATCCAAACAACTTTAAACCCAAAACCTGACAACATTCTAACTTTAAATTTAAAATGTAAAAAAAACTTGAGTTTAAACAGGAAATGTATCAAGACGCTAAGTTTAAATTAGGATTTCGTGTTTAAATTCGGAATTTAAGTAAATGTTGAATTTGGCTTTGGAATAGCAGCAACATGCTTTCACATTTTTTAAATATACTGTATAATAATTGTATAATAAAATATAATTTAATTCTAACACAAAATCCGAAATTAAAATTTGATAAACAGTCTAGTTTAATTCCGAATTTAAAATCAAAATTTACTAAGAATCTGAGGTTAAGGTTAGAATCATTTTAATAAATTCTGAGCCTAAAGCAACAATTTGGTTAAATTTCGCGATAAATATCTGAATTTGATTATTGACGCGTCAAAGACAATTACATTTTAAGACAATTGAACAAAATTCTTAGTTCATTTTGTGAATTTAACAAAATTTTCACGATTTAATAAAATTTTAAGTCCCATCGGGGAGTATAATAAAACTTTAATTTTAAACTCAAAAGTCTTAAATTTACAAAATTTTTTAGTTTAAATTCACAATTTAACAAAATTTTAAGTCTCATCGGGGAGTATAATAAAACGTCAATTTTAAACTCAAAATTTAACAAAATTCTGTCTTAAATATACAAAATTTTTGAGTTTAAACTCACAATTTAAGAAAGTTTTAAGTCTCATCGGGGAGTATAATAAAACGTTAATTTTAAACTCAAAATTTAACAAAATTCTGTCTTAAATTTACAAAATTTTTGAGTTCAAACTCACATTTTAACAAAATTTTAAGTCTCATCCGGGAGTATAATAAAACGTTAATTTTAAACTCAAAATTTAACAAAATTATGTCTTAAATTTACATTTTTGAGTTTAAACACACAATTTAACAAAATTCTGTCTTAAATTTACATTTTTGAGTTTAAACTCACAATTTAACAAAATTTTAAGTCTCATCGGCGAGTATAATAAAACGTTAATTTTAAACTCAAACACTAACAAAATTTTGTGTTAAATTTAAAACATTTTTGAGTTTAAACTAACAATTTAACAAAATTTTAAGTCTCATCGGCGAGTATAATAAAACGTTAATTTTAATCTCAAAAACTAACAAAATTCTGTGTTAAATTTACAACATTTTTGGGTTTAAACTGACAATTTAACAAAGTTTTAAGTCTCATCGGGTAGTATAACAAAACGTTAATTTTAAACTCAAAATTTAACAAAATTCTGTTTTAAATTTACAAAATATTTGAGTTTAAACTCACAATTTAACAAACTTTTAAGTTTCTGAGATTTTAACAAAATTCTGATTGTAAAGTAAGATTCTAAAAAATTCTATAGTTATCAAGAATACTTGGAGCTTAAACTAAGAAGTTAACAAAATTTTAATTTTAATCTGTAATTGTAACATATTCCTGACTTTACACTCAACATTGTTACTTTAAACTCAGAATTTAACAAAATTCCAAGTTTAATTTGAAACATTAAGAAAAATCTTTATGAAAATCGGAATTGAACAAAATTCAAGGTTTGAATGAGGATAACAAAATTTTAACTTGAAAATCAGAATTTAACAAAATTCTAAGCTTAATCTGGGAATTTAACAAACATTCTGAATTGATACTCAGAATTAAAAAAAACTCAACTTTAAATGTGTGGTAGATTTAAAGAATAAACATAGTTTTTTTAAACCCAAGTTTAAAATTAGAATTTTGTTAAAATCCCAGGTTTAACTACAATGTTTTTTAAATTTTGAGTTTAAACTGAATGGCGTGATAGATTTAAAAGTTAAACTCAAATAATTTTTAAATCTTGGTTTAAATTTAAAAAAAAATTAAAAGTTAGGTTCAAAACGAGGGGTGATTCACTTCTCGCAATACTGTCACAAACTCACTCGCAATCGCCGAAATCACTATCGCAATCATTCGCAATCGCTTCGCAGTCAACGCAATCGCTTCGCAATCATCGCAATCGCTTCGCAATCCCCCGAAATCGATTCGCAATCCTTTGCAATCCTATCGCAATCCATTCGCAATCGCTCATAATCCACAAACATGTTCGTTAAAATAGATGATATTAAGTACCAAAGAAGCGGCTACATGCTAACTGGGTATAGTATTTGTCATAAACACGTATAAAAAATTGTTAGGTATTTTCCTCGGTATTTTTATGGTAAGCGTTTGTTGACAACACTTGAATTCATTGTTGTCAATAATACAGGGTGTTATTTAAGTACGTAGCCACACCTCAGGAGGTAATTCCTCGAGTGATTTTAAGATAAACATATAAACATAGGTCCGCACTGTTTCCAAGATACAGGATGTCAAACTTTAAAAAAAAATAGTTTTTTTGTAAAAATCTTAATAAGATTCTTTTGGTCGATTTTGTTAAAATTCGGCAGTAGTATTTACATTACAAGGAGCTAATTTAGCCATATTTAATTATTTTTAAGTCCATTGGCGTCCCGGAAGTCACTCACTTTTGAAAAATCATATATTTTTTTCAAATTTAGCAACTAAAAATACAACTTTCCTATCCCTTGTGTTATCTTTGTATCTTGCTTAGTTTTTGAGAAAAAAATCACCTTTTTTGTGATATAGTCTAGGGACATGTATTAAGTAGTGGTGTTTTTTTTCCCTAAAGAGTAAGAAAGATACGAGAATAATTCAAGGGACAAAAAAGTTGTATTTTTAGTTTCTTAATCCGAAATAAATATCAAAATTAGAAAAAAGTCAACGGCGTACACTACCGTTTTTTTTCTTAAACTTGAACACTCTGTATTTTGGAAACAATGCATTTCCGGACCTATGTTTATATAAACTTTTCGTCCTAAAATCACTCAAAGAGTGGCCGCGTACTTAAATAACACCTTGTATAATACCAGTTCGTATACAGAGTATCTCTTATAGACTGCTAGCTATCTGACATTGAACTATACTGAACTGGCATTGGAGTGAGAAATCTATACAGGGTGAAACAAATTTGCTTCTCACCATTAGGATCTCGGAAACCATAAGAGATACGAAGTCTGTTATATGGGGGCAAAGTTGCGCAATTTAGGGGTCATCGATATGTCGTTGAGAAATTTAGAAAATTCCGACTACTTCCGGAGATATTCGTAGTAAACCGAAAAGCAGCTATTTAATTTTTATTTTTCCTGACTTTATTTGAAGATATAATATAACATGAATGTAACATTATTATTTGTTTATAAGATGGCAGTATCAAATTCGTTTATTGGCTCTTTTCTAACAAGTTAGGAAGATTTTCAAGCGAATGGGGGGGTTCCTTGAAAAACAAAAATAAGAAGTAAAAGGAAGATAAAATACCAACAAAGGCTCTATTGATATACATTTGAAAAATTATTATGCAGTATGTTATTTACGGACATGGTACATTGGTAGAGTTGTAAAGGATGGATTGATAAGAGCTCCAACAAAATTAAATTCCTTAAAGTAGTCCCTCGACACCTATTTGGCCAAAAGAGAAAAATGAAGACATTCAAATAGTGGAAAATAAGTTCACATTTTATGAGCCAATACCACTATTGAAAAATGAGCATTTTTATCTACGGCATCAAAAATTAGAAATCGAACAGAAATTTAAGGCTGCAAAAAATAGCTTCAAAGATTATTTGTAATTAAATGCACAAGTTCTTATTTCTGATTTTGGCTGTTTTTCTGACTTGCTATTTTTGAACTAGACCATTTTAAAGTTAATTCATTGAGGTCAATTTTGCGTATTGGGGTCATACTTACCTATGTTTTTAAGTTTTTTTTTTGTATTTTTTTGATATTCATTTTTTTAATATTTGTACCTATTTTGCATTAAATCACAGTCTAATCCAAATAAGCTATGTTTTTTTCTGTTTATCTTATAATAAATTTGAAACAAACAACTGAGCATCAAAAAGCAGTGAAATAGGACACCATGTATACCGGGTGACCACGAGATTACTAACCAGGCGTTTTATTTAATTATACAAAAAGATATCAATACGAAATATGGGGAGCTTACCGGAATGTCCATCAAGAAAAGAATAGAAGTAAAAGCAATAATTAATGGGTCACTTTCGATCCAACCAGAAATATAGACACTTTGTTATTTTAAATGAAACACCGGACAGATTTTTGCGGTATATTAACTATTAAACTACTAAAACTTTCACTTTCAGTTTACCTGTAGGTAATCCGGAAATGTTTAAATTTGACACTTAACCAGCATCTACGTAAATAATTTTAGTAGCACGTCCTGTACCCGAAACTATCATAGATAGGTATAGGGAGGGTTACATGACTTAGATTTTGATGAATAGGTAAAATCGAAAATAGCATAAATATACAGGTTGTTCCATTTAAAATACCTAACACAGTTTCCATTACGTCGGGTATGATCAGAAGTGATTAATTAATGTTTTTACGCCTCCTTTTTTTCCTTATAGCCGTTCCTGTAAGCTCCCTAAATCTCAAAATATATATTTCTAATGACGTTAAAAACGCCTGGTCAGTGGTCAGTATAATCTCGAGGTCACCCGGTATACCTATATAATTTTTGAACCAAAACAGATTTCCAAAAGGCCACAAATAAGCTATTTCATTTTGTTGTTATCTAAAATTATCCTGTTCACAAAGTTGTCATAAACATGAATCCATTGCCAGAACTCTCTGTGCTCATTGGTTTGTTTCATAATAATTAACAAAATATAATGGATAAACTACCCTAGAACTTTTGTATTTCTTTTTTAATTTTTAGGATAGCTTTTAATTGCGGCTTAGAATTTGAACCTGGTTGATAATGTCAAATATTTTATCTCTATTGATGATTTTTGTTTAATCAAAGTCCATGTTTTAACAATTCTAATTTCTATATTTTCATATCGAAGAATATTTCTAGTTTCCATAACAAACCTACCTATAGTTCCCTAAACCCGAGCGTAAAACTAACTATACGTTTTGTAATTTGCAAGACACTTTAAAAGAACATGAAAACGCTTTCGCAATCTTTAGAAATTCCTCGCAATCCTTGTAAGTCTTTCGCAATCCTTTGGGAGTCTTTCGCAATCCTTGGGAGTTCTTTGCAATCCTTGGAATTCTCTCGCAATCTTATACACAAACTCGCAATCCGTCGCAATCTTTCGAAATCCCTCGCAATCTTTCGCAATCTGTCGAAATCCCTCGCAATCCCTTACTTTTCGCAATCTTGTCACAAATTTTACCCTAGTGATTACCCCCTCGGTTCAAAAACTTGAAATCAGGACACTTTTTTTAATGTAATTTTAAATTAGAATTTTGTTAAAATTCCAGATTAAACTTAAAATTCTGAGTTTAAACTCAAATACTTGATAGATTTAGAGTTTAAATTCAGAGTTTTTAAAAACTAAATCAGAATTTTGAAAAAGCAGACTTAACCGATTTCATTTTTAGTTCTGAGTTGTACCCAAAATCTAAGTCATAACATCCCAGATTAAGCCAAAAAAATTGCTGAATTCTAGTTTAAAAATTTTAATATAATATTAGATAATATTTAGAAATTTGTTAAATTAACCTCAAATGTGTATATATTTTTTTAATCTTGTTAAAATCATAAATTTAACTTACATTTTTTTTTAGTTTGTAATAAGAATATTTTAAATTCTGAGTTTGAAATCAGAATTACTTCAAGTTTCAATTTAAAATAAAAAATTTAATAAAATCCGAATTTAAAACAAGAATTTGGTTAAATTTCGCGAATAAACTCTGTATTTATTTATTCGTACGTCAAACCTAATAGATAATTTCCTCTATAATTTATCTTTATCCAAGCTACTATAAACCCAGAATTTGACTAAATTCTAACTTTAAACTCAAAATTTTAGAAAATCAATCGGGAAATTTATCAAGACGCTAAGTTCAAACTAGGGTTTCGAGTTTAGACTCGGAATTTAAGTAAATATTGAATTTGGCTTTGGATTAGCAGTAACATGCTTCCACATTTTTTAAATATACTGAGTAATAAAATATAACCTAATTCTAACAACCACACTCCAAAATTAAAATTTAAAATGAAAATTTACTTAAAATCTGAGGATAAGGTCAGAATAAATTCCAAGCTTAAAGCAAGAATTTGGTTAAATTTCGGGATAAATCTTAAAATTCCATTAATTTTTTAGTTTATTCTGTGAATTTAACAAAATTCTGACTGAAGCCACTATTTAACAAAATTCTAAGCCCTGTTAATATAATAACTACAACGTTAATTTTAAACTCAAAGCTTAAGAAAATTCTGAATTTAAAATTTAAGATTAAGAAATTAAGAGTTTTTTTAACAAAATTTGAAGTTTTTGAGGTTCAAACAAAATTCCGATTTAAAAAAAATTCTATGGTTATCAAGACTTGGGGTTTAAGCTAAGAAGTTAACAACATTTTAATTATAATCTGTTAATCTGAGATTTCAACACATTTATGACTTTACACTCAAAATAAAAATTCGGAATTTAACAAAATTTCAAGTTTAATTTGTAAATTTAAGAAAAATCTGTTGAAATTCAGAATTCAACAAATTTCTAGTTTAAACGTGGAATATCAAAATTTTAAGTTAAAAATCAGAATTTAATAAAATTCTAAGTTTAATCTGGGAATTTAGCAAACATTCTGACACTCAGATTTGAAAAATATCAACTAGGGTTAAGCAACTAAAAATATAACTCTTGAACTTTTTTCATATCTTGCCTCGTTCTCGAGAAAAAAAAAACTTTTAATTCAAGTTCCTGGACCACAGAAAAAACAAGACATTTCTTTTTTCATCGCTTCCAATAATTTTTATGAAAGGAATTAATATGCAAAAAATTAACAGCTACACTAACCCTGAGACTAACCCAGTATTTGCTAGCTTGGCAGTTTTTATTTTCATTAATGTTTTCCAGGGACATTCTTTATACTGGTTTTTATTTTTTGCTCGAAACAGAAGTAAGAAACAAAAAAATTTAAAGAGACGAAAGTTGTATTTTTAATTGATAAATTCAAAAAAATATATAGTTATTCCAAAAAAGCCAGTGAGTCACGTTTTTTGTCAGTAATGTTCGTTAATGTGCTGCCTAGGACGCCTCCGGACTTAACAATTTTAATCTAGTTAAGACTAAATTAGCCAATTAATATTACAAATAAAACGAAGCATTTCCGGGTCCATATTTATGTGGAACTTTTATCTCAGAATTACTTAACGAATCATCCCTAAAAGTTATTACAAATACTTAATTAACATCCTGTATATTAGAGTTACCTAGTTAATGCTTTGTCAACAAATACACTGTATTTTGGATAATAAAGTATGATTTATTGCTTAGGTTTTGTTTGGAAGTCTTACGGAATTAAATATTTAAATGTAATCTTCTTTCTTTGTCCAGTTGTTACAATTACTTTATAGATCTACATTTCGTCTTATTTACGAGACGAAGCCGAAATATAATTACTATATCGCACCGAATTATCGGCAAAAAAGTTCAATCATAATTATATTTCGGCCTCGTCCCGTAAATAAGTTTAATCATATTTCGGTCTCGTCTGTAAATAAGATACAATTGTATTCTCGGCACAACACGCTAAACACCACCATTGTTTCTTCAAAATTATTTTAAAAATCATTTGGTGATTTGAGGCAGTTTCTGGTGGAGTATGATAGATTTCGAGGTAAAATTTCCCTTTTAGCATATCGATGCGTATAGTTTTTGTTAGATTTGTTTACCTGAAATCTCATTTAGACTGATTTGAAGACGGAAAAATGGACTAGTATCGGAGAAGTTTTTCAAGAGGTAAGCATCGATTTCTGTCGATTTTATTTAAGAAAAATAATTGTATTTTCATAATACTAATCTCGCCTTGTTAAACTATTCACTTTGGCATGTGGTTTAAAGCACACAACATTTTTCTATTTTTCTTTTTTTTTTTCAACGCAAATCTACGGTTTGACGTCACGTGTACACTGTCAATAGGTTTTATAGAGAGATAGATTTTTTGTATAAAATATTAAAATATTCTTAATAATATCAGCTTATAAAATATCCCGATGCGACACTACCGTTAAATAAATTGTACCAAACAAAAAGACACTTGTTGAGCGTCAAATATAATATATTAACAGCAAAATTGCAATTTTACGTAAAAAAAACTTACCATTCAATACTCTTATATCCTTTAGCGCAACAATGCAGTCCTTTAAATTGGCCGACGATAGCGAATTCCTCGTTGGTGGCCTCTTTGGTGAAGCGCATAGCGCTTCCGTCGTCACTAAAAGTGTTCAAGGAACAATAGTCTTCGATAGCTAAGACACTAAGTGCACAAAACGCAGTCAGAACACTTGAAATACGTAAAACAGCCATTTTGATGATTTTTTTTTCCGGTCACTAACTTACACTTATAAGTTTAATGAATGAATGAGTCACCGGGAAATTTTGACAGTGAATAATTACGGAATCATTTTATTTGGTCAGTAAATAAAGGAATCGATATTTGTCAGTAGTCGACGCCGCCATAAACAAAGTATTTTCGAGAAATTTTCGATAGAGAAACGCCAGCAATTCGAATTTTGACGTACGAGCGCGTGCTGATTCGCTTCGTGTGAACTCGGTCTCACAATGGTAATGCAATAACGCACGGACGTAGAATGCCCGGTCGACTAAATTTCGGCCCGGTGTGGAATCGCATATTACCTGAGCGCGCTGCGCACTGCGTTCGGATTGGTCGAGATTTCGGAACCGTCCAGTGGGACGAAATTTCGTGCCAAACTATTCCAAGCTATTTTACTACGACGATAAAATATCCGCTCGGCGCTTTTTGGTACTTTATGAACGTGGATATGAAGTTCTGCTTCTATAATGTCGATTTAAATAGTAAATAATTGTTCCGCATAATCGGAATGTTTTTTTTCACACTTTTTTTAGGCTTAAAGCCTAATTTCGTTATCATACAGTACATTTTCATCTATTCCTTTATCAATTTGATTAAACTTAACAGCATGCTTATCAGGCATTGACTGTACTGGTTGGCTCAAAATATTACCACAGAATTGTTGAAATATATATTTTTTTTATTGGAAATTATCGTTTTAACACACTATTAAACCCCGCTAGAACCTAAAAGGTTTCAGTTTAAACGAAAGGGCTGCATCTTTTAATAATGTACCAATTCGGGGTCAAGGAAACTTAAAATTAACCGAAAGTAAACTTAAAGTTTTACGTAAGTTTCCGAGGGTCCGGACCTATCTTTTGACGCCCATTTTCGGTTCGACCGGAATTTCAAAATTTTCAGATTTGCCTGTAATTTTGCGCATGAAACCAGTACAGAAAAGTTTCTAATTGTTTTGCTGCAAATTAAGCCAGACACGAATCAAATTATGTACCTAAAACGCCAATTTCCAATTATCAATTAATATTTTTTCCTGTATTCAAAAATAATACAAATATAGTATTTATTGCTTCTCAATCCGATGTCACTACTTCTTCTAGATAGAAGCGGCAACGTAGCGTTGCTGAAATTATTTTAGGTAAGTACAGCATAATACTGCGATTAAAAATCATGATATTTTATTAAAAAAGTTAATATCCCAAAGCGACACGATATATTTATATCTCATATCGTCTGATATGATGTAGCTTATAACAACTGAACTTAACAAATTAAATGATCATATTTTCTCACTTCTACCAGTGGCGTGCATAAAGCTAATATAAGACATTTTTATAGAAAAATATTATACGCCACTGTTTTCTGCAAAATTTTATAACTACTTCTGCTTAGAAGTCAAAAAGACGCAAAAGTGGCCTCTTGTTTACTTTTTTGCTAGAGCGAGCCGATTTTGAGAAAAATTATAAAATTTATTTTGTAGTTAAGGGTTTTTTTCTATACATACAAGATATAGGAAAAACCCTTTACAAAATAAATGTTATAATTTTGCTCTGTCTTATGTTGGCTCTATGCAAAAAAAATTACGGTGTGTGCTTAAGACCACACTACAAAAGCGAAAACATAAACAAAGCGATATTAAAAACTAAATAAAATAAAAAGAAAACTTTCTTGCAGGCTCCGGATATCGATCTCGGATTATTTACGTTCTAAATTATGCCACCTCCAGCAAGAGCTTGAATTAAAACCTAATGAAGAATAAAATTTCCAAAAATTAAAATAAACCAGAGTCAGCAAGAATAAACCGGCCAGGAACTTGATCAATAATAGGTACTCTTGCTTCAAGGAGGGAATATAATGGAATTAAGATGCACTATATGTAGAGAGTAGCCCGCATATTATGGGATGACACCTTATCTCAGAATCTACGGGGTGTACCAATCACAATACTTATATCCTAAAAACAGATAATTTTAAAACAGACAGACATAACTAATTTAAAAATTTTCGGCTACAATAAGCTGTTTTATCACAGTCGCAATACTTAGATCCTAACTTAGGTAACTGGTTCGACATCTTAGAACTTAAAACCCACATATTCATTAAAGGAATAAAAAACATTGGACAATAAAATTTGTTTAGTTTTTACCTTAAAAGCTTCATATCCCAGAAGCTTTATATTATCCGGCAGTACATTATAAAACTTTATTGTCCAGTAACCAGAGCCAGTTTGTTAAGTTATTTTTGTGCATAGTGTCATAACCATGAATGTCCTCATGGACCCCGTACGAAGCCATGCTCCGCTTGATAAAAAGAAGGTTATCATATATGGGATGGGAGGGTTAGTATTTTTGATGATTTGAATGCTTCTCTACAGCCATCCCGATAGTCTAGGTTATTGATGATTCTGACTGCTTTTCTCTGCAATGCAAAAACTCTGCAAGTCTCCGCTGCGTGTCCCCAGACAAGCAGTGCATACGCACGGTGCGAGTGAGTGATAGCATGGTATGATGTCAGTAGAATATTGTGTAAAACATTTTTTGCTAGGTTCCTAAGTACAATCAGTCCTTTTGCCAGCTTTTTGCTCAAGTTGTCAATATGAACATTCCATCTCAGTTTCAAGTCTAGACTCACTCCAAGAAACTCAACGTCTGTTGCCCCGTCATTTACATCACCAGTGTCACGCAAAGAAAATACCACCTGCTTAGTTTTCTCTGAATTTAGCAGAAGGCTATTTGTACCAAACCACTCTTCCGTTCTCTTTCGCGCTTCTTTCATACCTTCAGCCGAGCCTTCCATCGTGTCAGAGGCCAGAGAAAGTGTGGTGTCATCAGCTTAGATTGTGGCCTTAGCGGTTGTTATCGCGTTAGGTAGATCATTTATATAAATGATGAAGAGAATGGGCCCTAAAATGGATCCCTGGCCCTGATGGGGAACCCCAATGTTTCCCACTCTCTCCGCTGACGACACACCATCCACCCTGACTACCTGCTTTCTTTCCTGCAGATAACCATGTCGATGTTATTTTGACAAAAACCATACATTCCAAGCTTAGCTAAAAGAATGTCATGATCAACGCAGTCAAATGCCTTGCTTAGATCACACAGGAGTACCGAGTCAAACTGTAATCTATGGAATGAATCAACAATATGAGAAATTAGGTCTATGATAGCAAGGACTGTGATTTGACCTCTCCTGAAACCAAATTGACTATTTGAGAAATAATTATTTAATTCATTTGCAATGACATGAATTTTTCCATGACTTTTGAAATGACAGGGCGAAGTGATATGGGTCTATAATTTTGAGGTTGATTTATATCTCCCATTTTAAAAATTGGTATTACTATAGCTTTTTTAATGATGTTGGAAATGTATTTTCTTTAAAGCTTAAGTGTATCAGTTTAGTGAGGGGACGAATTATCTGATTCTTTATTGATTTAAGTAATTTTACATTCATTCCAAAGGCTGTTTTTGTTTTTTATATTATTTATTATGTCCCGAACCTGATTGAATGTGACCTCACCAAAAGAGAACCTGTCCGACCCAATATTTACCTTTATGTAATTAAGAAAACCTTTATTTGTGACAGGAATGCCCTTAATTAAATTAAGAGCTATTGATGAAAATAGTCATTAAAAGTGTTGGGTGAGATAGTAGGATCTAAAGAAGATTTTGGTATCCCGCGATGTGAATTTATGATATTCCAGATTGTTTTTACTGGGCTCGTAGAATTGGCTGTCATTTGCCCTAATTTTGCCTAACCGTATTTGTTTTTTATATTCTGCCCTAATTTCTTTATGTTTTTGAGAGATAACTGGACTCCCATATTGACTTTTAAGTTCCTCTAAAAGCTTTAGTTGCTCCCTCATTGCTTTAAGCTCGTTTGTAAACCAGGTCACTATCTGAGGTTGATCAGATCTACCGTTATAAGTTTTTTCCGGGAAAGATTCTAGATAGTTTATTTCTAGAAGTCGCATAAAGTTGTTAAATTTAACATCAACGCTCACATTCACCTCACTCAAAAAACTCCAATCAACCTGGGATGTTTTATTATGAAACAAAAACATACCTCTCTCTGTTATAGGTCTAAATGTTTCTCTCGTTTGTGTGAAACCGACTCTCTGAGACACATTGAGCCTGACAATCTGACTTCCATGGTCAGAGAAATGTAATTTTTGTACAGCAGCAGAGCACAGCTCCATTTCTGAGCTCAGAAAGACATTATCAATACACTTTACTTCTCTTGTTGGTTCATGTATTGTTCTAGTTAAGTTAAAACTATCCATGATATCCAGAATTCTAATTGTATTATTTTCAGCACTATTGGAAAAGTTAACATTAAAATCTCCCGCTAGGGCTACTTGTTTTTCAGTACCCATCTGAGTTAAAATACCTTCCATGGTTGCCAAAAAGGTGTCAAAATTTCCCTATGGGGCGCGATACACAGTTACTATGTTTACATTAAAATCACTTAAAGATATGGCACAAAACTCTATACATTTATCTATATTTAAATTTAAATTTAGGTCTATAACAGTGAGATCCCTGTTTACCCTAACAAATATAGCGGTACCTCCTCCTGGTGACTTGTTCCAGGCCAGTTTATAATCCTGTATGTGGATTGCTTCGATTTCTTCTCTTGAGAGCCAATGCTCCGTCAGGCGTATGACATCAATGTGCTTGTCCACGATGTAAGCTTCCAATTCTCCTGTTTTGTTTTGGATGTGATCGGATATTTGCATGCATGATATTTAAGGAGGGCTATTCCTGTGTGCTGCTTGGGTCATCTTCTGGGTTAGTTTTTAGTTTGTCGCTCTTATGCGACGCTGGAGATTCCGAAAATGGTTTATGATTGTTCCTGTGGGCCACACTGCCGGGTCCATGTATTTTTCTTGGTCATTTTGGGGTACAGTTAGTTTAAAAGAAACACGATATTTATCGCTTTTGGTTTTAATTTTTATTATTATTTTTTTAATTATATATTTTGCTCTGGCGTAATTTTAAACATTTTGAGGTAGGTACTTTAGAAATATTTATATTCTATAAAAATATTTTATTTTGTTTTTTGTATTAAGGGGAAAATTGGAGCGTATTAAAAATAAAAAATAGTAAAATTATTTCTTACGAGAATATTAAATCAAATTATACAAAATCACGCCAAAGCAAAATATATAAAATAAAAATAATAAAAAAAATAAAAATAAAAAAAAATAAAAACACATACTCATATTAATAACGCCAATACCATCTGAAAAACGATAAAAAAAATTTCAAGTTCGTATTTAAAAAAAGAAAGTTGATGATGATCCCTTGAACGCGAAACGTCGGATTTCAAATTGGATATCATCATTGGTTAGAGCGGAAAAAGTGGCAATGCAAAAGTGCAATTAGATTTGAAATCCGTTTTTAAATAAGCCCAGGAAAAAAATAAAACGATTTTTCAAAATTTCGGTTTTTTTCGGATTTCTCCGTAAATACTCGGAATTTTAAAACTTTCTAAACGGCGTATTGTTAGGCATCTAAATGCGCAATTTTGCCTTTGTTTGACCGTCACTGTATCTCTTACGGTTTTCGAGTTCCCCATACATAGACACGAATTCGAGCCACTCTGTACAGGGTGTCCCAAATTCGAGCCTCATCATTGGGATCTCGGAAACTAGAAGATATACGAGGTCGGTTAAATGGAGGCAAAGTTGTGCAATTTGATGCTGATCAAAATGCCATCTTAAAAGTTTAAAAATTCCGAATACTTACGAAGATTTTTGGAAAAAACCGAATATTCGCCATTTCATTTTAATTTTTTTATGACTCTATTTGAGTAAATATAACAAAATAAATTTTTTTTACTACTAACATGATAAATCACCATTATTTACTCCATTCCTCAAACGAGAAGTAACATTTCTCACCCTAGGTAAATAATAATATTAAAAAAAACCTAGGTCAATAATGAAACGGAAACGGAAAATGTCAAAATGTCAAACTTATTAGTTTGACAACTAGTTGTCATTTCGGATTATTTGAAAAATGAGTAGGAACTGATTAATTTCAAAATCTAATCAATTCAAATAATGATAAGGATTGTATCAGTGCTATTAGTAAAAAAATTATATACAGTATGACTCATTTTTCATGACTCCCCATAATATTCTTATTAATAATGCGATTTTGTCAAAATTTAGATGGAGAGAAGGTACTTTGTATGTATGGAGCTGTCAGGAGATTATTAGCGTTTTTTGGCGAGTAACCACGGTTAACTACAAGTAATACTGAAGTAAGTGCCAAGCGGGCACCCCACCACAAATTGTACTGTCTGCTTCTGTCTTCGCCAAAATACCGTAGTTAGATCTTGCATTGCTAGAAAAGAATATAGATATTTTGCATATTTATTTGAAAATGATCAGTTTGATCAGTGCAGAACGTTTACTCATATTTTTAATGACAGAATGGTGGCCTCTGGAGATAAGCAAACTAATGGTATTTTTTCGATGAATATGTTCAGGATACTTTATGCTGCCGAAATCCTATTTGGGGCACATTTGTGTAGGAATTCCGATGCGTATGAGGCTTCTATAGAAGAATTTCACGAACGTATAATTTACAAACTTGTTCAGAATGGAAAAACAAATATTTCACATGTTTAACGTTTCAAAATTAATCCGCCATGACTCCATCAAACCTCGAGTACCACACCTCGTCACGTATGTAAGTTGTAGTAAGCCGTAGTTGAAAAATGATGATGTAATAGTGACGTCACGAAACTTCCCCTCACTTACCACAATTAAATTAATCCTCGTGAAAACAAAGTAGTATCCTGTAGTATGCCGTGTTTAATTGTAGTTAGCTCGCGAAAAAACGCTTCTTGTTACGATATCTGTCAGTTAGACAACTGAACTTCCAGGCTACTTGATATTTCGAACTATTTGAAAAATAAGTAGAAAATGACTAATATAAAAATCAAATCGAATCAAATATGGTAATATGTCAGTGTTAGTAGTAAAAAAAATTCTATATATACCTCGGTTGAGAAGGCCATTATTAACCTCGCACATTATATCCTTCGGCGCTCCGCGCCTCAGGATATAAAAGTGCTCGGTAAATAATGGCTTACTTCTCAACCTAGGTATATAATATACTATTATATTCTTAATGCTACTTTTTTTGTTCTACATGATGGTGTTATCAGATTTTCAAACCGACGTTTCGTCTTTGAGCTGCCATCATCAACTTTGTTTTTTTAAATACGGCACTGGATTTTTTATTACGGATTTTAAGCGCATCTAAAGTCCCAAAACCAATGATGTATCGCACTTATTCAAAAAATGTATATTAATGGCATTTTCGATAAGACCTCATGTGTTAGAGAGAGACAGAAAACATATACTCATAACATTTTACCCGGAAATTATTAAAATGACTTTTTCGGATAAGTGCGATACATCATTGGTTTTGGGACAATAGAAGCTCTTAAAGTCCGTAATAAAAAATCCAGGGCCGTATTTAAAAAAACAATGTTGATTATGGCAGCCCAAAGACGAAACGTCGGTTTCAAGATCTGATAACACCATCTTGTAGAACAGAAAAAGTAACAATGAGAATGTGAAATTTATTTTGTTATATCTATTGAAATAGTCATAAAAAATAAAAATGAAATCGCGAATATTCGTTTTTTTCTAAATATCTTCGGAAGTATTCGGAATTTTTTAACTTTTAAGGTGGCATTTTGATCAGCATCAAATTGCGCAACTTTGCCTCCATTTAACCGACCTCGTATCTCTTCTAGTTTCCGAGATCCCAATGATGAGGCTCGAATTTGGGACACCCTGTACACAAGGTATACATTATATAAAATTAATTGACGCGAAACTATTTAATTGCGAAAATATTAAGCAAGGTCTCGTTCTTGGCAAACAAAAAAAATGGGGTTGCGTTCCTGAAACCCCATCATCATCAATCAGTCCATATTCGTCCACTGCTGGACATAAGCCTCCCTTAATTGCTTCCACATTCTCCTATTTTGTGCCTCTTGTATCCAATTTGTGTGGATATGTTTAATATCCTCGGACCATCTAGTTGGTGGTCGTCCCCTGCTCCTGTATGCGTCCTGTCTAGGCCTCCACTCTGTGATCCTCTTGGTTCATCTGTTCTCCCGCATTCTTGCAATGTGTCCCGCCCAATTCCACTTTAGGATTGCTATTCTTTATACTGCGTCAATCACTCTGGTTCTTCTACGTAGCTCAGCGTTTGTGATGTGATCTCTGACGGTCAGTCCCAGCATTGACCTTTCCATTGCACGCTGTACCACTGTGATTTTCTGTACAGCCTTTTTTGTTAATGTCAAGATCTCAGCACCATAAGTTAGGACAAGCAGAACACATTGGTTGAAAACCTTTCTCTTCAGACAAATTGGTAAATCTGACTTTAATATGTGCCTTAAGTTCCCAAATGCGGCCCAAGTTAATCCTATTCGCCTAAGCAATTCGTAGGTTTGATTATCTCTGTTTATACGGATTTCGTAGCCAAGATACTTGTATGAGGTAGTTTCTTCTACTTGGATGTCATCTATGCATACTCCTTCACCGAGTACAAGGTTAGTCATTAGTTGGGTTTTTGTCACAATAATTTTAGTCCAACCTTATGGGAAGCAGAGTTTATATGTTGTAGCATGTTCATAGCATGGTCAAGGCGATCTGATATTATGACTATGTCATCTGCAAATCTTAAATGTGTTAGGCTTCCACCGTTTATGTTTAACCCTAGATTTTCCAAATTTACAGATTTAAACATACACTCAAGCAGGTTCGTATACAGTTTCGGCGAAATAGTGTCCCCCTGCCGAACTCCTCTATTTATTTTGAATTTATTTGTTGTCTCATGCAGTTTTTTATGTATAGACTCTCTTACCAAAGAAAATGTTACTACTCGTAGTAACATTTTCTTTGCTATTACTAAGGTAAATCGATAGTCTATTCTACAGTCGGAGAGTGAATTTAACATCTGATACTGGTCTATAGTGTCAAAGGCTTTTTCGTAGGCCACGAATATCAGGACAAGTGGTTTATTGTATTCATAAGATTCTTCAGGACTTGGAGATGATCGTTCGAGCAATAACCTGATCGAAACCCAGCCTGTTCCCTTGACTGATAAAGGTCCAGTTTCGCTTTTAATCTGTTTGCGATAATTCGAGTGAATAGCTTGTACATGTGAGACATCAGACTGCTAGGACGGTAATTTGAAAGATTGGTTATGTCACCTCTTTTTATGTATTAGGGTAATGGTTGCATTGTTCCATTGTTGTGGTGTTTTGCCTTGTATAAGACATTCATTAAACAGAGCTTTAAGACTCTGCAATAGCTTTTCGCCACCCAGTTTAAGAGCTTCAATGACCACTTCATCTTCTCCGAAGGATTTGTTGTTTTTCATTTCAAAAATCGACTTTTGCATCTCATGAAATGTGATTTCTGGGATTTCCTCTGAGCCCTGATTTAGAATCTTGGGAATCGGATCGCGGATAATTTCCCTTTTATCTGTAGCGTATAGCTCTTTATAGAATTTCTCTACTATTTTTAGAATTTCCTTTTTATCAGTTGTAATTCGGCCTTCTTTGTTTTGTAGTTGACAAATTTCTTTCTTTCCCTTGGAGAGTCTTTGCCTAAGTACTTTCAAGCTTTTATTTTCTTCGATTGTTTTGGTAACCATTTCATTGTTGAAGTTTCTGATATCATTATGAATGCCTTTAGTTATATCCTTGTTAAGTTGCTTCAGTTTTAGGAAGTTTACGTCGTATTTATTCTGCAATTCTCTGCTCTCCTTCATCAAGTTTTTGGTTCTGTCACTTACTGCTGCTCTGCTTAGTCCTAGCACAATTTGCTTGCTCTGCTTCCTGAAACCTACTTAATACTAAATATTTACTTTTCGATGACCAAATGTGTGGCCCCCATCTCTCTTTCCGAAGAACACTAGAGTAAAAGGAAATTAACCAAAACAGATGGCCGGTTTATCAGAATGAGACGAGAATACATTGCTGCATTTTACCTGACAATTGGTTAAGTATTACTATACTGTGTAAGTCTAATATATGATGTTATCATTCCTACGTGCGCTTTATGTTGAAATTTAATCCATATCTAAAGATCTACATTTCAATTAAGTCATGAGATAAATCAAAACATAATTAATGACGAATATAAAATAAGTCAAATTAATAGCAGAACGATGGATGTAATCTAGCCCTAATTATTAACAATCAAGCATGTTATCATTTTCAACATTTTCTGACCGTTACAAAATGATTATTCAAATTAATATATTACAGAGACAGAGACTGACAAGATATACAGGGTGATCCAATTAAGACTCTAAACGTCTTCTATCTTTTGTTAGTGACTGTTTCACTCTCTCGCTTGGCTGAAGTTGACCCGAGCCGACTTTATTCGAATAGACGAGCGTGACTATACTACTCATGAAAGAGTGTGCTGAATACGCCAAAAAAGTTCGTACTTCAAACATAATAATATGATCATATTTTTTTAATCTACATAATATTTTGTTCAATTACGAGATCGGATTTCTTATGTAATTATTTGCTATTTGACCTAATCATAAATTATTTTTATCATCTGACACTTTTAATTGAATCATCTCTTTTCGGCAAATCTTTATCATAATTGGGTAATAAAACTTAACTACTTTTTAACACATCATTAATTGTGATAATCTTAATTTTCTAAAGTTGCAATTTTCGTAAATGGGCAAATAATATAAACACCACAAAACTCCGAGTGTAATACATACTCTAGTCCTAAAGTTGCAATTTTCGTAAATGGGCAAATAATATAAACACCACAGAACTCCGAGTGTAATACATACTCTAGTCCCAATCATCATTCTTAAAATAGTGTACCTAATTCTTCATAATAAACGTAATATAATTAGTATGACAGCCAAGTGTCTCATTCTAAAACGATAAAAGGTTCACAGTATTAACCAATACTAATTTCTACCCAAAGGCAACGTTTGAAATACATATAAGCATTTTCGACATGTTTTATACAAAAAGTTTTTTTTTACTTGTACCTATCTTATAATCAAAAGGGTTTATGACATAAGTGTACATGAAGTTTTCCACTTATTTTGTGTTAAAAAATCTACTATTAAAAATCGTTGGAAAACTCTGTAATATAGATGATGTCCATCCAAACCCCTGTGTTCCTTTCGCATAAGAACTACTTTCCAAAGTTACAAAACTTTAGGTGTCACTTGTAAGTCTAAACTTCATCTAAATCCCTGAAGATGATCAGTATTGGCCGCACTTGATCTGAATCCCTGTCTAACTTATATCGAAATCCTTGAAGAAATCTTACATTGGCCAAATCCAGTTCAAAATCCCTGAATGTCGGTGTTTCGCATAAAAACTACTTTTCAAAATAATAAAATTTGAGGTGTCACTTGTATAGGTCTAAGCTTAATTTAAATCCCGGAAAGGATCAGTATTGGCCTGCACTTGATCTGAATCCCTGAAGATGTCTAACTTATATCGAAATTCTTGAAGAAATCTTACATTTGCCAAACCCAGTTCAAAATCACTGAATGTCGGTGTTTCGCTTAATAACTACTCTCCAAAATCATTAAATTTGAGGTGTCACTTGCAGGTCTAAACTTCATCTAAATCCCTGAAGAGGATCAGTATTGGTGAGCACTTGATCTGAATCCCTGAAGATGTCTAACTTATATCGAAATTCTTGAAGAAATCTTACATTGGCCAAACCCAGTTCAAAATCATTGAAGATGGCCAGCAATCAATCAAACAATAACCAATAAAAATGGTTAACATCAACAATCAAAAATAACAACATCCGATGTACAAAAAGCAATAGAAAATGCTCAAGGAAATATAGAAGAAAAAGAAACTAACAACAAATGGGAAGCGCAGCGTACTAGGCACTATAAACATAAAGCAAAACAACTGGGTACTTCTGAAGAAACGTCAAATAGATTTTTGGGAGTTGAAAAAAGGCTTTGGATCTACCTCTATAGAATGCAGAGAACAGTTAATGAAGAACAAGTACAACAGTTTATCAAAAACAAACCAGGATTTAATAACCTTGAAATCCAAGTACGAGTACATTCAAAAAAAACTACAAAAAACAACAGACGCAGAATCAGGGTACAAAATCCTTCTAGGACATGATATTAATAATCAGAGCAGACAAAAATCTGGCAAAAAAAAACAGACACACTACAAGCAACATACTTAAGAACAATGTTTCTAAACATTAGAAGCCTATCGAGAAAGCTTGATGAATTGGAACTCCAGAATACAGGTCAGTCTTTCGACTTTATATGTTTGTGTGAGCATTGGTTAACAAATGAAGCTGTGCAACACTACAACTTACTAAATCATAATATAAAGAAGTATTTCTGCAGGACTCAATCTGGGGGAGGTGGTGTTTTAATTTATGCAAATAAAAACTTTAATGTCAACAAGAAGATAGTGGATATAGGCATATTGTCAATTGAAAAACAGTGTGAGGTTGTAGCTATTGAAGTAAAGAATCCAAACATTATTATACTATGTATGTACAGATCACCTAACAGTCAACTTAATATATTTTTTGTGTGACTTTTAAATATTTTTGAAAAACTAATTAAATATAAAAAACCTATTTTTATATATGGGGACTTTAACATTGATATCCTTACAGATGATCAAAACTCAGCTGAGTTTTCTCAATTGATAGGTTCATATGGTTTTGAATTTTTGGTGAAGAAAGCAACTAGAATATCTAAATCTAACCGAAACAGCTGTCTGGATAATTGTATTACTAACCAGCCAGCTAAATGTGAAGCTGTTCTATGGGACACTTACATAACAGATCATATGTCGATAGCAAGCTCTTACATAAATCAAAATATTTTAAACAACCAAACTTCTATCTATTACTTTAGACCTTTTTGTAATGATAATACCGAGTTATGTATAAATTCTTTACAACAAATCGACTGGTACTCTTTCTTGGATCCGTTGGATATTGATACATCATTTAGCCTTTTATTAAATATATTACTAAGTGCCATAGAAATTTTTTTCCTAAAAAAACAAAAACCGTACATAATAAAAACAAACAAACAACAAAAAACCGTACATAATAAAAACAAAACATAATAAATGGTTTAACACTGAAATCAAGTCCCTTAGGGACAACCTTAATTTCTTAACCCATTTTAATAATCAAACTTCAAATATTAACATCTCGCCTTTAATAAAACAACTTAAAAAAGAATATAAGCATAAAATATATGAGACAAAAATAAATACTACTCTGATAAATTAAAAAATAGCACAAATAAATCAAAGACCATTTGGAAAGTTATAAATTCATACACTACAAACAAAAAAGACAACTCTCAGTCCGGTTTAAATTCCGAACAATTAAACAAATATTTTGTAAATATTTCACATGAAATTACACAAACCTTGCAAAAAACTGGGGAGGATCCTATAATTACTACAACTCGATTAAAGTGTAGCAGTCTTTTTCTTAAGCCGGCTGATGAAAATGAAATATGTCAAATCCTAAAGGAGCTAGGCAACGGCACAGCTCAAGATATTTTTGGCCTTTCACACATAACACTCAAACGGCTAGCGCCTGGTATCACACTACCACTCCGTATTCTCATAAATAAATATTTTCAGTTGGGTCAGTTTCCGAGTAAACTTAAGCTTACTAAAGTAATCCCTATACATAAAAAAGGAAATAAAAACGAACCAGGAAATTACCTACCGATTTCCATTAATCCGGTTCTTTCAAAACCAATTGACGCAGCTTTCAATAACAGATTAATACCTTTCTTAGAAAAACATAACCTAATATCTCCTTTTCAGTTTGGGTTTAGGGAGAATAAATCAACAAGTCATGTTCTGGGGGAGCTGGTGACGCATGTGGTTGGATGCTTCGAGAGAGCTGAGGATGTATCTGCTATTTCCTCCGACCTCTCGAAGGCGTTTGACTGTGTGTGTCATCGGACCCTTATCGCAAAGTTGCAGCATTATGGTGTAAGGGGAGTGGCCTCAAATTTAGTAATATCTTATTTGTCTGAACGCGCACAGGTTATTTGTTGCAGGGAGACAGTATCATCAACACAAATGGTGAGAGCAGGAGTGCCGCAAGGC
Source organism: Pissodes strobi (assembly GCA_016904865.1). NCBI lineage: Eukaryota > Metazoa > Arthropoda > Insecta > Coleoptera > Curculionidae > Pissodes > Pissodes strobi. The sequence goes on from MU182156.1 coordinate 274,820, forward strand.
CCAATACTGGGGCCGATCCTCTTCATTCTATATGTCAATGAATTGCCTGCCCTTTTTTCTGAAATAAGGTGTGTTCAGTACTGCGATGATAATGCTTTTCTTGATAATGATACAAACTATAAAAAGCTTGAAGCATCAACAGAGCAAACACTACAAAAACTACACGGCTGGTTTGCTGACAATAATATTTTGCTGAACTTAGACAATACTGAGTTATTGAATTTTACACTTAAAGAGGGGGAGGCCAACAAAACAATTCGTTTTCTTGGTGTGCATTTAGACAGTAGATTAAGCTGGAAAAATCACATATTAAATTTATCAAATCGATTATCATCAACTCTTTTTCTTTTGAGAAGGATTGCAGATTTAGCGAATTTTGACATATCCAGAACTGCCTATATGGGGCTTTTTCAGTCCAGGATATCATATGGTTTGTTAGATTGGGGAAACTCAGCTGACTGGAAAAAGATCTTTACAATTCAAAAAAAAGCTCTTCGAATTATAACTAAAAAGAAACCAAGTCATTCTTGTAGAACCCTTTTTAAGCAACTAGATATACCCACTTTAGCGGATATTTATATATATCAGTGCCTAATTTATACAAAAACTCATATATCTGAACTTATTTCAGTAAAAACCAGACATGATTATGACACCAGATTTGGTGATCAACTGCTAATACCTCAACATAAGTTAAATTTAACTCATAAAAGCTTTTTAAATAACTCAATTATTTTCTACAATTGTCTATCAAGAGAAGTAAAAATTTTCTACCTCTTTTAATCTTTAAAAGAAGAATTAAACAAATGATTTTGGAGATCTGTCCATACACGATGGATGAATTTTTAAATGCATAAATGAATGTTTTTAATTTTACATTGTAGGTATTTTAGTGTGTATCTATGTATTGTTTTAACTGTAAATGATATTGTAATTTTTATTTTACTAGAATTTGACGATGCTAAACATTTTTTGTATATGTAATTGAGCAAATAAAGAATTTTGAATTTGAATTGAATAGCCGAAACTGGCCTGAAGATGCTGGGAATTAGTCAACACCTTCTCTAAATCCCTGAAGATAATCAGTATTGGTCGTCTCTAGATCTGACGTTAATTCTTTGGCATATTAAAAAGCAGACGGTCTAAAATGTCTGATGACATTTCCTAAAATCTGAGATTAAAAATTTTAATTTTGTATATGTTTTAAATCAAAAGGTCCATTAAAATCAAGCGTAAATACCATTCTCCACATCTTAGAGTCAAAAGTATTTATTTACTAAATTTAAATTCAAATTATCTTATTCATACTAATATACTTACACAGCACTTACATGTGTCAAGAATCAAAATTGGGAAAAACAATGTTCATTTAAAAAAAAACTAAACCTGTACAGTCTAAAATAGCAGAATGCTCAGGCATAATTATACATATATCATATAAAATAGATGTCCTGGGAGTGAGTTCAACAGTGATGCAGTGCGCCAGATAAAGGAGTTCTTGTAAATGCGATGTTCTAGGTGTTTCTGATGTATGCTTCCATTCCTGAGGAGATTACTTGCGTGATCTCTTCGTAGCAAACTGACGGGTCGTCAGTGCCAAACAGACGTCGAGCCAAGGAAAATCTAGGTAGAACTCCCTTAGATCGTCCGAGTTTGCGGAATTGTAATGCCTGATTTAGCGAGGCAATGGTGGATCCTTCTGTAGAAGTGGCAATTCACAAACCGTTGTAATAAGTTTGTGGTCGGAAGTACCTAATGGCGGACCAACTGTAATTGTGTACTGGTCAGGATTGGTGGTTAGAAAAAGATCCAGGAGGGCGGTGAATTCGACTATCTCTGAGTTTGGAAACCAAGGAAGACGTGTGATGGTTCCACCTTAGTCTGGAATCTAGATTTATGCCCAGAAACTTGGCGGTCACATCATCTTCCTCTAGCCATCTCATGGGGAAGACCTTTCAGTTTTTGCAACGATAAGGGACTGGTTGTTAGTGATGCCGTCGAGACGAGAGATTCTCGTCTCTCGTCTCGTCTCGTCTCGACGAGACGAGAGAGGTATTTTCTCTCGAATGAAACCTCGAGACGAGACGAGAGAAAGATGCTCTATCGTCGAGAATTTCTCGTTTTTCTCTCGATCTCTCGAGCAAAAAATTGGCATAATAAAACGAAAATATAAAAAAACAAAACATCTTTTTGACTTTTTCATACATAAGTAATTTGACGATGCCTATTGTATTAAATTCGTAATTAGCATACACATTTTCTACACTTATGGTCGGTTTCCCAATGTCGAGTTAACTCTTAACTCGTGAGTTACCCTCGATTTTTCTACAGAAAACCCGCGAGTTAAACCTAATCCGTTATTGAGAAACCGGCCCTTAGGGTTTTTTAAGGGTGAAAAAGGGTGGGCGTCATTTAAAAAAAATACAAATGGGGTGTTGTGATACCTTATTTGAAAGGTGTTATCGAATACCTTATGATGCCAAAATATTAAATTCCTATAACCCTCCAAAACGAAATGTCGCCATTATTTATTTTTTTATTACATTTTCGCATTTTTGACATGCTCTAGAATCAAAAGGGTTTAACATCGAAATAAAAAAGGGTTTGTAAATATTATGCAATTGCTCTTAAAAGTGTAGGATCTAAGATCTAATATGACAGGATAAAATAAGATAGGGAGTGTGCAAGTTGTTTCTTTTTAATTTCAAACCATTTTGATTCTGTAGAATCTCAGCAATGTAAATGTTTAAAACGTTGCCATTTTGTTTGAGATAATAATAAGAATAAGAACAAAATATTCTGGAATCTTACTTACTCGATAAGACCTTAAAAATAATGTATCGCCATCCCATTAAAAAAATTAAAGATTTTTTTTCAATTTCATCAGTAAAAAAATCGTTTATGTAGTAATATTCCCATTTTCCTTTGTCTTACCTCTTTCTATAAAAAAATGCCAATCTTAAACATTTAGTTTCATTTTAAAGGCACAAAAAGGATTATGTTAAAAAAGAACCAAAATAAAAAGAAAATTACAAAACCTAGTGTTGGTTGTACAGGGTGATTTTTTTATAATGTTCACTCCTTCAACTTTTTTCTGCCACTGTGTAGAACAAAATTTTGACTGGCAAGCTATAGCGTTTGAGAAGTAGTATATACAGGGTGTTACAGATTGCTTAAAAATACGTTTTATTGAATTAAAAGAATGTTTTTACAGCATTTAAAAATATAAGGTTACTATAAATTGTACACAATGAACACGTAGAAAGCTACAGCTTAAATAAATATTAAAATTTTTTGTTGTAAAATTTAAAATATAAAAATAAAATTAAAAAGAAACAATTAAAAAAAATCTATTATTTAAATAATTTTAAATACATTTTCTCTTCTTTTTAAAGATCTTTCGTCCAGAGTAGGAATGTGTCAATAATCTGATTTTTCATACCAAGAAACCCCCGTATGCAAATTTTCAAGGTAATACGCCAAGAAATGCATACAATATTAACCAAAAACGATTTTTACCATTAACACCCTGTAGATAAAGAACGGACCTATGTTGATATATACTTTTAATTCATAGAATAACCCAAGAAATAACCCCCTTTAACCCCGTATATTTTGTTGTTTTATGCTTTTTTAAATTGAATATTTTGTATTTACGAGAGGGTCGAGACGAGACGAGAGAAGGGTTCTCTCGAGCGAGAGAAAGCGTTCTCTCGCCGAGACGAGAGACATATTTTCTCTCGGCTGACAAGACGAGACGAGAGAAGGCCTATTCTCGTCTCGTCTCGTCTCGACGGCAACACTACTGGTTGTTAGCTTTAAACCAGCGCTCTGCCCTTCCTGCGCCTCACGCATTGCCGTCACAGCTCCGTCATAATATAATCAAGGCCGGTAGAGACCACAGTAGTGTCATTCGCGAAGAGGGTGTAGTGGCCGGTGGGATCGATCTGCTTGAGGTAGATCATTTATGTAAATAAGAAACAAGAAAAACCTGAGGATTGACCCCTGGGGCACATCAGCCAACACCTTCCTCTCCGAGGACTCCACCCACACCATCGACCCTAAGGATGGCTTGACAAGTAGCTGGATAAGATTGCAAAACTACTATTTGAAAAATTATATTTTTTTTTAGTTTGGCAAGCAAGAGCTCTTGTGAAACGCAATCAAAGGCTTTGCTAAGGTCGCAAAAGGAAAGTCCTGGTTCGACAAAAGATGCGAAAGAGCTGTAGGAAGGAAACAGCAA
>MU182156.1:299062-326365 GCA_016904865.1 Pissodes strobi
TTGCTGTTTCCTTCCTACAGCTCTTTCGCATCTTTTGTCGAACCAGGGCTTTCCTTTTGATGGTAACTTGATGGAATTTGGGATGTATGCTTCCATTCCTGAGGAGATTACTTGCATGATCTCTTCGCAGCAGTCTGACGGGTCGTCAGTGGCAAAGCAGACGTCGAGCCAAGGAAAATCTAGGTAAAACTGCCTTAGATCGTCCCAGTTTGCAGAATTGTAATGCCAGATTTTGCGAGGCAATGGTGGATCCTTCTGTATGAGTGGCAATTCACAAACCGTTGTACAGTTGTGTTCATAAAAAAGTGGGACAGCGTTTGTACATTGTAAACCTGCCTGTGATGTTCCAAATTTCAAAATAAAGTGGTACAGATATGGCATTTAGCAGATTTCCGCCACAAATTTAAAAAAAAGTCGGTTTTACATACTCAGAAACTTGTTATTTAAATAATTATCAATAAATGAACAGTGTATTTAAAAAAACCTTAACAGTAAACAACAACAAATTATTTTAAATAAAAATAATAATTTAGAACAAACAGTTTCTAATTAGTACTTAGTCATTGCACCATTTTTCCCTATAGCATCATTTAGCCGGGTAGGTATTGAGAAATACAAGTTTGTAATTATGTTTGAGGATGTTTCGGTTAGTTCCTCCCAGGTTTCTACTATTTTAGCAACAAGTGCATCTCTATTTTACGGTCTAAATTGTGAATCATACATTCTTTTAGTCATTAAACCCCATATGTTTTCTATTATATTAAAATCGGGGCTTTTCGCGGGCTATAATAGGGTCTCTATATTATTCTGTTGGAACCACTCTTTGATTATTGCAGCGTTATGCACGGCACAGTTATCATGTTGACATATAAAATCATGGTTCGGAAAATGTTTTAAAACACTGGGTAGCATAATATTTTCTAATATATTCCGATAGTTGACTGCATTGAATCTTTCCTCCATAATCCAACACACCCCAAGTCCTTAATATAAACAATTACTAATATAGGTTTCGTCAAACCTAGTTCCACGGGGTCTGTAAACCCTTACGTGACCGTTAAATGTCGACTGAAAAACTTTTTCATCAGAAAATACGACTTTATCTGTTTAGCCTGTTTATGTTCCTCTTTTAAAATATTTTTTTTTAGCAGCGACATAATTTCCTAGAGGCGATTCTTTTATTCTGCGACATGCAGTTGGTCTTGAACCAGAAAAATGTGTTCGCTCTATTGCATTTCGCGCTACTTCAAAGGGGTGATCTCGCAAGTACTCGACCAAAGCTGCATCTTCTTCCTGAGTTTTGATTATAGGTCTTCCGGGAGGCTTTTTCTTGTCGAGGGTTTCCAAAACCTCCCATCTATTCTTTATTTTTTGAACGGTGTTTTTATTTCTATTCATTAAACGGGCAACTTCTCTAACTGGCACACCATCTTCTAGATAAACAATTATTTTAGCCCTTTCAACGTAGCTTAACTGAGGCATTTTGTATTTAATTTTAAAAGCTTCGCAATAATTCCTTCAAACTATGTTTTAAAAGTTAATTTAAAACTGACGCATATTTAAATGTCACCCTGACTTTTGAAAGTGACATTTTTTGAAAGTCTGATTTACACTAGTGTAAAATCGCTGTCCCACTTTTTTATGAACAGAACTGTACATAATTTTGTCAGGTTCATGTTTCTACTATGTCCTAAAGTGTTCTATTGCCTTTTTTTGCTTATTCTACTTTATCTTCCAGCTTGTTATACATTAGTTTTAAGCTTCTTATTGTCTTGTTTAAGTTACTCCTAAATTTCTTTAAGGATCTCATGTTTCCTCTTTTGTCATCCATGTCCCTGTTTGTTGACTATTGTTTTAAAGCTTCTTATTGTCTTGTTTATATTTGTCCATCATTCTCTTCATTTATCTTTAGGTGAACTATTATCTTTTGCCTGCTAATTATCGTTGCTATTTTTTCAAATATAATATTCCAAATTACTTCCGGACTCATCACAGATTTCTTTTCCATCTGTGGCGCAATCGTTTCTTTAAATGTATTCTCTTCAGTAAACCGACATTCAAATAATATTTTACTCGAATTCGTTCAACATTCTTATTAGCTATTACTCCTTCCATCATTTCTTTCACAGTAATGTTATTTTCTTAAATTTCTTGCATGTTATGTTATGTTATCTTCTCTTATCTAGTCTATTTTGTATTTTGTTGCATATGATCCTAAATTTCTTACTGCTTTTTAAAAAATTTTATCCATAATTTTGTCAGGTTGATTTTGCTTTCATTCATATCATCCTGATGTGTTCTATTGCCTTTTTTGCTCGTCAAGCTTGTTATATATTAACTTTAAGCTTTTTATAGTCTTGTATAATTTACTCCTAAATTTCTTTAAAGGTCTTATGATTTTTCTTTTGTCATCCATGTTCCTTTTTGCTGACTATTGTTTTAAAGCTTCTTATTGTCTTGTTTATCGTTTCTCATCATTCTTTACAGATATCTTTAGGTTTTCTAATATTTTTTGTTTGCGAATTACCGCCGCTATTTTTTTAACGGTTTAACAATTGCATATGATCCTAAACTATTCACTGTCTTCTACCATTTTGTCCATAATTTTGTCGGGTTAGTTGCTTCTTTAGTTTTCCTTCCATTCATGTCATCCTGAAGTGCTCTATTGTCTTTTCTTTGGCTATTCCACTTTGCCTTTTAAGCTTGTTACACATTAGCTTTAAGTTTCTTATTGTTTTGTTTAATTAACTCCTAAATCTCTTTAAGGGTCTTTTGTTTTCTGTTTTGTCATCCATATTCCCCTTTGTTGAATAATGTCTTTAAGACTCATATTGTCTACTCTGTTTCTTTTATCCATCTCCAAATTACTATTTTCTTCAAACAGAACATTCTAAATTACTTCCCGACACATCAAAGTTTTCTTTTCCATCTGTGGTGTCGCAGTTTAATCGTTTCTTTAAAAATGTATTCTCTTCAGTTCACGGACAATCAAATAATATTTTACTCGAACTCCTCCAACATTAATCTTTCCACGGCGGTCATCCAAAACTGCATTTACATTCCATTCAAAGGACTGACCTTTTGTTTAACCGATGATGGTTGATTTAGCCGCCTGATTCTAGAAATCCGACCATTAATCAAACTTTAAGTGATTGGGATCCGGAGGCTGGCTCCGACCCACCCTTGAAATTATAACTACATGTTATATAGGGTTATTATTACTATAACTATATAAACTATATATAAAAAATAATAAATATTGTGTGAAGTACAATGAAAATTGATTGCACGAACTAAACTGCTGTTCACTTGAAACGCATACGAACAATTTTTAGTCTATGTTTTAATGTAGGTAGGGGAAAGTGGGGCAGGTTGAAACATTTCAAATTTCGCGCTCTGGGAGTTGTTTTAGTGGTAATACTACTGTTCCATATTAGCATGTCACTGTGCCAATAAATCACGACGCTTTCAGGAACTATTTCTCAGTTTTGCGTCTTATAGTGACAAAATTCAAAAAAACAGTGGATGGGGACGATGAAACAAAACAAACGGAACTTGTTGAAACGTTTCAATATACCCCACGTGCCTCCTCCTCTGTTCTGGATTAGATTTCGATCTCCTATTTTTTGCACTCATACTCATGAGAAATTGTGTTATACCCAAACTAACCCAAGCAAACTGAGCCATTTTGCTAACAAGCCATGCAAAACGATATGTAATTGTTATGGATTAGGCTAAGATGAAATTCATTATTGATTTTGTTAGCTAGCGTGGCACCTGTCATCTGTGAATTTTGACACATGAAACCTGCCACTTGTCATTTTTCAACCACGTTCACTTTATCATTTTTAGGTTATGTGATCAATCACTTGTCGTTTTTTTTTTTTAATCACGTGGACTATTCTACTTTTACCCGATTTTTGTACCACTATAAATTTTCGGCTATGACGTCATTTATCAAGATATCAACACTTAGGCTTTAAGGATTTTGAACTGATTTTGATCAAGTTTCGGCTACTCTTGGCCATCGTCAGGAATTTATATAAAGTCTGGACTAATGCTAATCATCTTCATGGGAATTAGTGCAAGTTTTGTGCCTATACTGATTATCTTCAGGGATTTCATGAAAACTGTCACTTGTCATTTTTCAGCCACATGGGCTTTACCATTTTTAGGTTATGTGATCTGTCACTTGCCGTTTTTTTTAACTACGTGGACTATTCTACTTTTACCCGATTTTTGTACCACTATAAGTTTTCGGCTATGACGTCATTTATCAAGATTTCATCACTTAGGCTTTAAGGATTTTAAACTGATTTTGATCTTGGCCATCGTCAGGGATTTATATAAAGTTTGGACTAATGCTAATCATCTTCATGGGAATTAGACCAAGTTTTGTGCCTATACTGATTATCTTCCGGGATTTCATGAAAACTGTAACTTGCCATTTTTCAGTCACGTGGGCTTTACCATTTTTAGGTTATGTGATCTGTCATTTGCCGTTTTCTTAACCGCGTGGATTATTCTATTTTTATCCGAATTTTATACCACTACGAATTTTCGGCTATAACGTCATTTACTAAGATTGGGCTTCGAGGATTTTGAAGTGATCGGCTACTGTTGGTCATCGTCAGGTATTTACGCCAAGTTTCGACTAATGCTAATCATCTTCACGGGAACTATACCAAGTTTTGTGCCAATACTGATCATCTTCAGGGATTTCATAAAATCTGTCATTTGTCATTTTTCAGCCACATGGGCTATATCATTTTTAGGTTATGTGATTTTTCACTTGCCCTTTTTTAACCGCGTTGACTAACCAAAACTGATCATCTTTAGGGATTAATTTTCATCATCTTGAGGATTTAGACCAAATTTCGACCAATACTGATCATCTTCAAGGATTTTAAATTGATTTTGGCCAATATAATCGATTTAGACCAGATTTCGAATAAAGTCAAACATCTTCAAAGAATTAGTATCCTTAGAGATTAAGTCAAGCTTTCGAATAATTCTGGACATCTTCAGGATTTTGACCAAGTTTCGACTACTACTGGTAATTTTCAAGGATTTTGAACTGGTTTTGGCAAGCATAAGACATTTCCAGGATTTTGATCATGTTTTGGCTACTGCTACTGCTTCAGAGATTTAAACCAAGTTTTGACTAACGCTAATCATGTTCGGGGAACTAGACCAACTTTCAGCTAATATAAGACATCTACAGTGTATTCGAACAGGTCTCAGTCAGATATCTTCAAGGATTTAGACCTGATTCCGGCCAATACTGATCATATTTAGGGATACTGAACTGGTTTCAACTAGTTTTTGACATTTTGAAGGATTTAGACAAGATTTCACTAATTCTGGAGATCTTCAAAGATTTCGATCAAGTTTTGGCTAATGTTGATGATCTTCACTGAATCAGATAAGGTTTCAGCTAATGCACGACATTTCAGAGATTTAGATTCGGTTTCGACTAATGCTGATCACCTTCAGGAAATTAGACCAAATTTCGGCCAATTCTGATCATCTTCAAAGGCTTAGAACTGGTTTCGGCCAATCATGATCCCCTTCAGGGTTTTAGACAATGTTTCGACAAATTATGGACATCTTTAGGGATTTAGACCTAATTTCGACTAAAGATGATGGTCATGAGGGAATAACACATCTGCAAAGATTGACACCAGGTCTCGATTAGAGTCAGACATCTACAGAGATTTAGATCTGGCTATGGGCTACGGCCAATCTGGTTTCTTCTAGTTCTGGACATCTTCAGGGATTTAGACAAGATTTCACTAACTCTGGCGATCTTCAGAGATTTCGACTAAGTTTTGGCTAATACTGATGATCTTCACTGATTCAGATAAGGTTTCGGCTAATGTAAGACATCTTTAGAGATTTAGACCGGGTTTCGACTGACTAATACTGATCATCTCTAGGAAACTACACCAAATTTCGGCCAATACTGATCATCTTCAAATATTTAGATCTAGTTTCGGCCAATCCTGATCATCTTCAGAGTTTTAGGGAACGTTTCGACTAATTATGGACATTGGTCGGTATAAACAGTTATTTTTAAATCATTTATGACCACAAAGAAGGGGGTGGTAATTAACTTTATAATCAACCACTTTAATTAGTGGACTGTAGGTTGGTGGAGTTGTATTCATAGAGTATGAACTGAAACATGTTTTAAATGTTCAAAAACCATTTGAACACGTTTTCAAATCTAACGATTTAATTTTGTACTATTTTAACATTACACGCCACTGTGCTCGCATTCCAAAGAAATCTTAAAAACCTCGGCGATACTCGTAGCAACATCTCTAGTTAAATCGTTTATCCACTGCATTAGCCAGTCTAGATAGCTAAAAACAAGACGGCCTCGAAAGGCATCCGACCACAGCGCTACCTACAGGATAGCCACTCCACCCAACCTAAAATTAAAATTCCTAACCCTAATTCTAGGAGTCCCTAAAATTCCGATCTTTAATAATCGAATTTTATGAAAACTAGCCAGCAGATTTCGACCAGGAGCGTTAAAATTCATAATATTAACTTAGACAACCGGTGATGCTAAGGTTTTACACCATATCTCTATATTTACGTTATTTGCCCTTTACTGACGTAATATAACAGTAGTGGGGGTAAGTTAACGCGCCAAAGTACGAAGACGACGCCTTCTCACGATCTAGAATTCAGTCGAGTCTTGAACCCCAACCAAATAGCCGCGTTGAAGCGCGCTCCCGATGTTATGGCCATATTGGTCATACCAGGCAAGTTCACGTGTTGAGATCCTCTAATCTCTCAGGATCTATTTAAGTGACATTGTGATATCCTGCAATTGTGACAGCTCATCGCGTAGTCACCCCAAGCCTACAAGTAAAGGTATTTATTGGCTCCCGGCCATCTCCGGCAATTCACTCTCAAAAGCCTATAAGTAAAAGGCATCTATTGGTCCCCGGTTATCTCCGGCAAAAGTAAAACGCAGTCCCGAGTGATGTACTAAGCGTTTACAATCACTCTCTCACAACTAAGACGCTGTACTAGCGTCCCCATTGGTCTTGTCCATGGGGGTTCATTTCTCTCTATGCTTTATTCTAATATAAAGATTCTCACAATCGAGTCTTGTCTCGAACCTCAAGTAAGAAAACTCACACGTTTACAATCACAAACTCTCAACATTCTCTATCGCTCTACTAGCATACCCGGCACCATGCCTGCCAATATCATTTATGCTTTATTATAATATAAAGATTCCATGCTATTTCCACTACACGGATTTCAGCCTATCTATGCGACCTGCATAGCGTGCTTTTAGTATCCATTTGTGCGTGTACCAAAAAACTGCATTTCACAAATGCATCCCTGTCATGCTATTATGCATACCTATAACTGCATAACATATTAAACCACTACCATTCGCTTCATTCTTATTTGCAAGAGGTTGAAGTACATTGTATATAGACGTTAAGAAGAGACTTAGTAAATGTTTTTAAGTGACTTTCCCTTGTGCTGCAAGATAAACTGCTAAACGATTGAACGTTGCTCGTCAATTGGTGAATATAGTGTACATAGTAGCTTATAGGTGAACATTAAGGTAATATTTATCCTGTTATTATTGCTTGTATATTACTGTATTTCATCTCAAAGTTATCTCAGCTAACCGAGCTCATACGGAGCAGTCCCGCAGGAACTTTAATGAACATTTAACTGTACTTAGCTGCAAGATAGTGTTTATAATCATATACTTGTTTAGGATTACAACTGTTTATGCAATGCTTTAGCTTTTAAAGGTATATTTCTCGTAATATTCTGCAAGGTCGATACCTAGCATCGATAGATATTGTTCATATCGTAGCACTGACTACACACAATGATTTAATGTTTATATTTTGTTTATTTATGAGCTTTCAGTTATTTTCAAGTAAAATAACTTATTAAAATATTCATATAATGTTACAGGTTTTTGTTTTATTTGCAAAATCACTTTAGAACTAGATCCTATGGTAAATTATAGCGCCTATGAGCACTCTCTGTTTGTTTAGAAAATCGACCAAGATCGAATCTGAAACATTATGTTTTTAGATATTACGTAATTTAATGATGCAGGATTTAATGAGCATTAAATATGATCAATGATTAAAATGTTTTCTAACTACTTTCATGCATCCACCCTTTCACACATAAAACTAAATACTGTACATTAGGTTAACTACTAGTAAATATCTCATATCTAACAAAATTCTTGATTATTTGAATTTAACACTCCTTTCTTTACAGAACTTAATCAACTTTATTTCATTTCAGCTGACTGCCTTTTCGTTCACACTAAATACCTTGTTATTACTTCTTCTGCAATTATCTTGATTTTTTTCTACTGGCGCGGCAGGGAGAATAGAGCTGGAATTGCGTGGACGCGGATGCATTTGAGAGGGTAGAAACATGTTCTTTCTTTATTTGACATATTGTTGTTTACACAACATTGACGGGGACAAAGATATATTAAATTGAGAACAATTAATAAAGTTTTCCTTGACGGAGTGACAACTTGCTTCCCAGCGATTGTTTCATATAATGTAATCCATTCTACCGACAATCCATTAACTGAAATGCGAAGCCTTAAATATAGAGAACGTTATCACCAAACTCTACGGTGAACGATGGTAATACCCATGTTGGGGTGTTTCCCAATAGACATCTTTAGAGATTTAACCCTAATTTTCGGTCAAAGATGAGGGAATTAGACATACAAGACACCATCAGAGATTGACACCAGGTTGCGATTAGAGGCAGACATCTACAGAGATTTAATCTGGCTGCAGGCTATGGCCAATCTGGTTTCTACTAATTCTGGACATTTTCAGGGATTTAGGCAAGATTTCATCAATTCTGGAAATTTTCTGGGATTTAGACTAAGTTAATCACCTTGCTAACGTTTTATACCGAAAAGTGGAAAACATATTTTGTTAAAATGGCAAATTTATTGTAATTTTACATGACTTCATTAATCGTCCTGTGTAACATGAATATTTTATTCTTTTTTGGAAAAGCATTCTCCGCTATATAATCTAGATAAAATTACCAATTAAATTTGCAAAACAACTTCAATTCTTTTTTTAAAGTCACAACAAATTGAAAAGGGTGTTAAAAATCGCCTATCCCTCTTTTTTGGTGTCCAGAATCATTCGACCGTATTTTTAATGATCTATAGGAAAAATATGCTCGATTGTTGCATAATTTATTTATTCACTAAAAATTTATTGTGTAAAATGAAGTCAATATTTAGTGACAACTTAATAACAAATTAAAAAAGGAATAAGAGAAGAAATCGAGTGAAACTAGATAAGAAGCATCTTATGTAGCATACAGTGTTGCTAAATTTACCCGCCGTTTACATTTCTATTGATATTATATAATATATTGAAATCAAAAAGCATATTAATTGGTCCAATCCAATAAAATATTAAACTAATTATTACATCATTAATCCCAATGAAAAGGGTAGAATTTTTTGAGCGCCCGAACTTTTGAAATATGTGGCAACAGAGACAGACCGACAGTTGAGTTGGACTGAAGAGAATAGAATATACGTCAACTTGTTGGAATATTTAGCAATTTAACAATAAAACATATGTTGGAGCAAATTGATAATAGCATGGCTTTAACTGTTATGAGGCTCACAGCATGTTGCCATATATTCAATATGGCCCCGAGGTATCGGAAGGTTCGATCGCACCCCCGTCGCTATAAGTTAATTTATTCAATTAGGCCATTTTAATATTCGAAAACGCATAATCATTCGATTTCATTTTGCACGAGGCTGGTGTGCACCCAGGATTCCTCGAAAACCGGCATTACGCACTCTGAGTTGATTACGAATGGCATTTTTACCCCGTGACGGGCGGCGCGGCGGCAGTGGAGCGCTTTGTTTAATTTTTTTTTGCACGGATCGCCGGTACTTTACGAAAGGATGTTTGAAAACAGCGTGGCGTTTTCTCATTAAACGGCTACATTACAACGAGAGGTGCCGAGTAATGGTTCTGGGAACGCCGCCGACCGGTGAAAACCCATCTTCTGTAACACTTGGACGAGTTGCTAGATTATACCGCCCGTGATGTCCTCGTTTATTGTGCGCGCCCAGCTAGAAAAATTATCTACCAATACTACAATTATCATACGAAAGCCATTATAAGATTATAATATGAATTCTTATTAGAGGAAAGGGCGTATCGCAAAATCGCCATGAGGCTTCATATCATCTTACTGTTACGTGCTACAGGCACTTTTCGATCCGCAATAAATAATGGCCGCTGCAGCGTTGCCAACCTATACATTCTTAAATCGGTAGAAATAATCGTAAAAAGTCGGATAAAATCGAGAGGCCAAAATTGTCACACATTTAAAATTTTTTAATGAAAAAGGTGAAACAAAAATAACTAAATAAAAAATAAAACAATTCGAAATAAGTCAAATACCTAATTCAATTTTTGTCGGAGACTATCCAACAATCTCTGTCTCTATTTAGAAGGAAATAATAATTTACGAAGTTAGGTTGGCAATACTGCAGAATTGTCGTCCTGCGTCGGTTTCCTCAAACGTAAGTGAGGAGAGGGAGAAGCTTTCGTTGCTTCCCCTTTGTAACGCGAATGTGTGCTTATTATTCCTTGCTAACCTTTACTGTAATGATAAAAACATAATAAAAGACACTACAGTATTAAACGCAATAAACAACGTTGGAAGTGATCACCGAATGGTAAGAGCCAAGGTAGTTATAAACACAAGAAATGAAAGAAAGCAGATGATAGACACCAAAAAGTGCAAATGGATTCCGAACAACTTAAACTAAAAATAACAAATACCAACAAATAATAACAGAAGAAGAAATCCCACAAGTAAAAGAATTAGAACTAAACCCTCTTAACACGAAAATAGTGCATTGCTTATTATATGCTTCACAGGAAGTAGCCACCAAGAGCAAATATAAAAAAGAAAAATTAAGTAAAGCCACTCAAAACCTAATAGAAAAGAGGCGACAACTACAAAGCCGTCAAACAAATAACAAAATAGAAATGGTGGAACTAAACAAAACGATCAAAAAGAAAATAAGAGCCGATCTAAGAGAAAACAAAAACTCAAAAATAAAAGAAACATTAGAAGAAGGGAAAAGCTTAAAAGACACCACGAGGAAAATTACCGAAGGAAGAAATCAAATAATAAAACTAATTGTTGGGGAAACACCCCAACAAGTGTATTAACTTGTCATTTTTCACCGGATAAGTTGGTGACAACACCCTGTATGTATGTAGCATGAATGAGTCATGATTGATCCACAAATAGATTTATTTCACCCCGGGTACAACCCAATTTGTGCATTTAAAATAGCATATGCCAGTTCTTCAAAACCCCTTAGTCCAAACCTGGACGGACGATCCCTTAGTTCGAGCCTGTACACCAGCACTGTCGGTATAATAGATTGCAATATAGCCAACTTTCACTCGTAAAGGAAATCGTTCTTAATCGTTTTCAATTCAATATATTTTTGTCTCGATCAGCATTGTGAAAATAGTCTGTCAAAGAAAGAAAGAAGATGTGTTCCCCTCTCAGATAAAAACCGACGCGTAGCTTTCCCGCGATATTGTCCCTCCCGAGATTGTAAGAAAGATCATATTACAGTACAGTTAAAATACTCACTCGAGCAACAGCTAAGTTGCTGTTCGCTGTCATTTAGCGCCAAATAGGCCATTTTCTAGTTTTGTTTGCACAGATATTGGAAATATCTGGTGTACCTCAGTTATCTTTGTCCAAGCTTGGACAAAGATCTCCTTTGGGCGTTTTTAACGCGATTGTGAAACTACAGAATAGGAGCATTTCTCATCAAGAAGAAGTAAAATGGCGGATTAACGTTGCTGGTCGAATAATTCTTGTAAGCAAGGTGAAAGCTGGATGTATGGTTTCCGTAAAAAACAAAAATTAAGTTGGAAAGTAATTAAGTAAAATCTCTCCCCGTTGAAGACAGGTAAAGCAGAGTCAAGGTGCAAAAGTACGCTGTGTGAATGTTGCTAAGTTGGAGAACTAAAAGTACAAAAATAAGAAAGATAGAAAACTCATTTTTAAATCAAACAATCAAGACTTTTTGCTAGATATTAATAATTAAGAAACCTTTTGTAATATTAGTTGTATGCTTGAATGAACGAATGCTTGCAATTATTCTAAGAATTATACATGTATAATTTCTATTTAACATAGAAAACGCTGTTTATTTATATCTATAATATTCAAATGCAATTTACACCTGCATGATTAAAGTAAATTAAACCGAATAAATGTTTCAATTCCTCTCACTACCCTATAGTAATACAGTTCATTAAAAGTGGTTAATTAAGATACCACACCCTTCTTTATGGTATTAAACAATAATAAAATCACTTGTTTATCCCGGCCACTAATAAATGACAAAAACAAGGAAATAACACATACATCAGAAATAGAAAAGACTAAAAAAAATACTACCAATAATTGTATGAAACAAAAGTACAACCAACAAGAGGAAAAAGAGAAGATCAAAGAATTATAGTAAAAAACGTAGGATCAGAAGAAGTCCCTGAGATCACAATTGAGGAAATAGAATCCGCTATTAAAAACATGCATAATAAAAAAGCTCCAGGCGAAGAAAACATAGTAGTAGAAATGGTAAAGTATGGTGGAAAAACCATTTTAAATCAACTAAAGAACCTCTATAACAAATGCCTGCAAAAATGGAAAATCCCAGATGACTGGTTAAATGCATTAGTAGCACTTATATTTAAAAAGGGAAACAAACACAAACTCTCAAACTATAGACCCATTAGTCTATTATCGGTTCTATAAAAGATATTCACAAAAATAATAACTCAATGACTCATAAACAAACTTGACAGTTACCAACCCCATGAACAAGCTGGATTTAGAGAAGGATTCAGTACTTTAGACCACCTCCAAACAATAAATACATTGATAAAGAACACAAACGAGTATAATGTGCCCTTATGGATGGCAGTAATTGACTGCGAGAAAGCATTCGATTCCGTAGAACCATGGGCAGTATTAAACGCCCTAAGTAACAGCAGAATAGATAGCAAATATACAAGTTTAATCCAGTACATATACAAAAATGCTACAATGCAAGTAACGACCCAAACAAAAACAAATGAAATTAAAATACAGAGGGGAGTACGACAAGGTGACTCGATTTCTCCAAAACTTTTCACCGCAACATTGGAAGATGTCTTTAAAGAAATAGAGTGGGAAACAAAGGGCATTACGATAGACGGCGAGCAATTAAATCATCTAAGATTCGCCGACGGTATAGTCTTAATAGCAAATAACAGAGATGAACTGCAGGAAATGCTCAATGAACTGAACGAGATATCAAATAAGATAGGACTCAAGATAAACTTAAGTAGAACAAAATACCTTACAAACGAAACAGAGCAGAATCCAGAACAACAAGTAACAGTACAAGACGAAAAGATTGAAAAAGTTGAATCATATACAAAAAATTGAACTATCCAAGAGCAACTTAAAGGCGGATTTAGATTGCACTAGCCTGGTCAGCGTTTGGCAGACTACAAAATGTATTAAGAGCTAATTTACCAAACACAATAAAAGCGAGAACCTTTGACCAATATGTATTACCGGTTATGACATACGGAACAGAAACATAGATAGCCTACAAAAAACTCAAAGAGCAATGGAGAGACGAATGTTAAACATAACACTACAGGAGCACATACCCAATATGGAAATTCGAAGAAGGTCAAAAGTAACAGATGTAATACAACGTATATGCACACTAAAATGGAACTGGGCTGGACATATTGGTAGAACAAGAGACAATAGATGGACACGTCGAGTAATAGAGCGGAGACCCCGGGCAAATAGGAAGAGTAGAGGCAGACCGCAAACATGATGGACGGACGATATAAAAAGAATAGCTGGTTATGATTGGTTGTAAAAGACTAACGACAGAGAACGATGGAGAACGTTAAGGGAGGCTTACGTCCGACGATGGATGGAATGAGCTACTGATGATGAACCTTTACTTTCAATTATGATTGATATCTAGCATCTAGCATTCCCTTCTTGGCATCTAAAGCAAGCTCTGGCGACTAGCCATCCTGCCTCAAAGTGTGTTCAAGTTTGTAAATATAATTACTAGTGTTTAGTGTAGAAATAATTCTCGTGTTTGTCCTCCCAACTTTCTGCTCTCTAGCAACCTCTTAATACAGTCCACTTTAATTATATCTTCCTTATGTGGTCTCTCGCAATTTTCACTTGATGACCTATACAAATTTTTGACTGCTGACTACTGCTCTAAAGATCTGTACAGCTCGTATTTCTTTCATATGTAAATGAAGTCTATTTTATATTTTATGGTGTACACATGCGCTTCGCTCGTATTCGGGTATGTCAAGCCTAATTGTATATATGTAGTAAACCGAATTATGTAGCTTTACGATAAAATAACCAATTCAGTTTTGGCCCCCGGTATACTTTTTAACTTTAAGATTCTATCGGACATTAATTTACAACTTCGCGGCATTTCCAAATAGACTATATATGTTTCTGAGTATGCAATAATCCTATGATACATTCTGTGTTTAATTTGTCTCATTGTTTAGGTTTCATTAAATTTATAGAAGAGAATACTATTTCTAGTTCTGCGTTATCTGAGGAGTGTAGAAATGTTAATCTGTTAAAAGTAAAATAGCTAAATATTATATTGTTTAACTAGTAGGAAAAGCAAAATATTCCTGGACGATTGTGGTAATTGCTGGACGACGCGCAGCCGAAGCCAGCAACACAGGGGTCCAGGAATGTGCTTTTCCTACGTGTTGCACATACTATTATATATACTATATATTTTATCCGATCGAAATTAATCAGAATACGTACTTATATAGGCAACTACACAGCGAAATAGATCTCCAGTTTCCTGAATCATTACGATCACCCTTCTTGAAGACGAGAACCATGACAGCCTTCTTCCATGCGCTGAGCACTCTGCGCATTTCCAAGATCTTGTTAAAAAGTGCGCATAATAGTCTGCAACCAGGGTCGATTTTCTTTAATTGGTAGTACTTGATGATGTCCCTACCAGGAACAGTGTTGGATGTGCAGCTAAGACGAGTCTGAAGCTCCTGGGGTTGAAAGGGGACAACCAGAACCAGAAAATTTTCTCCACATTCTTCGCATTTGCTCCAGCCGCTCGATATCGCTGTACTTCGGTCACTGAAAATAGCTTGAGATGCCAAATTTGTCGCATGGCAAAGAAGAAATCCAGGAGTAAAAATACCAAAAAGCAATTTTCAGAATTAATAGGGCTGGTGTGGGCAGATGCTGCTTCCGAGATAATAAGAAATAGTTTTTAAAAAGTAAGGATATTTCCATACAATAAGAGTATTATACCAGAAGAAGCTTATAACCCATAAACTTTAAAAAGATGGAAAACTACAATATCTTCGTCAACAAATACCAGCACAGTGAAAGGATGCCTGCCCTCAAGAAGGTGTCCCCCCCTACTGTGGACACTAATACTCTGAGTAGAGCTGCAAACTTACCTGGAACAAGAGCATCTAGAAAACACCATCTCTAAAGCCACTTGCGCATCTTTGAAGAAATAAAACTGGAAAATGCCAGCAAACCAAGTGACCAAATGACGGTCATGTTGGACCTAGATGTCCCATTCGCAGTGGTTTTGATGACCGCCAATCATGGGAGAGTAAAAAACTACCTCAGGCCGATATTGCATCGCTGTGGTACACACTTTGTGGTAATGTAAGCAAACCCTAAAACAACTAGCAACACGCAATCAGGTCACTTTAATGTGGGACCCTGGCCACAGAGGCATAGAGGGCAACGAAAAAGCGAAAAGAAGAAGCCGGAACACCATATTATGGTCCAGAATCCTACTGTGGCCTTATGAAGAGCCACATCACCGAAAAACTAAACAAATGGGAAAAGACCAACTATCGTCCCACTGGAGAACCACTCCAGAACTAAGGCACGCGAAATGGTTTATCTCTGCGAAAAGAGCAGAACAGCTCTTAGAGCAAATATTAGAACCATCGCCGGACTGCTCACTGGACACTGCCGGGTAAAATACCACCTAAAGGCCACAGGCAAAGCAGAAAACGACCAATGCAGATTCTATAATAATGCAACTGAAACCGCAGAACATCTACTCTGCCAATGTCTAACCCAACTCTGCAAAAGGCTTAAGTACCTTAAAGGAGTACAGCTATCACCTCAAGAAGTGAGTCAACTACCTCCCAAGACAATAGCTTCATTTGGAAGAACCCCCCTTGGACACAAATTAAGTTGTAGAGTCATGCACAAAATATCTGTAAAGGTAGCAGTGCCGGGAGGCTGGAACTAGCCGACACGACTCCCTAGCAATCTACAATAACTCCAGCACTTACGGTTACACTATCCGCCAATGAAAGCAGAGTTTAAGTAAATGTTGCTGTGTCTACTAGTAACAATTAATACTGAGGCTGATTTAACAATAAATCAACAGGTTGAAGAAAATCAACAGGCTGGGGAAATTACGATACGCGAAATAATATGCCCATTGAAGGTAAGCAGTCAACAAGCAAAGAGCCTAAACATACTTTAGTAATGTTTAAAACGCTCTTGCTTAATGGTATGAAAAGAACTTCGATCAACCTAAACGAGGCAAAGAAAGATTTGTATGAAAGTAGAAGTGATTACTACCCAAGAAGTATTGCAACGTTTTAAGGATAAAGAAAATTTGCCACAAAAACCAAAAAGTCGAGCCAAGAAATGCCATTCAGCTGAGATGACTTTGGACGACGATGATGACCTGCCATTGAGTCCACTTATAAATACTGAAAACATAAAGGACTAAAAAAGAAAGGCGTTCCAGTTGAATGTGATACCTCGTTTGATGAAGATGTAAGTGACATTCCAGATTTAAGTGAAGAAGTGGATATAGAATTGGAAACTTTTGGGGAGTATCGAAAAATCCAGGAATATTTACAGGTTCTAGCAAAAAGTTTTGTTTTTGCCGACTCCTACTATTGTAGATTGCTAGGGCGTCATCGAAACCTACGTCTCTTGGACACAAATTAAGTTGAAGAACCATTCACAAATATCTGTAAAGGTAGCAGTGCCGCCCGGCACTGCTACCTTTACAGATATTTGTGCATGGTTCTTCAACTTAATTTATGTCCAAGAGACGTAGGCTTCTTCCAAACGAAGCTATTTCCTTGAGAGGTAGTTGACTCACTTCTTGAGGTATAGCTGTACTCCTTCAAGGTACTTGAGCCTTTTGCAGAGTTGGGTTGGACATTGACAGAATAGATGTTCTGCGGTTTCAGTTGCATTATTGCAAAATCTGCATTGGTCGTCTTCTGCTTTGCCTTTAAGTGGTATTTTACCAGGCGGTGTCCAGTGAGCAGTCCGGCGACAGTTCTAATATCTGCTCTGTTCATGTCTAAGAGCTGTTCTGCTCTTTTCGCAGAGATGGTGATAAACCTTTTCGCCTGTCTCAGTCCTGCAGTATTTCTCCAGTAGGATGATAGTTGGTATTTTTCCCATTTGTTTAGTTTTTCGGTGATGTGTCTCTTCATAAGGCCACAGCAGGGCTCTGGACCATAATATGGTGTTCCAATTCCTTCGTTCGCAAGGCAGTTTGCTTTTTCGTTGCCCTCTATGCCTCTAGGGCCAGGAACCCACATTAAAGTTACCTGGTTGCGTGTTGCTAGTTGTTTTAGGGTTTGCTTACATTCCTAGACTAGCTTTGACACGCACTTGAAAGCTTTTAGAGCTTTTAGAGCCCCCTGGCTCTCCTAAGCTATGTAGATGTGCTTTCTGTGAAGTTCTTGTATGAGACACTCTTCTGCCCATATATTTATGGCAAGCACTTCCGCTTGGAAGATGGTTATATACTTGCCTAGCGGTTTGGATAATTTAAAGTTTGGACCTGAAAGGCCCAATCATGCTCTTTTCGCTAGTTTTGAACCATCTGTGTACCACAGCGTTATCGGCTCGGTTATCGGCCTGGGGTAGTTTTTACTCTCCCATGATTGGCGGTCATCAACAACCACTGGGAATGGGACATGTAGGTCCAACATGACCGTCATTTGGTCACTTGGTTTGCTGGTATTTTCCAGTTTTATTTCTTCAAAGATGCGCAGATGACCAGTAAAATTTTCAGGCTTGAATTTACCTATTAGGAATAGCCTGTGATCACTGATAACTACTATTGGTCGAAGAGGTGAAATATGTTTTGAAATTGAGTTCTCTTCTTATAAAATTACATATTTTTCTTGCTCTATTGTTTAATATTACATTTTGGACAAAATTTGTTTCCTTTTTACTAATAATAACCAAGAAGTCATGATTCATGTTTCTAAACGAATTTGTATAACATTAAAATATATATAAAAATCACATTTTTGTCATACGCTCCCAAAAATAGCTATTTTACGGACTCATTTGAGTCCGTAAAATGCTTCTTTTTAGGCCTAGTCCCTAAAAGTCGTCATGGCAACCTTTACGGACTATTCCAAAATTCCTGAATATGTCTAAATGTCAAAAATTTCGAATGACATGACAAAATTGTCAAATAGTTGCTACGATATCAAATTCTAAGCTAACTTTGTCGTACATTATGATTTCAAAAATTATGGTAAATTTGCAAATTTAGGCGTTCTGAAGAATTGCAAAAAGCGTATAAATAAAAATTAAATTTTGGGAGCGTATGACAAAAAATAGTGTTTGTCACACGTACCAAAATGAAGTTTTTCAGGACTGCTATTCCGGACTCGGCTAATGCCTCCATTTTAGGTACTTGTAACAAAAATAACTATTTTGGATTCAAGTAGATTTATTTGCCTGAAATCTCATTTAAAACGATTTAAAAATAGAAAAATAGGCCGGCAACCAACAAAGAGTAAATATTCGAAAATTCACGCATGGGGATCATCAAACGCCTAAGAATTTCTCGGAATAATCTCGACTTTAATAACGTATGCATAAAACAAAATAAAAATCATTCCCGAACAAATTAATCTGAAATACTACATGTTGGAAACAAAACCGACACAACAATGTGGACACCGACCACAAACGACGCGGTCGGAAACGGGCAAAAGCGAACAACTTTTATGGGGCCAGACACGCATACCATGCCATTAGGGAACCCAAAAAGAAAAAACGTCAAAAAAAAACAATGTGTACGATGGCGCTTCTCTTTCAATTCTGAATGGAAATGGGTACCAGACAGGCCGGGTTCGCGATAAGGATCGGCTCGTTTCGTTTGTTATGTGGGCACAACCCCAACAAGAATTCCAAATTGGCTTTTATACAAATTCTCACCGTGTTAGTGGTTCCGGAGGACGGTACCATGAATAAAAAATGTATTTATCTAACTGAGATCTTTGTTAGTGTTACAGATTAGTGGAATCGCCTAGACATGGTTCATTGTTCGGATGCTACGGCGTTATTTCAAGGAATATAAATTAAAACATTTAAATTTGGCGCGAAACTAAGTACAAAACGCGTCAACTGCGTCTTAGCTCCGCCCATCCGCCATTAATAGGCAAAAGTACAGTGGCAAAAATACATAATAATCTAAAACATTTTTCAATTTCTTTCGAAATATTTGGATAAAAACAATTATTTATTATTAAAATATTTTCTGTTGTTACACGTTCATGGACGATCTCTTTAAATCGTTCCGGCTCTTAGTATTCAGTTATTACTATGATATTTTCATGAAAATTAGTTATAAGTAAAGCATAAAAATTCCAAAATTAATAAATACAAAATGGACACTTGTACAGGATATTCCATTTAAAATCCCGGATGTGCTGCTACTTTCAGGTATAAGCGGCAATACTGCGGAATTAAAAATTAATTTAGATAACTAGAACATGTTAGTTTATGTAAGTAACCAGATTTTGAAGACGTTCTGTCTACCTGTTCATGAAATACTCACGTCTAATGTGTGAATCAGTCACCCTGTATACAGGAAGTTACAAATCCGATGTTCGGTAAAACGTAAAAGCTAAAGTTACTATAAAATTTGTAAAACTAATTTTACAGTCTCATTGACACGATTTTTAAAATTTTGGATGTTCTGATACTTTCATGTATTTGCTGCAACACTGCATTATTAAAAAAGAATTCAGACAACTAGAACATAATTGTTAATGTAAGTAACCAAATTTTGAAGGCGTTATGTCGGCATGTTCTTCAAATACTTAAGTCTAATGTTTAAATCAGTCACTCTGTTGGCAGGATGTTACGAAACATTAGAATCCGGAAAAACGGTTAAAGATAGGGGAAAAGTTAAATTTTTATAACAAATTTTATATTTCCACTGACACTTTTAAATTCCGGAATTTCTGCTACTTTCAAGTATTAGTGGCAACCCTGCGTTATTAAAAATTAATTCATATAATTAGAACGTATTCGTTTATGATCGACTTTCTGTTGGTATATTCTTCTTCTTCCAATATTTACGTCTAGTATGTGATTATGTGAATCAGTCACCCTGTATACAGGATGGTCCAAATTCGAAGTCTCGAAAACCGCAAAAGAAAGAGCAAAAGACAAACTTGTAAAACCAATTTTATATTCCCATTGATACAACTTTTAAAATTCCGGATTTTTTGCTACTTTCAGGTATTTGCGGCAACACCGCGTCTAACTCGTAAATCAGTCACGATGTATACATCAACTTCCATGATCGCCATTGGAATTTCGAAAAAGGTAAATGATAAAGCAAAAGTTAAATTTGTAAAAATAGGAAACGTCACGTCATTAAATTCAATTAAAATAAAAAAAAAAGTAAAAATCAAAATACAGATTTTAATTTGTTTACGTAAAGCTTCGGAACATTTTCTATTTAATGCGACATTGGTCAGTGCAGAAATCAAGTGGGATAAAATCCGGAGAATGAGGGGGCCACTTAGTTTCCCCTGACGTCCATTACGGCATCCAAGAAATTTAAGATGAAGAAGGAATTATACCCCACAGCCCCGAATATACAAAAATTTTCGAAAAAATTGGAAAAAAATTTAAAAAACGTAAAAAACTGTTCGGAAAGTTAATAAAAGTATTATAAAACAAAAAAATATATTAATGAATAAAAGTTAGAAAAAACGCGGTTTCTGACGAAAAAAAAAGCGAAGGAGTTCAGCTACGAGGTCGGGGATGGCAAAGACGGAAAGAAAAAATGCTTCATGAAAAAAACAACAAACATTTTTGAAAAAAATTAAAAAAACGTAAAAAAATGTTCGGAAAGTTAATAAATTATAAAACGAAATCAAAAAACAAAAGATTGTTCGGAGTGTTAATAAAAGTGTAATAAAATCATATAAGAAAGAAATATATTAAAAAAAGAAAAAATTTTCGGAAAGTTAATAAAAGTACATATTATAAATCGAAATAAAGAAAAAATTAATAAACCAAAGTTAAAGAAACGCGGTTTCTGGGGACAAAAACTGAAAAAAAAATATTGACAAAAGGTGAGAAAAAAAAGCTTAAAAACATTTCACTTTAGCTGTGTGCACTTCAGGTGAAGCACATATTTTTTTTGTCCATTAACATTAGCATGATACCATGACCATGCAGTTTGTATTCAATTTCGCGACTTACATTTTTCAATACAACATTGGACAGTTCAGAAATCAAGTGGAATAAAATCCTGAGAAAGTGGTGGTGACTCGAACACTCCACAATATCCAACGCAACGTCCATGGAAATTTCTCAGTCGGTGCGAACGTGCGAACATATTTAAAAGAAATGTACTTTTCAAGAAATTTTAACACCCTGTGTAGCTTATAAACGAAAGAGTTCAGAACATAGACGTATATGAATAAATCGAGTAATTTTTTGCTAAGAAATCTAGTGTCAAAAATTGGCCGATTTTTTCTACAACACCCTGTATAGTCGGAAATGCGTTTCTGGGAAAAATTCAAACTTCTGCACTATTTTAGTCACCTGACACCTTACAACAGTTTTACCTAATTTAATTCATTTCGAAAATTTAAGTTGTCTGAGTAATTATTTTAATTCAAAAAATCAAGGGGATTTAAATCAGGTGAGCGGGATGGTTGGGCCACTGCGTCTACCGATCGTTTTCCAAGCTACACAGGGTGTCCAGAAATACCGTTCGAATAATTTCAGGAGTGATTCTACATAAAAAAATATGATTTTTTTTTCATATGAACATGGGTCCGGAAATGCATAGTTTCCAAGATACAGGGTGTCAAACTTTTTTAAAAAAAATCGGTTTTTGATTGATATCTTAAATATCCTATTACCGATTTTGTTGAAATTTGATAGTGATCTGTAAAAATAGGAAGTCCAGTGGCGTCTCGGAAGGCATCATACCGAATATTATTGACAAAACTGGTTTTTATTTTTTTTCTCGAAAACGAAGCAAGATACGAAAACAATTCAAGAAGCAAAAATGTTGTATTTTTAGATGCTCAATACGGAAAAAATATAAAATGTTTAAAAAAGTTAGTGGCGCACATTTTTTTTGTCAATAATGTTCGGTATGACACCCCGGGACGCCACTGGACTTTATATTTTTAATCTAATTAAGGCCAAATGAGCCCCTTATTATTACAGATAACACTACCAAATTTCAACAAAATCAGTAGAAGTGTATTGAAGATATTAATAAAAAAATCGATTTTTCAAAAAAAAGTTTGGAAATGTAATAAAATGTTTTTTTTTCTCTCGAAAACGAAGCAAGATACGAAAACAATTCAAAAAACAGTTGCTTAATACGAAAAAAATATAAAATGTTTAAAAAAATCAGTGGTGCACGTTTTTTTTGTCAATAATATTCGGCCTTACGCCCCCGGGGCGCCACTGGACTTTAAATTTTTAATCTAATTAAGGCTAAATGAGCTCCTTATTATTACGGGTAACACTACCAATTTGCAACAAAATCAGTAAAAGTATTATGAAGATATTAATACAAAAATCGATTTTTCAAAAAAAAGTTTGAAAATGTAATAAATTGGTTTTTATTTTTTTTCTCGAAAACGAAGCAAGATACAAAAACAATTCGGTAAGTTGCCTCCCGAGACGCCACTGGACTATATATTTTTAATCTAATTAAAGCTAAATGAGCCTCTTATTATTACAGATAACACTACCAAATTTCAACAAAATCAGTAAAAGTATATTTAAGATATTAATAAAAAAATCGTTCTTTTAAAAAAGTTTGGAAATGTAATAAATTGGTTTTTATTTTTTTTCTCAAAAACGAAGCAAGATACGAAAACAATTCAAGAAGCAAAAATGTTGTATTTTTAGTTGCTTAATCCGAAAAAAATATAAAATGATTAAAAAAGTCAGTGGCGCACATTTTTTTTGTCAATAATATTCGGTATGACGCCCCCCGAGCAGAGCTGTGCCGGGTACTGAAAAAATGTACTCGAGTACCGGGTACCGGGTACATATGATAATTAAGGAACGAGTACAGAGTACAGAGTACTTTACTTGCTAAAATGTATTCGGAGTACAGTACCCAGAGTATAAGTACCCGAACTTTCCGGGTACTTTTAAAGTACATTTGCCAAAAATCTATGTTTGGGTTATGCAAAGCAAAATAAACAAAATATTTTAGAAAAATAGTTTATAATATTATAGAATAGCTGAAAAACAAAACAAAAAAGAGAATCCTAAAAATACCAGCTGATAAGTGTTATCTTATTGCGTTATTTTATTGGCCTTCATTATCACCAATTTCTCAAAACTTGAATCGCTGAGAGCATTTCGCCTTGGACTGTTCAATATTGACGCAAAAGAAAATAATTGCTCCACTGGTGCAGACGAAGGTAAACAAGTATTATACCTTAAAAATATATTTTTTTTATTATTGGGTAATCGTTCAAGTTATTTATTCCGCTCCTTTTGTCATCAAGATATTTGTATAGCTGTAGCCAATCGGATTCATTAAAGTCAAAGATGTAATCAGGTGTTGTATCGCTAGAACCTCCATATTCGCTATCATCATCGCCAATAAATATGAGTTGTTCCGCGGCTCTGATTACCAACTTCTTTATAGCGTCCAGAGAATATTTTGGGGTTTTTAAAACATTAAACCATCGCAACTTAAATTTGGGATGAACAACTGCAGAAATAATTGCAGGCTCAGACGTCAAATTAAGTATGTCGGAAAACCTTCTATTTAAGCTATCCATACATGTTCTTAAAATTAATTTACCATTGGAACTCATACACTGGAGCTTTAATTTTTCCCATTTATTACTTAAAGAAAGAAGACTCGGCAGTAAGTATCCATAATAGACACAATCCTGTCCCTGCAAAACGTCGAGTGTTAAAGCAATAGGCATTGGGTATAAAAAGCGGGCAATCCCGCTAAAAGCGAGACGCTTGGCAAACCCTAGCAGCTTTAAAAATTTTCGAAAATTCATTAAAATCGGTGACTTTGACTTAGTTTTAAAGATACATACAATTAAATATCATGCAAAAAGTAGGTGTCCGTTCTTTTTTGACACGACGCGACCACTCGACCCGTTTAGATAAATCTCTTACTTACCTATATATTAATATAATAGCGCCTTTAACCTCAAAAAGCAACAAATATACGATTTACGAATACGATACGATCAATCAATGTCCATGTTCCAGTTCAACACGCAACCTGGTGTTCTCACTGCTACTTGTGATCTCGTCCGCCGAACGTTGTCGTGTAACTGCTCAATAACTAATAAACCGATTACAACAAACTCGGCAAATTCAGACAAGATCAATCTTATTTAAGTACCCGAGAATAATGTACTCGAATATGCGATGCGGGTATCGGGTACTAATAGAGAGTATTTGAGGAACCGGGTACCGAGTACAATTGATTCTAATGTACTGAGTACCGGGTATCGGGTACTCAAAAAATGTACTCGAGTACATTTTTAAGTATTTTTACCCGGGTACTGCCCAGCTCTGCCCCCGAGACGCCACTGGACTTTATATTTTTAATCTAATTAAGGCTAAATGAGCCCGCTATTACTTCAGATAACACTACCAAATTTCAACAAAATAAGTAAAAGGATATTTAAGATATTAATAAAAAACCGATTTTTTTTAAGTTTGAGACCGTGTATCTTGGAAACTATGCATTTCCGGACCTAGGTTCATATGAAAAAAACTGGTCTTTTGAACGACTTTCTTGATACTAATCAAGAAGAAGACATCCTGTGTATTTCCGTTGGTAATTTCCAAAGAGCTCAAAGGTTGTTCACCTTCGATAATTATAAATGAGATACCATCAAGCCAACCAGACGCAAAACCCACAAACCGACCCAGCTAACGCCAAGCTCTATTAAATCGGTCGGCGATTATCTACCTGGCGTAGCCTATAATTTTATATTCCTTAAATTGACTGCCAAATTTTTTCGCTAGAAACCTATCGAGTTTCATCCCAATTTCAGTCCAGACGAGAAAAAAATTTAAAAAGAAGCAAATGAAGACGAAAATGGTTTTGTGGAATCGCCTTTTTTGCTGCCAGCGTATATTAATTTCCATTACTTTTGTATTATTTTCTCATGTCAGTGAATTAAATATGATACTGTCAGGATTCAGTTACGGCAAGTTCAACATGTGGTCGAAAGAGTTGAATTGCGATTTCTTTTCCGTCGTTCCAAAATTTTAAGTTTTTTCTAGTCACGACCAGGGATAGGATTTTTTCGATGTGTCGATATTATCGATACTTGTCGATATATCGAATAACGAAAGCGCAGTTTTGCACTATTCAAAGGAGTCCTTATAATCGAGAAGCTTTGCCCTTTTTTTGTCAAGTAATTACCGGTAGTTTTTCTAAGATATGTGGGTGAATATATGCATTAAAGGCAAATTGAGATAAAAAAAATATGTTGATTGACAATTCGATAACTACCGATATGTAGATATTTATCGATATATCGAATCCTACCGATACCTGGGGATCCGCACTATAAACCGTAACTATGGATGAATAAAAGCAACAACACCGCTTCATAAGGACTAAGTGCTCACAAAATTTTAGCTCGTGACGATATGCATGTAGGCCTTTGCTATTTGGACTGTTGGAGCGAAGATGCAGGAAGAAGGCTTGCGAGTGAAAGGGTAAACGCGATCAACGTGCAACTGATTGCAACGCTGCCAGACTACCACAATAGTGGTGAATATTAGAATACCCGTATATAAAGAATGTGTCTCTTACATTGAATGAATAAAGAATGACCTAGGGATGTGTTAATGCACTGTGACCTGTACAGATCTACTGCGCCCCCTGCAATGGTGCTTCCGCTGATGTGATTATCAATCAGAGTACCTCATCCAGCTTCTGTGCTTTGATAAAAGCAAGTAGTCTGGATGGTTCTATGAATGCAAGTTCCTCCTGTTCGACGATGACATAGTTTCCGTCGAGGTTGAACTGCGCACATCTTCCTATGGCGTTAATTTCCGCCTGGAATATGTCCGGGTGTTTTCCCATTGCTCCGGAGAATTTGCTTCATGGTCCAAATACTCCGGCTCCGGTCTCATGTTCGCTTCTTGCCCCGTCTGTATACCATTTTATGGCACTTTGCTGCCATAAGAGAATGCAAGTGGTGTTCTTTTTCCATTCTTCTCTAATTCTTATAACGACCGTAAAGTAATTTTCAAAATTGTATCTTTTGACCATATCGTTCCTGGGGAGCCCAAGAAGTGGTATATGCTTTGTCAGGGATGTTAACTCACTCTCTAAGCCATCCTGCCTCGCCTGCTCCCTCTCTTAGGATTCTAGTCATTGGTTGTCTAGCGTCTCTCTCTACAACAATGTGTAGAGGTGCGAGGCCCACAATTGCCTCGATTGCTGCTTTTCTTTTTCCTTGAACCAGACGATCGACCCGTCAAGAAAGGTGGGTCTTACTATCATTGCATACATCCATCGCAGGATGTCTGGTTTACATCCACAGGTTTTTCCTGCAAGGCTTCAGCACACCATGAGGGCCCTTGTAGCCTTAGTTACAACTCCTTGAATGTGTTTTTTTCCATTTGAGTTTGCAGTCCAGCGTTATCCCTAGATATCTGACTTCCGATGCCGGTGTAATGTTGGTCCCGTGTATTCGAATAACATTCCTAGAGATGGGTACTATCGTTGTTTTCGATGAGTTTAGTTCCAGCCCCACTGTTTGGCACTATTCTTCCGTTGCTTCAAGTCCAGCTTGGAGTTCACATAGTGTACCCGCAAACTTTCCTTTTGCTGTGATGCCAATATCATCGGCA
>MU182156.1:326465-342877 GCA_016904865.1 Pissodes strobi
TGTATATATATAGTTCGGTTTTAAACGTCCTACGACGTTGTCCGATGCCCAATGTCCACGTATTTCTTTCGTTCCACTGGCCCTCTCTCAGATCCCTTCAGCTCATTGCCTTCGTGATTCCTTCCTTCCAGAATTTCCTTGGTCTTTCTCGTTTTCTTCGGTTTGGTAGTACCCACTGCATAACTCTTTTCTGTAGCCGCTTCTCACCCATTTGCTGTAGATGTCCGTACCATATCAATTGTTTTTGTTCAATGTCCGTTGTTATTGATCCATCTATTCACATTCGTTGTCGTACATCATCATTTCTTACTCCTTCCCTTTTGGATATCAGCAATGTCCGTCTAAACATGTCCATTTCAGTCGCTTCCAGCTTCCTTCTATTGTTCTCTGTAATTCGCCATGTTTCCGCGCCTTATATCATACTACTCTTTATCAGTGTTTCGTATATATTATATTTACGCTTCTTCCCAATTTCCTGACTCCAAAGTATTCCGTTCAGACATCTAATCATTTTTCTGGCTCGTGTTACTCGTTTTCTGATTTCTCGATCATATTTCCCTGTTATATCGAAATCCACTCCCAAGTACGTGTATGCCTCACAGAATTCAACTCCATCCGTTTCTAATTGGATGTTTGATGCCTCTGCTCCTATTGGAAGGTATTTTGTTTCTCGTGTGTTAAGTTGTAGGCCCCATTTTTTGTATTCTTCCTGCAGTTTGCGCGCCATGTATTCGAGATCTTCCTTGTCATTGGCAATAATCACCTGATCATCGGAAAATTGTAAAGGTGTACAGACAATTTTTGCCTAGGTTAATACCCATTCGCCCACATTTCCTTTTCCACTGGCTTAAGGCTTTTGCCACATATATCTTAAATAGTGTAGGGGATACGCAGCATCCCTGACTGAGGCCCTTATTCACTGAAAATGTCTGTTGCCTATTTTTATCCTTGATGTCGTTCCCTCACATAGTTGTTTAAGAGCCTTTATTAGTGTGTGGTTAAAGTTAGTCTCCTGTAGAGCCTTCCATAATCTGGCAACCGGAGCAGTGTCATACGCTTTTTGAAGATCTTTAAACATGAGTTGAGTCTCTTGATTAGTATTTAATCGTAGAATTCTTCCATATAGACGACTCAAAGTATTGGTCACCGATATTCCTCTGTAGTTTGAACAGTCGAACTTATTTCCTTTCTTATGAATACTTGATATATACGCCATCTTTCATTCATCCGATACCAGAGCTCCATTTAAATATTGATTTAAACACCAAGTGGGCAATTTGAAGAGCTTGTTAGTACCACACTTGATGAATTTTACTGAAATACCCCCCGGTCCTGCTGCACGTTCATTTTTAAGCTTTTGTGTCGCTTTTTTTATTGTCTTGACATCGATGTTGATTGTGTCGCCTTCGATTTCTATTTCTGTTGGAGACTTTATCATGTATTCGTTCCTATTTTCGGTACGTATTGGTTCATAATGATCGACCCATGTCTCATGTCTTTATTGGTATTATTTGTATATTTGTGCTCTGTCTTTCAGTTGACTTGACTCTTTTGATAAATCTCCACGTTTCTGAACATTTCCTTCCACCTAAGTACGTATTAATTTCTTCGCACTTTTTATCCCATATTTCTCTTTTTGCTGTTGTAACTTTTCTTCTTGCCATTCTTTCTATCTCCAGATACTTGTCTCTGTCTTATTGTTGTTTAGTACTCAGCCATTTTTGATAACATCGGCATACCCAACATAATGTTGGCCGAGGTATGTCAGTGTTCCCAGTAGTTCGTCCACCACTAGATTCCACATTAATGGTGAGCATACTCCGTCCAGTGGCGTACCTCGAGTGGTGCTCACTTCAATAGTCTGATTGCTTACTGAAGTTTCTGCTGCTCTCGTGGCAAGCGTCTCACACATTCAACGAGATATTTTGTCGTTGTCGTTAGTGCCCCCTTCACAGCCACGTGGGATGTATTATCGAAAGCCCCCGCGATGTCTAGAAAGGCGCAGAGCGGGATTTATTTATCATTTAGAGTTTCTTGGATCATGCTGGTCAGTTGGAACAGTGCGGTCTCTGCGGACCTGCCCGTTCTGCATGCATTGCATTCAACGGCCCCGTTACTAAGGTAGTAGATCTGATGTAATTGCCTACTGCGTTCTCCATCGCCTTGAGTAAGAATGACGTGAGACTGATTGGTTTGAAAGATGTGGGGTCTGTTCCATTCTTCTTTCCTACCTTCGAGATGAAGGTGATTTTCGCTCTTCTCCATGCTTTTGGTATGTATCCCATGGCCATACTGATTTTGGTGATTTCTACAAGGGGTGCAAATGTTTTCTTTTTCTCCTTTGTAAGAGGGCTGGGAAGATTTCATCTACCCCTGGCGATTTGAGTGGTCCAAATTTATTCAATGCCAATTCGAGTCGCTCAGCAGTGAGTACCGTTTCGGCCATTACCCAGTGATACCTAGTGGGTCGCCTTGGGCTAGCTTGTTCTTCACTTAGATTTCTTGGTTGACTACCTGGGAAGCGTTGGCTCAGGAGGAGGAGGAGCGCTCTCTCCTTCCGAGTAGGTGCCATCCAGCTTTTTCAGGACCATTGTCAGGCTTGTTCCCTCTTTTGCCATGGCCTTGTGTAGTCTCGCCGCAACTGGAGTAGGGGCGATATTTTCGCAGAAGACTTACCTCACAATTTCTCTAATATTGCAAAAAACATATTTCTATAAGATGTTCTTTCCTCTTTTTATAATGTGGTATTTCGTAATTTATTTATTTAATTATCTAATACTACTCCCTTATTCATGCACGTTCTTAAAATAATACAGTGAACTCTCGATAATCTGCCGCTCGATGATCGGCGGCGCCAGGTAATTGGGGCCTGCCGCCGCCACTGTATAGAAATTCTCGAAATGGGAACAAGTAAATAAGCACGTTTTAAATTCCGTGCATTATTACTAACCATCTCTCTAAATACATATATACGTTCCTATGTATTAGATATATTATTCATATTATGTACCTTTACCTATAAAATATAGACAGACACCTTGCTTTTACATGTATACTTGAAATCATACATACGCCCGATAATTTGCCGATCTCAATAATTGGCAGTACCGCCCAACAGTCCCAACACCCGCCAATTATTGAAACTCTACTGTACTTTCCTTATAGAGACGGCAACAGGGAAAACAATCAGTAATTAGTGTTATTTTGTTGTAGTTTTGTGAAGTCGGAACTATTTATGTGCTTTTAAGTGCGTGAAACTTGTACCTAATATTTCGTTGTATATTTAGTTATATAATATATATTGTTAGGCGTATTTATAAATACGTAAAACTATATATTTCGGAGTGAAAGACCTGTTGTTTGGCGGTTTGTGTAAGTCACATTTATAAGCTTTGTTCGTGTTTAATTGTATGTTTTTCTCTCGTTTTCGGGTAGGTTTGTGGTAACATATAGTTAGCGTTCTTTAAAATAAGTTAATTATTGACAGTTTTCATAAATATTAGTGTATGTATCTTCTTATATGATTAAAATTGCACGGCCTACATGGACCACGTCACACGACAAGCACTAAGGCCTTGTTATTGAGTGGGTATTGACAAAAGTCATCGACAAGCTTTGCATTGCTTTCAGATAAACGTACGAATATTCGAACGCTCTTTTAGGAAATAAAAAAAAAACAAATTTCCGTGCAAAAACTAACCCATTATTTTACAATTTTATTATGAATTATGATGTAATAAGGCTACGCACCAAAGTGAAACGGTTGTTTCAATCTGGAATTTCCTAACGAATGTGGAAAGTACGTAGATTTAATAGACAGACAAACAAAGAATTACTTGCGAAATATTTATTTGCGGGAGATACGGGCTGTTTGCAAAATAGGAACGTAGTGTTGCGTCAATCCAAAATCACCAAGAGTTGGGGCAGATGGAGTAAACCTACATTTGGCAACGCCGAATTTCTATGGTGTTAATCATATGCAGCTAAAAAATTTAAACAAACATTTTGGAATTCTATTGAATATAGTCAGAAATGCTCACTTATTCTATGTCCATCTAGGGAGAAATGCCTAGATGAGGCAACTGCTGATTTCCCAATAATAAAACAATAATAGGGAATTCTGAACGTGTTTGAGACGATTATTCTATAAATTAATATGAATATAAAATATTTTGAAGTCATTAATTACGTATTATATTGGCGCAAATATTGTCAGGTACATGACCATGACCCAAATAATTCGCTCGCTGTTTTATTAAAAAGCTGCAGCAGTATTTTTGCCAATAAAGCTCGGTATTAGGTGTGTTTGCACTGATTTAGACACGCACCTATTTTCCAGAATAATTACGTCTTATCTGGCAAATCGCGTTCCAAAAACTAAATTAAATCGCCTTCTTAGAATCGCTATTTCGTCGTAAACTGGGAGGCGTCTAAGGGGGTTTACTTTGCCATCTATTTTTGTCAACGAGTTCGGGGTAATGAAGAATACGAACGAAATAAATCAATAAAGGACGTTCCGCTTGAAATTAAATACCTGTACTTAATGGGTCATAATTTTAGTTAAACAGGGTCGCCACGAAGTTAAACATTTTTGTAAATACGCTAAACTGCATATTAAGTTTCTTTGTTTGTAATTTTATACTTTTTAATTCTACTGTATCAAATATGTTTTTTTTCTAAATAGTATAATTGTTTTTTTACGACATCAATATCATTATAAAATTTTTTGAATAAATATACAGGGTATAGTATTCCAAATTAATATTTTTCTGAATCATAACCCTGTATTGTATTTACAAAAACTACATAAAAATTAAAAAAAAATTTATAGCCCACATTTTGGCTAAGAATTCGTTATTTTCAATATTTTTTCTTCTCTCTAGTGCCACAAATTCGTTGCGTTAATAAAGACACGAAAATTCACTGTACCTATAAATTGAAAAGGCACTTCGACTTTAACCCGATTTAATTTCTGGGAAACTTATGGGTTTCCAATAGGCAACAAATAACTTAGGAAATCTAAAAGAAGACCATGGAGAGAATTCTGCGAGGGCATAGACGACCTAGCCCCAGCACAGCGTCTATAAAAAAATCTTTTCAAACAGTCATTTAAGCGGTGTTGGTCTATTAAAAAGCCAAACGGAGATACTGTAACGATCAGAAGGAAAGTTTAGAGGTACTATTACAGACGACTCACTTCCCTGGATCACAAATCGTAGAAGATACCCAGAACCAGACTAATTCTCACAATGAAGGGTTCCAGAGCCTGAACGGGAGGTACAAAAGACTGGCAGAAAAAATCTTTACTAATAACAGAACAAAATGGGCAATCAATAGCTTTAAGCCTTATAAATACCCCGGAAAAGAAACAATTTTCCCTGCCCTGCTGCAGAAAGGCTATGAGATCCTGAAGGTACACTTACAGAAAATCTTCAAAGCTAGCCTTATCCTAGAACATATACCTACCACTAGCTTGGAGGGAGGCAAATGTGATATTCATACCGTCCCATCAGCCTACCCTCCTTTCTCCTTAAAACAATGGAGAAAGCAATAGATCAATACATAAGAAGCGAAACTCTAACGATAACATCTTAGGCAGTTCGCCTCCCAAGCAAATCCACATTAAGGTGTAATTCACTGTCTAGTTAAAGACATCGAATGCAACGAAATTGCGCTTGCTGCTTTTATAATACCTCACATCAGTCCATCAGAAGAGCACTTCAAAAATGGGAAGTTGAGCTCCCAATGCTAAAGAACCGCTTCGTAAAAGCCGGAGTAAACGGAGCGCCAACAACCGTCAGCACAGTGAAAACGTGGCCTCAAGGAGGTGTTCTCTCTCCTATACTGTGGACACTAGTAGTGGGCATAATCATTATTACTCTGAGTAGAGCTGGATTTATAGTTCTATAGGCTACGCAGACGACCTAGTAGTAATAATAACGGGCAAATATGAAGGCGTAATTTTAAACCGCAGGCAAAATACTCTAAACATCATCAAGAATGCAGTGGAGGGGAGGGTCTATCCCTAAATCCTGGTAAAACCATTTCTGCCCCGTTTACAAAAAGAAGGAAGCTAGAAATAAAAGCGCCCATCCTGAACGGAACACAGTTAACTTTTTCCACCCAGGAAAATATTTAGGGGACACACTGGGACCGTAACTTACATGGAACACGCATCTAGAAACCACCATCTCTAAAGCCACAGCGGCAATCTAAATATGCCGCAGTTGACAAGACGTGAGGTCTAAAACCAAAAATGGTATATTGAATTTACCAAATGGTCACCTATGCCTCGCTGGTATGGTGGCCTAAAACCTAGCAGATCACTGCTCGAGCCAAACTTAATAAAGTGCAAAGGCTGATATACCTGGGAATAACAGGTGCAATGCCAACGTGCCTTACCGCAGCTTTAGAGGTAATGCTGAACTAGCCTCCTCTTTATCTCAGTGTGAAAAGGGAGACGATTATCAGTGCTCACAGGCTATTCCAAATAGGCGAATTCGAGCCTGGAGATTTGACTGGTCACCTACGCATCTTTGAAGAAATAAAACTGGAAAATGCCAGCAAACCAAGTAACCAAATGACGGTTATGTTGAACCTAGATAGGAAAATGTCGAAAGACAAATAATCGAAGGACAAGGACAAATGATCGAAAGACAAATGATCGAATAGACAGATGATCGAATGGACAAATGATCGAATGGACATTTGATCGAATAAACAAATGATCGAATGGGCAAATGATCGAAGGGACACATGATAGAAAGGCATATGATCAAACGGAGAAATGATCAAATGGACAAAAATTGTTTGACTTTTGATCCAAATATGGATCGGTGCTTTGAAACAATCGGACATTAATCCAATCAAACTAAAGCTAAACAAAGATAACCAAATTAAAATAAAACCCAAACTGTCCCAGATACTGTGGTTTCGAAAAAAATCGATCATTTGCATTTGCCAATTGAACATTTGCTTTTTCGATCATTTGTCCATTCGACTATTTCACCATTCGATCAAATATCCATTCGATCATCTGTCCATTCGATCATTTGTCCATTCGATCATTTGTACTTCGATGATTTGTCTTTCGATATTTTGTCCGGATACGGTCCCATACGCATGATGACCGCCAATCATACTAACCCAAACTACTTCAGGCCGACAACGCAATGCTATGGTACACAGATGGTTCAAATCTAGCGAAAGGAGCAGGATTGAATATTTCAGGTCTAAACTGTAAGATTTCCAAACCGCTAGGCAAATATATAATCATCTTCCAAGCACAATTGCTTGCCATAAATATATGTGCAAAAGAGTGCCTCACACAAGGACTTCACAGAAAGCACATCTACATATTCTCAGACAGCCAGGCGGCTCTAAAAGCCTTCAACATGTCAAAGCTAGTCTGGGAATGTAAGCAAACCCTAAAACAATTAGCAACACGCAACCAGGTAACTTTAATTTGGGTTCCTGGCCATAGAGGCATAGAGGGAACGAAAAGCAGATTGCCTTACGAAAGAAGGAGCTGAAACACCATGTTATAGCCCAAAGCTCTACTGTGGCCTTATGAAGAGCCACATCACCGAAGAACTAAACAAATGGGAAAAAGACCAACTGTCGTCCTACTGGAGAAACATTCCAGGACTAAGGTTTATCACCATTTCTGACAAAAAAAAGCAGAACAGCTCTTAGACATGAACAGAGCAGATATTAGAACTGTCGTCGGGCTGCTCACTGGACACTGCCTGGTAAAATACCACCTAAAGGCAATAAGCAAAGCAGAAGACAACCAATGCAAATTTTGCAATAATGCAACTAAAACCGCAAAACATCTACTCTGTCCAACCCAACTCTGCAAAAGGCTCAAGTACCTTGAAAGAGTACAGCTATCACCTCAAGAAGTGAGTCAACTATTTTCCAAGAAAATAGCTTCGTTTGGAACAAGCCTCCATCTCTTGGACATAAATTAGGTTGTAGAGTCATGCACATAATATCTGTAAAGGTAGCAGTGTTGGTCGGTTGAAACGACTCCCTAACAATCTACAATCTCTAGACGTCTTTGGGTCTATTAATAACCAGCAAACAATTTAACCTCATTAACTATTAGTGGAGGGGAATTGCTATAAAGGCTAAAAATTCAGTTTAAAGCTAATAATAATTTGTTTTCTCTTGTGTATGCGCATATTTGCTATAACTTTCCATATTTTTGAAAGTCTTAACTTGATCAATTCTAAAACTTATTTTTTGCAATTTTTTTGTTTGTTTTCATCAAGTGTTCTATTTTTTCGATTTATATATTATTAGAAGTTTTTTTTTAACTTCAAAACTCTAGATATTTTCCATTTTCTTCTGTAAAAAATTTAATTCCTTAAAAATAACATGTTCTTTTTATATTTTATTTTAAATTCGTTTAATTTGTTTTCTCTTGTGTATGCCAGCTTCCTTGCTATATATCCATATCCATATTTTTGAAAGTAATATCTTGTTCAATTTTAAAAATTATTTTTTATCATTTTTTACTTGTTTTTATTTGCAAATATTTTTAGTTCTTAATTTTTACGATTTAAATATTAATATAAGATTTATTTAATTATGGTGCTCCCACACATATTTTTGTATTTTCTTCTGTAAATAATTAGGTTTGCCGCCAAATAATTAACTAATTAAGCAAGCATAATAGCTTGGTGTTTTTTCTAGTTCAATGTTATTTTCACATATTCTTCTGATAAAAATATTATTTTCTCATAAAGTTAACTTGTCACAATCAAAAACCACTGAGTTTGTTAATTTACGTGCTCACCTTTGCCGTCACTTTGCCATATTTTTCACAGTCCTTCTGGCTCGCTCGAGTTTTAATCTTGATTACTTTTAAATTGCGCATTGTAGTTATTTATTATTCTGATTTAAATAACATGTATATGTATATGCTTTTTTAAATTCAGTGCTTTTTTTCAAATTGTTTTATTTTTGTATTGTGTTCCATATTTTTTAACAAATTTTGTAGCATTTTTTATTTGTTTTCATCTAAGTATTTAATGTAGTGGTTTATTTTTACGATTTAAATGTTAATAGAAGTTTTTTTTTTATTTCAGAACTCGAGCATATTTTTATTTTCTTATGTAAAAAATTAGGCTTGCAGGCAAATAATTTAGTTCTTTAAAAGTTAACATGTTATTTTTATATTTTATTTTCATTTCTTTTAATTTCTTTTCTCTTGTGTATGCCAGCTTGTTTTTTTTTAAGTACCATATTTTTGAAAGTACTAACTTGATCAGTTTTCAAAATGATTTTGTACTATTTTGCACTGGTATTTTTTTTGCAAGTATTTTGTGTAGTTGTTTTTTTTTACTATTTGTTTATTATTATGTTTTTTATTTGACTTCAGAGCTTTCGCATTTATTTTTTTCTGTAAAAAGTTAGGCTTGCAACGAAATAATTAATTAATTAAGCGAACATAAAAGCTTAGTAATTTGTTTTTAGTTCTGTTATTTTCAAATATTTTTCTGCAGAAAAATAAGCGCATATTTGCTGTTTTCTCATAAATATTGTTTCCTCAAAAAGTCAATCTGTCAAGCACCGACTTTGTGATTTTAAAAATTAATTTTAAATTGTTTTTATATGCTCGCCTTTGCCATCGCTTTGTCATATTTCTCACAGTCCTTCTGGCTCGCTTGTGTTTTAATCTTGATTTATTTTTAATTGTGCCTTTTAATGCGTATTCATTGTAGTTATATATCTTTTCTGATTTAGATGTATATGTATATGCGTTTTTAATTTAGTGTTTTTTTCAATTTGTTTTATTTTTTTCCATATTTATTAAGATTTTAACTTGATCAATTTTTAAGCCGATCTCCTATAATTTTTTAACTTCTTTGCAAGTATTTAATGTAGTGATTTATTTGTAGATTTAACTATTATTACAAGGTTTAAAGTATTAGACTTGCAGGCAAATAATTTAACTTGTGTATGCTATCATATATGCTATATATATGTTCAGTTTTTAAAATATTCTTTTTACTATTTTTCGCTTGTTTTTATTTGCAAGTATTTTGTGTAGTTATTTTTTTTCCGATTTTAATATTATTATGATTTTTATTTAACTTCAGAAATTTCTTCTATAAAAAGTTAGGCTTATAGCCAAATAATTATTTAATTAAGGGAATATAAAGCTTAGCGTAGTCGCTTTATGTGATTTTTTTTTTAGTTTAGTGTTATATTCAAATGTTCTTCTGTAGAAAAATAAGCATATATTTGCTACTTTCTCATAATTATTATTTCCTCATAAAGTCACAATCAAAAATCACTGACCTTGTGATTTTTAAAATTAATTTTAATTCGTTTTTATGTGCTCATCTTCGCCATCGCTTTGTCATATTTCTCACGGTCCTTCTGGCTCGCTCTAGCAAAGTTTACAGAATTAAAATTCTGTAAACTTTGGCTCTAGTTTTAATCTTGATTTCTTTTTAATTCTGCCTTTTAATGCGTATTCAGTTTTTGTTGTAGTTATTTATTTTTTCTGATTTAGATAACATGTATATGTAAATGATTTTTTTAACTTAGTGCTTTTTTCAATTTGTTTTATTTTTTAGACGTGCAAACAAATAATTTCCTCCGTATAGAATTTAAATTGAATGTACGCCAGTTCCTTTGCTATTACGTTCCATATTTTTGTGAGTATTAACTTGTTCAATTTTTAAAGTGATTTTTTACCATTTTTCGCTTGTTTTTTTTTGCAAGTATTTTGTGTAGTTGTTTTTTTACGATTTAAATATTATTATGATTTTTATTTAACTTCAGAAATCCCGTCTATATTTTTATTTTCTTCTGTAAAAAGTTGGGCTTATAGCCAAATAATTATTTAATTAAGGGATTATAACGCTTAGCGTAGTCGCTTTATGTGATTTTTTTTCAGTTCAGTGTTATATTCAAATGTTCTTCTGTAGAAAAATAAGCATATATTTGCTACTCTCTCATAATTATTATTATTTCCTCATAAAGTCACAATAAAAATCACTGACTTTGTGATTTTTAAAATTAATTTTAATTTGTTTTTATGTGCTCGTTTTCGCCATCGCTTTGCCATATTTCTCACAGTCCTTTGCTCGCTCGAGTTTTAATCTTGATTTTTTCTTAATTATTGTGTCCTTTAATGCGTATTCGTTGTAGTTATTTATTTTTCTGATTTAGATGACAATGCATATGATTTTTTTTAATTTGGTGCTTTTTTTTAGTTTGTTATATTTTTAGACGTATAGAATTGAAGTCGAAAATAATAAAATAAAATGCATATAATTTCAATTTCTGCGTGTCCATATTTTATCATTACTTTCTAATAAATATTTTTACTAGCAAAAATATATATTTTATAATTTTTACTATATAAATTGCAGCAAATTTGGCGATCAGGTAACTAATTTTCTACGCGCTCATATTACTTGCCTTATATGTTTCTGACGCCTTGCTCAATTCCATACTTTCTTTCTACGTGCCCATACTATTTGGCAGTGATTTTTATTTTTCTATCGTTCTGATGCCCAGTTCACTTTTATATTTTCCTTCTAAGTGCCCACACTATTTACCATTGCTTTTTTAAAATTCTGTCGTTGTGATGCTTTGTTCAAATCCATATTTCTTTCTACGTGCCCATACTATTTACCATTGCTTTCTTATATTTCTGTCATTTTGATGGCTTGGTCACTTCCATATTTTCTTTCGACGTGCCCATACTATTTGCCTTTGCTTTCTTATATTTCCGTCATTATAATGGCTTGGTCACTTCCATTTTTCTTTCTACGTGCCTATATTATTTGCTATTGTTTTCTTATATTTCTGTCGTTCTGATGCTTTGTTAATTTCATATTTTCTTTCTACGTGTTCATACTATTTGCCATTGTTTCTATTTTTTGTCATTCTGATGCCTTATTTAATTCCATATTTTCTTTCTACGTGTTCATACTATTTGCCATTGTTTTTTTTTGTCATTCTGATGGCTTATTTAATTCCATATTTTCTTTCTACGTGCCCAATACTATTTG
The DNA here is from genome assembly GCA_016904865.1 of Pissodes strobi. Lineage (NCBI taxonomy): Eukaryota > Metazoa > Arthropoda > Insecta > Coleoptera > Curculionidae > Pissodes > Pissodes strobi. The sequence continues at coordinate 338,504 of MU182156.1, forward strand.
CCATTGCTTGCGTATATTTCTGTCATTCTGATGGCTTGGTCACCTCCATATTTTATTTCTTATATTTCTGTTGTTCTGATGGTTTGTTAATTCCACATTTTCTTTCTACGTGCCCATACTATTTTCCATTGTTTCTATTTTTTGTCATTCTTCATTAAATTCCATAATTTCTTTCTACGTGTCCATACTATTTGCCATTGCTTTCTTATATTTCTTTCATTCTGATAGCTTGGTCACTTCCGTATATTCCGTGCCACTATTTGCCATTGCTTTCGTATATTTCTGTCATTCTGATGGCTTCGTCACCTCCATATTTTATTTCTATGTGCCTATAGTATTGGCCACTGATTTCTTATATTTCTGTCGTTCTGATGCTTTACTAATTCCATATTTTTTGCTACGTGTCCATACTATTTGCCATTGTTTTCTCTTTTTTGACATTATGATGGCTTGTTCAATTCCGTATTTTCTTTCTACGTGTTAGTACTGTCTGCCATTGTTTTCTTATATTTCTTTCATTGTGATCGCTTAGTCACTCCGTATGTTCCTCTGCGTGCCCATACTATTTGCCATTGTTTTTTTATATTTCTGTCATTCTGATGCTTTGTTAATTCCATATTTTCTTTCTACGTACCCATACCATTTTCCTTTACTTTCTTATATTTCTGTCTTTCTGATGCCATGGGTAATTTTATAATTTTTCTTTCTAGTATCAATTTGTTTTTTGCAGTTAAAGTCTATACGAAGTCAGTGTAAACGGCTAGGAAATTGGGATACGATCAATTTCTTATAGATTTACATTGAAATGTATGAAATCAAAATCAAAATGCTTATTGACGACTGCTCGTAGCTAGTCTATATTGACTTGAGAAGTCTGTCGTTAATTAAACTGGCGTTCTGGAGACGCTTCGATATTTCTGATGGTGAATTGTAATCTGAAAATCCCAAAACCAATGCCGTTGCAGAGCTTTTAGATATTCGTAATAAAGACTTACATATCCAAACACAAAGAATTATTTTAAATATGTATACATGTTTGAAAAGTGAAAATCATGAGACCTCTGAAAATGAAATAGTAAAAAGAATTTGTGAGCTTACTAAACTTCCACGCTCTACAGTTTATAAAGTGATTAAGGTAGGAGATAATATCGACCATTCTTTAAAGTGAAAAAGATCCGACCAAAAGCAAAAAAAAATTATTGATAATGCTTCTAATGAAGTTATATGCCGGGTAGTATATAATTTTTACAAAGACAGCAAAGTCTCGACATTAGAAATGATTCGAGATAAATTATCGGATTACCAGAATTATGATTACAAATCTCTCGACACTTTGCGTAATATCTTACTCAATTTTGGTTTTAAATATAAAAAATTGGGTAAAAGAATAGTTATCATGGAATCGCATCGCATAGTTGCTCATAGGCAAGAATACTTACGCAAAATTCAGGAATATCGCCAAGCAAAAATGGAAATAGTGTATTTAGATGAAACATGGTTTAATACACATGACCTCGCACATGACGTAGTTGAGTATTGTTGGGTAGATCATAGCAGTAATTGCAAATTAAACGGGCCTTGTTCTCACGGCAAACGAGTGATTATACTGCATGCAGGAAGTGATAAGGGCTTTGTACCCAATGCTTTATTATTGTCTGCCAAAAATATAAAACACTCTTCGGCTGATTATCATGAAGACATGACCGTCAGTCTATTTGAAAAGTGGTTTACCGACCAATTGCTGCCGAATATTCCCCCAAACTCCGTTATTGTAATGGACAATGCACGGTATCATTCTCGCCTTCATAGCAAAATTCTCAATAGCAGTAATAAAAAGGACGGTATTCTTAAATTCATGAAGAGCAAAAATATGGAAATTCCTCAAAAAGCGACAAAAAAAGTGTTATTGGAGGCTATTAAAACAAAGAACTTTACAAAAGAATATGTCATTGACAAATTATGCGAAGCACATGGTCATACTATTTTGCAGCTTCCCGTCTTATTACTGCGTATTGTTTTTAATCCGATTCAGATGATGTGGGTTGCCATGAACAAAAGACTTAGAAAATAATCAATCGCCAACTAACAGTGATTTCATACTAGGACGGTAATTGATGAAGTAAACACAAGTGGCTGGTGAGTGGAACAAAATCATATAATCCTACTTTTTCTTATTAACTTTTTATGTAATGTTGACATAAAAAAGGTATGTTTAAAACCCAATTATGCTAGCAATCAAGCAAACGTAGTTTAAAGTATTATGTATTATACCTGTGTATAATATTGAAAAATATAATTAATTCAATATTTTTCCATTTCATTATTCAAAGGAAATGCCGGCTGTCAATCGAGTTTTCATTTATTGCTGTTTACACTGACTTCGTATAGACTATACTAACTTACGATTTCCAAACAAAGAATATGCTTTTTTGCACATTTTTTTATTTTCTATATTATATTTGATTATTATCTACGTGGCCTTCTTGAAAACCTGGTTCAATAAATTTGAATTAGAGAGGATCTTCTCTTTTTACTTTATTAATTGCAGTAAATTTGGCCAACAGATAAATAATTTTCTACGTACCCATATTACTGGCAAATAATGCTTTCTTATATTTCTGTTCTTCTGATGCGTTGTTCAATTCTATATATTTTTTCTATTTTTAATTGTTTTTTTTTGTTTCTCGAATATTTCCTTTATTTTCTACATTATATATTATCACAGTTTATTCAGTACCTCAATAATTTGAATCTTTGGACTCTGATATTATCATTTTCCACCTGCCCCTTCATGAAAAGTCGGTTTAGTAAACTTGAGTTAGTCTATAAGTAAAACCACACTGGCAAACTTACATCTAGACCGAACAATTTTTATATCTTCATCCTCGTTGGAAGAGCAAATTTGGAATTCTTCTTTTTTTTTAACGATTTCTAAAAATATGGCATAAGTCCAGAGCTGACAACCGGTACAAACAGGATCCAAACGTATTCTTTTGGCGGATAGTACCGTACCATCAAAATATTTCCAAACAAACTGACCGGACCTAAAACTCCTGAAACGCACTTAAAAGGTGGGTTGCCAGGTATAAGCGAAGTGAATCAATAAGCTGTCCTTTCATCTGCGCGTACCTGTCACTTCTTAGAATGTGCGATAATCGCTCACTTTCTCGGGACAATAAAACGCACGTTATAAGCTACCTCGAGATGTTTTTGGACCTTTCAGTAGCCGCTTGTAAAATTTGAATTTTAAATATTTACCCTGAACTTTCCATAAATCTTTCACCTTTCCTGCGATTTATTTATGATTGGTTTTAAATAAATATAATTAATATAATTGTTTCAACAGAAAAATAATGTTTACAATCATAATTCACTTGATATTAATAGTAATAAGAGGAAATTTAAGTTTTAAATGCTTGGAATATTATAATACTATTAATGTTGTTGTACTCAGTTTATGCCAGAGATAGTGTTTTAATTAATTTTTGAAATTACAACGATTAATTGTTAATATTTATTATTTAGAAAAAAAGGGTCTTGTTGAGCATCACTAGACAACTAAATACCTGCCTTTAAAAGCACGCTTCTCAAGATTGTTAAAATATTTATAATTTAATAGAGAATGAAGAAACCAATTTGAAAAAGGCGGAAACATTAATAATTAATTTAAATCAATAAAAATAAAACAATTATCCTAAGGCACCTAAAAAAAAGAAGGAATTTAAAAATGAGAAGACTTTCAGACCTAATATGAGAAAATAATGGCAAATGCGGCTACAAAAAAGTACAAACTAAAAAATAGTAAACAAGAAATGAATTTCTTTAAAAAATATTCTAGAGCTCTAAAGTTAAAAAATCCCATAATAATATTTAAATTGTCAAAATAAACAAATACACTGAGTACTTACCAAAAAAGGAAGTAAAAAATCATTTTAAAAAATTAGGGTTTTTAAGAATACCTATGGAAAATAATAGCATAGATCCACATACAGAAGAGAAACAAATTGAAAAAGGTTAAAATAAAATACAAAAAGCACACAATCATAATGTTAATTTTTTGTGAGCTTAATATATATATCAAATTTGTTAGCATCCTTAATCCTTAGATGATGATAAATCTATGTGAGCATTGTTAGAATGGGAAATGCTTTTGACTATGTTAAGCATTACCGAAATACTGAGTAAAACTGGATCGATAAAACAGAACTAATTAACATCCAAAACCCTGTTAATCAAGAAAGGGGACACTTTTATTAAAAATGTTATTTTTTTAATTTATCAAATTTGATAGGAGCGGTATAAAAATTGAAAAAAAAAACGAATTTACAAATGAGAAGGAATTGAGCAAGTAAAAAGGATTTCAGACCTAATATC
>MU182156.1:347877-378183 GCA_016904865.1 Pissodes strobi
ATAACACTGTTGAGGCCTTGAGTAACTATTTTGATCATCCCTTTCTTGTATGTAGCCCTCAGGCACTTTCTGACTATATTTATTTTAGTTGATAAGCAAACCACGGATCGCCTAGGTTTGATCAAGTCACTAAAATAGGATATTATGTTATTAGTATAACTTTCCTTACATTATATTACATTACCGTAGAACGGCCTGCAAACCGTTCTATATTTTTAATAATTGTGTTAATAAAACCTGCTTTTAAGCTTCATTAGATCCGTCAATTCATATTTTATTTTCGGTTTAGAAATATTTCATAACTTTTGAGAACTTCTGATAAAACGTTTTGGGACCTCTGTTTTACTTTTCCACGCGGCATACTGCAATGTTCGCAATATTCGGTTGGTACTGTTGGCAGCACTGGGTAGTAGGAATGGGCTATTTCCCATTATTGCTGCTGTCGATTTAGATTTTTAAAAGTTTAACATTTTGTTGGGGAATATTTGTAGCATTTCTTGAGCAAGTTAATTTCAGCTCATTTATTCTGGCTTCCGCCGTCGTTTTACTACCCCAATAAACGAGAATTAAGTCGTTTATTATCTTAGAATTATTCCTCGTATCAAATCACTTGGCATTTTTCAGCTCCTCCCTTCTTGCTGCTCTAACGTAGTTCTATAATCTCGTGGAAGGAGACAGGCAAATTGACTGAACCGATGATGATTTGGTGCTTCTAGAAATACCTTTCGGTGAGAAGAGAAGCTTTTTGCTTTAAGTGCAGTAATAGTGACTCAGCTTTTAGTATTGATTTTTATACTACCCTTCTTGGGGGATATTGTGTTGAGCCTAGTTTGTGTTTTCACACGACCGATTAATCGGAATCTAAATACTGCACTAGAGGCTTTTCGAGCTCATTTACAAGACCGAGACCGTCGACTCTCTAGCTACCCTCCGCCAAAAGCGAGGGTTCAATCACCTGGCTACAAGTTCTATTACCTGGCTACAAGTCCTACCTCTGGGCCAGTCCTATCTCCGGGCTACACTACAGCCAATCTTATCTCTGGGCCAATTTTATTGCCGAGTCCTCTACAAGTTCTACCCTCGGGGCCAGTGTCATAGCAGTACCGTAAGGTGCCCGGCGCCTCCACCATAGTTCGACGATCTGATCTAAGGGGTATCGTACAGAAGCTTAAGTTTATTTATTCATTTATTTTTTTGTCCGACTGATATAATCGCTCTTATTCCTTTAATATAAATCAAGCATTGATCGCCAAGCTCTAAGATAGCTCTCATTAATTTTTTAATTTATTAATTTAATTTAATTTAATTTTATTAACATTATTATTATTCAATATAATCGCTCTTAATTTTCGTTTTTTTAATATAAATCAAGCATTGACAGTCAAGCTTTAAGATAGTTTTCAATAATTTTTTTCTTTTTTATTCATTTATTGGGTCAGTTGATTTAATTTTTGTGGCCATTTATTACTACCTACTATTATTGCTATATTTATAATTGGTGCAGCTACTAGCGCACGTATATGTAATAAGCTTAGGTAAAATCAAAGTGATCACTTCGGATTGCGGTGTTTAGAGCATTTAGTTGTAAGGCATACAGTACCGAGTGTTAACAACAGAATTGGTTTCTATTATTAGTAACTTTAATAATCATTTGACATTCCTTTGCGTTTAGATAGCCAAAAGTTTTACTGTAGTATTGTTGCTCTGTTTAAAAAAAATAGACTTAGTAGCAAATAGATTGTTCCTTAAATTATAGATTGTGTTAAGTTAAGATTGAGTTCTTTTGTTTGATAAGCGTGCCTAGCAACCCCGTACAACACCAGCGAAGCTTTTTCAATTTAGTTGGGAAAAACTGGTGGCGCTCTACGACTTCACTACCGGGGCCGGGCATTTGTAACACGACTCTCCGGTGCTAGGTTTGTTTTTACATAAAATCTTTACTTACTAACTTTACTAGGAAAAACGTGTTGCACCAGCTATGGTGCATACTAGAAATTTCTTAGTCCCTAATAGCGGCATATTGCGGGCAACCAACAATACATTACTTCAGTTTATTTACTAATTTCGTGTATGAATAGAGTTGGTTAACTTTTCGCTGAAAAAAAATACTAAAACCTTTTTAGTGGTGTCAGAAGAACGTATTTACTGGTAAGTAAAAACCTGTTTAATTATTTTAGAAAGTCGAATTAATAAACTTAGAGTGTTATACACGTAAAATGATATTCTAACCTCAAATTAGCATCACGTGTTAGGATATAAAATAATTAGTTTTGCGTTACTTGTAATTTTTGTACAGCGTGTTATTTCGGATATGTTGGCATAGGGCGGTTTCGGGTATGATGGTAGTATGCCATCATAACCGGAACGAAAGTCCACTCAGAAATATTGTATTTCCAGATTGGTTTTGATTTGGTGTAGGTATGATGAGGACGTTTTAAATACATTCGAATTAAATAACGGTAATTGAATAATGGCAGTTTCTTTATTTCAGGCGAATGGATTCTTCTAAATCAAGTCAAAGTGGAAAATATGCAGAGAGCTATCGATGCTCTTGTTTCGAAACAAATGGGATGACTTAAAGCTTCAAATACGTTTAAGCAGACGAGTAGCAGATAATAACAAAGTTTCAGAAGGGAGTAATGTCGGATCTTTGGGTGGCAGCCTACCTGTATTTCGAATGGAAATTGAATCACAAATAGTTGATCATGCCAAAACTTTAGAAGCACGTTTTTTTGGTATTACACCCATTAAACTCAAAAAACTCGCGTATCAACAGGCGGGAAAGTTAAAGTTGAAACATAAATTCAATGAAGAATCGAAAATGGCGGGCTGGCATTGGTTGCAAGGCTTTTAATTTAAATCCAACAATAAGTGTTAAAACCCCAGAAGGAACTTCACTAGCAAGGGCACAAGCCTTTAACAAGGTTCAAATAGAAGCCTATTTTAATAAACGAGAAAAACTATTAAATGATTTTAAGTTCACTCCAGCTCAAATATATAATGTAGACGAGTCGAATCAGGCCTGTCTACCGTGCAATCCAGAACCGAGAAAATTTTGACAACAAAAGAGAGAAAACAAGTCGGGACATTAACCACCTCTGAAAGAGGGCAAAATTTTACTATAGTATGCTGTATGAATGCAATCGGAAATTTCATCCCACCAGCATTAATTTTTCCCAGGAAAAATATGAAGGCAGAAAGTGGGGCTTGTACAACAAAAGGATATACGAATGGGGATACCTTCTTACTTTGGATGAAGCACTTTGTAAAATATGCGAATCCTGATAATAAAATCCTCTTACTTTTAGATGGTCACGGAAGCCAAAAACAGTTGCCAGTTTTAGAGTTCGCTAAAGAGCATCACATAATTATGTTTTGTTTTCCTCCACACTGCACCATAGAGTGCAGCCCTTGGGTATAGTAGTATACGGCCCTCTAAGTTCTTATTACAACCAAGCGGTGCGCAGTTGGTTGGCTGCTCATCCAGGACGCGGTAATACGCACTACTAAGTTGGAGAGTTATTTAACGAAACTTACTCTAAGGCAGCTAGTGCCTCCAACGCTCAAAGCGGATTTGCTAAACCAGGCATATGCCCTTCTAACAAAGATATGTTTCCAGATTGAATGTTTGAAGTAGCAGAAACAACAAATGTTGCAATTGCTGCCAGTTCGACACCCTCATGTTCCAAATCTTGAACCTCTGTGCCTTCAAATTATGCAAGAAAAAGAAAAGGGAAAGATCTTAGCCAGGAGAACAAAACAATAAATCTTTCTATAGAAGAAATATCTCCATTGCCCCAAGCGGGATATTTTACAAAAAACGGAAAGTGAGAAAAGGTGCCCAAGGGATTTCAAATTCATCTCCAGAAATTTAAGTTTTGAAGGAAAAAGAGAACCAGATTAGAGAAGGGAGTCAGCAAGAAAAATTAAACAAAGAGTTGAACTATCCGCCGATAGTGATGAGGAAGAGTTGAATTTTGATGTCGAAGGTTCCGACGATGATGATCGAAACAGCATTTATTGTTATACTCTGTATTCGCGATTACGATCAAGAGAATCTTGGAAAAGATGCCAGAGCTGTCGACGATGGTGTCACACTAAAAGCCCTGGAGTTGAAAGAAAAATTAAAACTGTTGTTTGCGAAATCTGTTCCGATTAGCTGGAAGCTCCTTAATATTATGCACCTTAATAATATATGTTATATGCCCTTAAAATACAATATTTAATAAAAAAATGTCTCATTTTCCAAACATACGAAATAGAAATTACCCTATGCCATCATACCCGGATATCCGTATGTGATGGCATCCTTTGTGACATTCCGTTTTGGTCGCTAACAAGAAGTGAATTTCTAGTACGCCCCTGGTATTATTTCGGGCTTACGTTTCAGTTCGACATTTAGATCCGCGATTTAATACAACCTCATATCTATCTGGCGCCTTCGTCATGCATGATGTGAGAATTCTACGCGTCCTTCTCATTTTTCTGGCGCGAGACGATCCCTTCGTTCTCCGGCTGGTACCGGGTCCTTTGCTAGCCAAGCTTTTCGGTTGTTCGGTCGATTCATTTAAAAATCTGGTTTAATCCCAGATACCTGGATATTGTCGACCAACAACGTACAATTTTCCGCATCGGCCATTTCGATTCGTTCTTGTTAGTTTTAGTGCCGTAGAAGCAGGAATAACTGGTTGGATGAGGTTTCTGGAATTGGCTTTGTCTAGTTTCGGCCGCCATTGTGGTACTTAGCTTTGTGTCGCATAGTGTGCCCTCATTTTAAGAGGTAAGTTTCTTTATTAATTACAGATGTTTTGCGGTCTCGTGTCTTGAGGATTTGCATGGTTGTATTATTTCGCTTTTCATTCATTTTGGACCCGATTTAATAAGCTTAATTGATCGGCGTGACGTCATCACAATTAGAGATTAATTATGGTTGACAGTTTCATTTTATTATTCGGATGACCTAGTTTATTATTTAATAATCACTAAAAATAATCGTTTTCATACATATCGGACTCGATTCAATAGCTTGATTGATCGGCGTGACGTCATCCCAATTAGAGATTAATTATGGTTGACAGTTTCATTTTATTAATCGGATGACCTAGTTTATTATTTAATAATCATTAAAAATAACCGTTTTCCTTCATATCGGACTCGATTAAATAGCTTGATTGATCGGCGTGACGTCAATTTAATTAGAGAGTAATTAAGGCTCATAGGTTTTGTATTCGGATGGCTTAATCATTTGCATTTACTCGCGGAGCTTCGCGCTTGACTAGTTAATCGTTATCTTTCATTTCGGTCTCGATTTATTAGCTTAATTGATCGACATAATGTCAAGTTAATTAGAGATTAATTACAGCTTTTGTATTTGGATGAAATAGTCATTATTACTTACTCCCGGGGTCTTGCGATTAGCCAAATTAATCGTTTTTATTTTACTTCCGACGATAATGCTAAAAGTAGATGAAAAACTATTGATTATCAGGCACCGAAATCAGAACCGAAGACAACGGTAACTATAACGCCCATAACTAACACAAACCTGCATTACCAGAGGTTAAATTTAAGCGGAATTTCTTAACATCTAGTTAAATCAAAAATTAGTGTCAAACGACAGCTTATGAAAAACCAAGATCGGAAAGTGCAAACCATTTTGCTCTATCTTTAGCCGTTTAGATTTCACAGGCTGTCAAACTTGGTAATTAGTCGACTTTCAACTGTCAATATTTTAAAAGCAGTTGGAGATATTCACGAAATATGTCTAGAATTTTCCGCAAAATCCAAATATGCAATAATATACAGGGTGTTCCATTTAAGATTTTAGGGGTGGTGCCACCCGAGGTGCCACCACCGCCTAGGGGGCTGCACGTGTAAACGTGATTTTTTTTCCAATTTTGTGTCCCCAACGAAAACAAAATCGACGGATCTGCGCGTTTTTTTCAAAAAAGAACTGAGCTGCCAGTAAATGTCTCCGTTTCGTTTTCGATGCGCCACCCTGTATAAAAGATTTCGTCTAATTTTGAAGGAGTATATTTTAGAAATAAAAGGCGACATTTAAGCGCGGTTTTCAGCGTGCTAGAGCGTATTTCATGGGGTCCGTTACAGTGGCCCCCCCCGGTTGTCCAATAGTTTTTTAGCACCCTATGGCACCTACCTAGCACTACCTAGCACCCAACTTACAGAGCTAGCACCACACTCCCCAGTGACTTACAGATCATTTTTACCGGGGGAGAAGGGGGGGTGGGTGGCTAACGTAACGCGAGCTCCCCCCGTTTGTATATTTCCCTTAAAACTTTAACACTGTCTACTATACACCTAGCACTATCTAGCACCCAAGTTACAAAGTTAGCACCACCCTACTTCTCGAGTTTTAGAGCAGTTTTACCGGGGGAGCTAATGTAACGCTTGCCTCCCCGTTATGGTATTGATTTAAAATTTTAGCACCAAGTACGTTACACCTAGCACTACCTAGCACTCAACTTACAAAGCTAGCACCACACCCCCCAGTGAATTACAGATCATTTTTACCGGGGGCTAACGTAACGCAAGCCCCCCCCTCCCCGTTTGTATATTTCCTTAAAACTTTAGCACTGCCTGCTATACACCTAGCACTATCTAGCACCCAAGTTACAAAATTACCACCACCCCACTTCTTGAGTTTTAGAACAGTTTCACCGGGGGTGGGGGGGGGGTGGTGCTAATGTAACGCTTCCCTCTCCGTTATGGTATTGATTTAAATGGTTAGCACCAAGTACGTTACTCCTAGCACTACTTAGCATCCAACTTACAGAGCTAGCACCACACCCCCAGCGAATGACAGTTCATTTTTACCGGGGGGGGGGGGGGGGGGGCTAACACAAAGCGAGCTTCCCTCCGTTTTAATATTTCCCTTTAAACTTTAGCACTGTTTACTATAAACCTATCACTATCTAGTATCCAACTTACAAAGCTAGCACCACACCACTTCTCAAGTTTTAGTACAGTTTTATCGGAGGTGGTGTGGTGCTACCTTTGTAAGTTGTATACTAGATAGTGCTAGGTTTTTAGTAGACAGTGCCAAAGTTTAAAGGTAAATATAAAAACGGAGAGGGGCTCGCGTTACGTTAGCCCAGTCCAGTCATCACTCTACCTGAGTTTGGCGCCAAGAGCATCTATCCAGTCGTAGCCCTGTTAGACGCCAAGATTATTTAGTAATTTTCTCAGTTGTTTGCACAGATATTTAGAAAATATCTGCTGTACTCTGTTCTCCTTGTCCAAGCTTGGATAAGGAACTCTTTTGGGCGTGTTAATGCATTTTCTCGAGACACTACAACTCGTAGCATCTCTCCTCTTGAAGATAGAAGAAGGTAAAATGACGGTTGGAAATTTGTAGTAGACAAATCTATTCCTGTTCTCAAGATTCGAATCAACTGTTCAAAGTGTCCTGGTGGCTACCTATGCGGTAGGGATTTTAACACTATAGGTTACCATACACGATGCAAAAGAAAGACTGTTGTATCTACTAGAGCAGCTGCGTTCGACGAAAGGATAATAACTTAATCGTCCCGGCTGGGGAGTAGGTGTATTGTCAGACGACAAGAAATAGTGTCATTTCTGCAGTGCTCAATTGTGTGGAATTCAAAAATATCTTAATATACAAGGTATTCTATTTAAAATAAGGAAGTTGATACTTGTCCACGAAAATACCTGTACATATAAAAATATGATATTTTAAAAGTTTAGGTAAATCCAAACAACTTTTTTATTAAACTTTTATTGGCACACCCCGTAGATTCTGACATAAGGTGTCATCCCATAATAACCTGGCCACCCTGTACGTATACAATACATCAGGAAAAAATATCACGATTACACTTGATTCTCGATGCTTTTTAGCAATACTTCTTCGTCTCGATACTTTCATATAGTATCGAGTATTAATATCGATACTCTTATGCTTATTTCTATTTCAGTATCGGTATCGAAATTCTAAGTACTATCGTGACGTCCCTAGATCTGAATTTTGTGAAACTGCAAAGATTCTCCTCGGCGTAGGATAACAAATCACCAGTAGTACCCAGATAATAAATAAAGATCACTCTTAAAATAACTGAAATAATAGCCGGTAATTACAGGTACTTGAGTGGAAATAACCGAGGTGAAATATTTTTCTGCGGTACTACTGTAAAGTGGCCATTTTTATTGGACTAGTTTTTTCTCGACGAGCGAATCCTGTACATCGTCTCGCAGTTTATAGATTATAGCAGAGCAGTGCCGATAACGTATCCTGTTTAATTGTTTTTTTTTCTGGGAAAATGTTCTCAGAACGGGACGCCGCCGTTCTCATGCCTGCCGGCATTTGGCGCTCGTTTCCTGTATTCTGTTGCCGAATAAAATCATTTTAAATTAATTTGCATGAATTATTGGATTTTAATATTGTTACTTATTAAAAACAGGGCCCAATAGTAGCAGTGTTCGAAACATCGTGGTACTACTCACGTAACTAATTAAGAAGAAATTAAGTACCGACGGTGACGCAGTACGAACCAAGCGGTATTGGTTCCAAGCACAACCGCAGTTAATCACCTTTTACAATTGTTATAAATGTTGAATAATGCAAATTTTCCATGTACATGGTTTTTCCGTATATTTTGAAGCAGCCATATAGCTTTTATTTTAAGAGTCAGAAAATCTTGTATGTTATCAGAATTGTAGTATTTTTCCTGAACTGTTTTCATTTGACATTGGATAGAACATGACATTAAATTGAAGAACAAACGTAACATTACTGGTACCAGTGACAGTGAGAACAGATCATGTTCTAAAACCATCAAACCAGTTAATAAGGGTACACCTTCTACATCCACAGTTTCCCATGTGAGAAACATGCAAATTTGAAAGGGTAAATTATTGGACAGTATATCGGCACGAATGTTAGCTTTGGAATCAAAATTTGTGGCTTCAGCTGATATACGAAATTTATTTGCCACCAGTGGAATGCAACTTCCGAATTCTGCAACATTACGTAAACAAGTTATGAGATATTGTGCAAGATCCCGTGAAATAGTTTTTGAAGGAATTCAGAAAAGCATCTAAATGGGCAAGAAATTAGTGTCAGTTTTGATGAATGGAGTTCCTTGTCAAATAGGCACTATATGAAAATTTTGGAACCTGGGATTCGTTAGAATCAAGAATTCCATGACTTTTGAAGCTTGTTTACAAATACTTGAGGAAAGATTAAATTATTTTAAGTTGTCTTTGGATAAAGATGTTGTATGTATCATAACTGATGGTTCTAGTACCATAATTAAGCTAGGAAAACCTATTGGTTCAAAACGGCTGTCATGCCTAGCTCATGGACCATGGAATACAATTAGCAGTTATTGATATAATTTATAAACAGGAATTTAATAAGCAAATACAGAATAAAGAAGAAGATCAGAGTGAGTGAGTGTCGATGATGTCGGATCGGTCAAATCTACCCCCCCGTATTAAACAAATTTCAAAAATAAATGAAGCATAATTTTGCACACTTTTGCACACCGCAAATAAAATTTTGCACACCCACACAAAGAAAACTAGCGCTGTCTTTAATACGGAGGGCAAACTTGACCGTTCCTCCCCGTCTGTTACAAAATTGAAAAAAATTTTGTTGCCACTCGATTCGGCAAATTTTGCACAATTTTGCACACTTATTTTCAAATTTTGCACACTTTTCTGGGGAAAGTAATGAGGTGCGAAAATTTGAATTTCCCCCCCGTTTGTCAAAAAGTTTAAAAATTTTGATGCTGGTAGGTTCAACTAATTTTGCACAATTTTGCACACCAATTTTCAAATTTTGCACACTTTTCTGGGGAAAGTTATGAGGTATTAAATATTTGCATTTTCCGCCCCGTTTGTCAAAAAGTTTAAATCTTTTAATGCTGCTAGATTCAATTAATTTTGCACACCTATTTTCAAATTTGGCACACTTTTCTGGGAAAAGTGAGGTGTTAAAAATTTGCATTTTCCCCCCATTTGCCAAAATGTTGAAAAAATTTGATGCTGCTAGAACAAATAACCCAAACTAATTTTGCGCAATTTTGCACACTTATTTTCAAATTTTGCACACTTTCCTGGGGAAAGTTATGAGGTGTTCAAAAGTTGCATTTTCCCCCCGTTTGTCAGAATGTTAAAAAATCTTGATGCTGCTAGGTTCAACTAATTTTGCACACTATTTTCTAATTTTGCACACTTTTATGGGAAAGTTATGAGGTGTTAAAGATTTGCATTTCCCCCCCCCCCCCCCCCCCCGTTTGTCAAGAAGTTTAAAAATTTTGATGCTGCTAAATTTAACTAATTTTGCACAATTTTACACATTTATTTTCAAATTTTACACACTTTTCTGGGGAAATTATGAAGTTTTAAAAATGTGCATTTTCCCCCCCGTTTGTCGAAATGTTGAAAAGTTTTGATGCTGCTAGGTTCAACTAATTTTGCATAATTTTGCACACCTATTTTAAAGTTTTGCACACTTTACTGGGGAAAGTTGTGAGGTGTAAAAGATTTGCATTTTTCCCCCCGTTTGTCAAAAAGTTTAAAAATTTTGATGCTGGTAGCTTCAACAAATTTTGCACACCAATTTTCGAATTTTGCACACTTTTCTGGGGAAAGTTATGGGGTATTAAATATTTGCATCCCCCCCCACGTTTGTCAAAAAGTTGAAACATTTTAATGCTGCTAGGTACAACTAATTTTGCACAATTCTGCACACCTATTTTCAAATTTTGCACACTTCTCTGGGGTAAGTTATGAGGTGTTTAAAATTTACATTTTCCCCCCCGTTTGTCAAAATGTTGAAAAAATTTGATGCTGCTAGATTCAACTAATTCTGCACACTTTTCTGGGGAAAGTTGTGAGGTGATAAAGATTTACATTCCCCCCCCTCCCGTTTGTCAAAAATTTTTAAAACTCTGATGCTGATAGGTTCGACTAATTTTGCACAATTTTGCATACTAATTTTCAAATTTTGCACAGTTTTCTGGGGAAAGTTATGAGGTATTAAATAATTGCATTCCCCCCCTCCCCCGTTTGTAAAAGAGTTGAAATCTTTTAATGCTGCTAGGCTCAACTAATTTTACACATTTCTGCACACCTATTTTAAAATTTTGCACGCTTTTCTGGGGAAAGTTATGAGGTGTTAAAAATTTGCATTTTGCCCCCCCCCCCCCCCCGTTTGTCAAAAAGTTGAAACATTTTGATGCTGCTAGCTTCAACTAATTTTGCACAACCATTTTAAAATTTTGCACATTTTTCTGGGGAAAGTAATGAGGTGTTAATAATTTGCATCCCCCCCGTTTGTTAAAAATTTTAAAAATTTTGATGCTGCTTGATTCAAATAATTTTGCACTAATTTACACATATTTTCAAAATTTGCATACACAATAGGTCTGCAAAATTGTGCAAAATTAGTTGAACATAGTAGCATAACATATTTTCAACTTTGTGACAAACGAGGGAGAAACTGCACATTTTGGTACCCCATAACTTTCCCCAAAAGAGTGTGCAAAATGAGAAGATAGGTGTGCAAAATTACTTGAACCTGGCAGCATCACAATTTGTTAATTTTGTGATCAACCGGGGATAAAAAAAGCAAAATTTTAACCACATAACTTTCCCCAGAAGAACGTGCAAAAATGGAAGTTAGTTGTGCAAAATTGTGCAAAATTAGTTGAAACCGGGGAGAAAATGCAAATCTTTAACAACTCATAACTCTCCCCGGAAAAGTGTGCAAAATTTGAAAATAGGCGTGCAAAATTGTGCAAAGTTAGTTGAACCTAGCAGCATCAAATTTTTTTAACATTTTGACAAACGGGGGGGGGGGGGGGGAATGCAAATTATTAACACCTCATAACTTTCCCCAGAAAGGTGTGCAAAATTCGAAAATAGGTGTGCAAAATTAGTTGAACCTAGCAGCATTAAAAGATTTCAACTTTTGGAACGGGGGTGAAAATGCAAATATTTAATACCTCATAACTTTCCCCAGAAAAGTGTGCGAAATTTTAAAATTGGTGTGCAAAATTGTGCTAAATTAAGTTGAACCTACCAGCATCAAAATTTTTAAACTTTTTCACAAAAGGGGGGAAATGCAAGTATTTAACACCTCATAACTGTCCCTAGAAAAGTGTGCAAAAATTGAAAAAGGTGTGCAAAATTGTGCAAAATTAGTAGCACCTAGCAGCTTCAAAATTTTTCCACATTTTGACAAACGGGGGGGGGGGGGGGGAATTCAAATTTTTAATACCTCATAACTTTCCTTAGAAAAGTGTGCAAAATTTGAAAATAAGTGTGCAAAATTGTGCAAAATTTGCCGAATTGAGTGGCATAAAAATTTTTCAATTTTGCAACAGACGGGGGGGGGGGGGGAACGGTCAAGTTTGCCCCCGTATAAAAAACAGCTCTAGTTTCCCTTGTGTGGGTGTGCAAAATGTGTGTAAAATTATGCTTTATTTATTTTTGAAATTTGTTTAATACGGGGGGCAAACTTGACCGACCCGATGATGTCGATATAGAATATGTTTACACATCAGGGTCTCGAGTACAAGCAGACTCGCTCAATTTTATTTGATAATGCGGTTTTATTTTATTAATATATATTGTTAGCGTCCCCGTCTTGTCCCTAGTTCCCACACAAAGTTTCACTTCAATCGGCACTATAAAGGGCGAGTTATAAGATATGTTCATAAACAGTTTTCTACAAAGCAACTTACTCCGGACCTGGTCAGATAAAAATCATCTTGTCAAAGAGTTGAGCGTTGCCATATTTTTCAAATTATTGAAATAAATGCTCCATTTTTTGAGAGGATTCCCGAAAATCTAAACAGACTACAAAATAAATACCCAACCATAGCAACTGCAGCCTGCAGCACAGTAATTATTATTAGGTCGTGTTGATCATATTGTTTTCCAACTAAACTGATTGGATTTGATTAAATTCCTTGGAATGATAATTCGTTCCACAGATTATTTATCCATACATTTCGAGAAAGTAAAGATATGAAAAACAAACGTCTGAACGGGTTCCAATAATATGCTATATTACATACACACTTTTTACCTTTCTAAATTTGTTACGTTCAAACAAAGCTATTAGGTTTTGACTGATACTGATGATGTTTTCACAGAATTTGCTGGTGCACAGCGCAGCGGTGTGGGGTACGAGCAGATCGAGAGATAAACGGTTAAAGGCGATAAATTATTATTTATTAATATATTATTTTTTGAATGATTGAAATATTGATTTTTATGGGAAACGAAACTTGAGAAAGATCTATTTATTGAGTTTTTTTTTGCTACAGGACCGTGGATGCAAATCACATTAATTTCTAGTACTTTCGCAGTAAACATGATTCATTTTAAAGAATGTATCCTCCACTATTTACGCATTAAGCGTATTCAAAAAAATTCCATATGACCCGTTCAAATAAACGAAAATACGTCTCACGTGACACGTGGAAACAAGCGAAAATACTATCCACGTATCATCTACCTGTTCATAGAAACTTTACAATATCTACAGTTGGCACGCTATATCAGTTTTCGGTATTTACGAGAACCAATTGGTAACAAAACAAACATTTCAAACTATAAGATAAAGAGGTACAAGGGAATACAGAAAAAGTATCTACAAGGAAAAATTAAAAATACAATAAAATATAACAGAAGGCAGAGAAGACTCAACTGAAAGAATGAACACGATAAGTATTCAAGTGAAATAACAAAATGCGACAATCGTCTAAATAAAACAATAAAGATTCAATTTAAAAAAATCAATAAGAATTAAAAAAAAAACATAGAAGCAAAAATAAAAATGCAACGATTTTAAAAATAAAAAAAGATGACAGATAAAATTCTAAATGAATAAGTACAATAAGACTTGAAGTGAAAAAGAAAATGACACAAAAACAAATCAATTAGAATCAGTTTAAAAAAAATCGAAGAAAAAATGAAATTAAAAGAATGAACACAATAAGAATGCACGTGGAAACAAAACAAGAAACAGAAAAATCTGCACCACTTCTTGATATTAAAAGGAAGGCTGACACGATTCAAAGTAAAATGATAAAACACAATAATAATTTATTTAAAAAAATGGCACAAGCAAGGACAAATAAAAATACAAAAATTTTTAAATTAAAATACAGAGGAGGACAAGGTTAAAAGTAAAAGATCGAATATAATAAGAACTCAAGAGAAAGACGAAGGGACATATAAAATGCCACAATTATTAAAGTGAAAAAAAGCAGACAAGATTGAACTAATAGACTAATTACAATAAGAATTTAGTAAACCCTTAAACAGGTACAAGGATAAATAGCAAAGATAGAAGGAAAAATGAAAAATACAATAAAATATAACAGAAGGCAGGCAATGCTCAAAGTGAAAGAATGAATATATTAAGGACCTATTCAAGTAACATGACAAAATTCACCGATAGTCAAAAATAAAAAACAGACAAGATTCAATTCAAAAGAATTCAAATAATAAAAAGATAAGCAAAAATAAAAATGATGACACAAAGATATATCAATTTGAATCAGTTTAAAAAAAAACGCAAAAAATTCAATTTAAATGAACACAATAAGGTTGCAAGTGGAAATAAAACAAAAAACAGAAAAATTTGCAACACTTTTTTATACAAAAAGGAAGGTTGACACAATTCAAAGTATAAGAATAAAACACAACAATATTGTATGTAAAAAAGATGGCACAAGCTAGAACAAATAAAAAAGCAACAATTTTTAAAATGAAATACATAGATGGCCAAGGTTCATAGTAAAATAATGAATGTAAAAAACACTCAAGTGAAAGATGACGAAGGAACATACAAATGTTTTTCAAATTATGATGAAATATAAAATCCAATATAAAAGAATAAATACAACACAAATTCAAGTAAAAATAAAAGAGGTACAAGGGAAAATAGAAGAGGTGCAACGAAAAATGAAAAATGCATTAAAATATAACATGAGGCAAACTAACCCAAACTAATAGAATAAATACAATAAGTATTTAAGTAAAATGAGAAAATGCAACAATCGTCAAAATAAAAACAGAAAAAATTCAATTAAAAGGAATCAATAAGAATTCAATTAAAAAGAAAATAGAAGCAAAAATAAAAAATTAAACGTTTTTTAAAATGAAAAAATGACAGATGAAATTCTAAATGAATAAATATAGTAAGACTACACGCAAAAAAAAATCAAATTAAATTTGTCCATTCTATTCAATAAGAATGAACGTGGAAAAAAAACAAGAAACAGAAAAATCTGTCACACTTTTTGATATAAAAAGGAAGGCTGTACACGTAAAGTAAAAGGATAAAACACAATAATAAGTTATTTAAAAAAAATGGCACAAGCAAAGACAAATAAAAAATAAAAATTTTTAAATTAAAATACAGAGGTGGACAAAGTTCAAAGTAAAAGATCGAATATAACAAGAACTCAAGCGACAAAAGACAAAGGGACATATAAAATGCCACAATTATTAAAGTGAAAAAAAAAGCAGAAAATATTTAATCTAATAGACAAATTACAATAAGATTTTAGTAAAACTTTAAACAGGTACAAGGATAAATAGCAAAGATACAAGGAAAAATGAAAAATACAATAAAATATAACAGAAGGCAGACAATACTCAAAGTGAAAGAATTAATCTATTAAGGACCTATTCTAGTGAAATGGCAAAATTCACCGAGGGTCAAAATAAAAAACAGACAAGATTCAATTCAAAACAAAATGATGACACAAAGATATATCAATTTGAATCAGTTAAAAAAAATGCAAAAAATTCAAATTAAATGAACACAATAAGATTGCAAGTAGAAATAAAACAAAAAACAAAAAAATCTGTAACACTTTTTGATACAAAAAGGAAGGCTGACACAATTCAAGGTATAAGAATAAAACACAACAATATTTTATGTAAAAATGATGGCACAAGCCAGAACAAATAAAAAAGCAACAATTTTGAAAAATTCATAGATGGACAAGGTTCATAGTAAAATAATGAATGTAATAAACACTCAAGTGAAAGATGACGAAGGAACATACAAAATGTCGCAATTTTTCAAATTATGATGAAAGTTAAAATCCAATATAAAAGAAGAAATACAATAGAAAGTCAAGTAAAAATAAAATAGATACAAGGGAAAATAGAAGAGGTGCAAGGAAAAATGAAAAATTTATTACACGAGACAAACTAACACAAACTAATAGAATAAATACAATATGTATTCAAGTGAAATGACAAAATGCAACAATCGTCAAAATAAAAACAGACGAGATTCATTTACAAAGAATTAATAAGGATTTAAGTAAAAAGAAAATAGAAGCAAAAATAAAAAATGGAACGTTTTTTAAAATGGAAAAAATGACAGATGAAATTCTAAATGAATAAATATAGATTAGACGCAAAAAAAATCAAATTAAATGTGTTCATTCCATTCAATAAGAATGCACGTGGAAACAAAACAAGAAACAGAAAAATCTGCACCACTTTTTGATATAAAAAGCAAGGCTGACATGATACGAAGTAAAAAAATAAAACACAATAATAATTTTGTAAAATAGGTAGCATAAGAAAGAACAAATAAAAAAAGCAACAATTTTTAAATTAAAATACAGAGGTGGACAAGAAGAATGAATATAATAAGAACTCAATTGGAAAAGATGGAGGGACACACAAAATGCCACAATTATTAAAATGAAAAACATGACAGGTAAAATTCTAAAAGAATAAATACAATAAGATTCAAGTGAAAAAAAATAAGCAAAGACAAATCAATTAGAATCACTTTAAAAAAATCGAAGAAAAATTCAGATTAAAAGAAGTAACACATTAAGACAGGAAGTGGAAAACAAAACAAGTAACGGAAAAATCTGCAACACTTTTTGATATAAAAAGAAAGGCTGATACGATTTAAAGTAAGAAAATAAAACATAATTAATAATTTATGTGAAAAAGATGGCACAAGCAAAGACAAATAAAAAGCAACAATTTTTATATTAACGTACAGATGTGGACAAAATTAAAAGTTTAAGAATGAATATAATAAAAACTCAAGTGAAAGAAGACGAAGGAACATACAAAATGTCGCAATTTGTAAAATTATAATGAAAGACAAGATCGAATCTAAAAGAAGAAACACAATAAAAATTCAAGTAAAAGATAAAAGAGGTACAAAGGAAAATACAGAAAGAGCAAGGAAAAATGAAAAATGCAATAAAATATAATAGAAAGCAGACAAGACTCGAAATGCCAGAATAAACATAACAAGTATTCAAATGAAATGACAAAAGGCAACAATCGTTAAAATAAAAAAACAGACAAGATGCAATTGAAAAGAATCAATAAGAATGCAAATAAAAAGAAAATAGAAGCAAAAATTAAAAATGCAACAATTTTTAAAATGAAGAAAAATTACAGTAGAAATTCTAAATGAGTAAATACCTATAATAAGACATCAAAAAAATTGATATAAAGACAATTCAATTAACATCAGTTTAAAAAACGCTAAAAAATTTAAATTAAAAGAATGTACACAATAAGAATCCAAGAGGAAAAAAACAAGAAACAGAAAAATCTGCAACACTCTTTCATCTGAAAAGGAAAGCTGACACAATTCAAAGTAAAAGCAAAGAACACAATAATAACTTATGTAAAAAATTGCCACAAGTAATGAGAAACAAAAGAAAACAACAATTTTGAATTAAAGTACAGAGGTGGACAAGGCTCAAAGTTAAAGAATGAATATAATAAAAACTTATGTGAAAGAAGGCGAAGGAACAACAAAATGCGGCAATCTGTAAAATTATAATGATGGACAAGATTCTATATAAAAGAAGAAATACAACACAAATTCAAGTAAAAAAAAGAGTTGAGGGAAAATAGAAAAGGTATGAAAAATGCAATAAAATAGCAGACGCCTGGCAATAGAGTCTTGATAGAATGAACACAATAACTATTGAAATGAAATGGCAAAATGAACAATCGTCAAAATAAAACAACAGACATGATTAAATTTAATAGAATCAACAAAAATTCAAGCAAAAAGAAAATAGAAGCAAAAAAATCGACTTTTTTTTAAATAAAAAGATGACAGATGAAATAAAACTTCAAATAAAAAAATACACAAAGACAAAGTAGTTTAACAAAAACGCAAAAAATTCAAATTAAAATAATGAACACAATAAGAATAAAAAAAAAGAAACAGAAAAATCTGCAACACTTTTTGATTAACACAATTCAAAGTAAAAAAATAAAATATAATAATAATTTATTTAAAAAACATGGCACAAGCAAGGACAAATGAAACAACAACAATTTTTAAATTAAAATACAGAGGTGGACAGGGTTCAAAGTAAAAGAATGAATGTAATAAGAACCCAATTGAAAAAAGACGAAGAGAGATGCCACAATTATTGAAGTGAAGAAGAAAGCAGACAAGATTCAAATTAAAAGAATGAACACAATAAGAATGAAAGTGGAAATAAAAGAAGAAACAGAAAAATCTGCAACCCTTTTTTATTAACATAATTCAAAGTAAAATAATAAAATATAATAATAAATTTATTTTAAAAAGGTGACACAAGCAAGGACAAATTAAACAGCAATAATTTTTAAATTAAAATACAGAAGTTGACAGTGTTCAAAGTAAAAGAATGAATGTAATAAGAACCCAATTAAAAAAAGACGAAGGGAGATGCCACAATTATTAAAGTGAAGAAGAAAGCAGACAAGATTCAATCTAATAGAATAAATATAATGAGAGTTCAGTAAGAATAGATACAAGAAAAAATAACAAAATGCAATAAAATATAACAGGAGGCCGACAAGACTCAAACTGACAAAATAAACACAATAAGTATTTAAGTGAAATAAAAAAGAAATTCAATTTAGAAAAATGCAATAAGGGAATAGAATGGGAGAAGATAAGAGAATAACAGGCGATATTTAGTTAAATTTGGTGTTTTGGCTTTTCGTATGTTTTTATTTTTGAGAATGCTAAGGACTTATAAATTAATATATATATATAGAACTCTATAATAGAATATAAGCCCATTTTAAATCGATCATTTATTGCGATGTGCTAATGCTAATTCTATGTCTATGCTATGCTGATGTTATGCCAATCTATAAATCCAGCTTTTGTCAGCTATGGTGACCGAAAAATCATCGATTGAAAACAAGTGAACATTATTGATTCCATAGAATTTATCCTATTTAGGCATTGTATTTTATAAAAATACTTTTTGTGACACGTTCAAACAATCGAAAATACTCTCCACGTGTCACGTGGAAGTATCATTATCTTCTTATAAAAACTTCGTGTCGTGGCAAGGGTGTGTTTAGTGACCTTACTTCAAACCATATTTCTATGCTTCGAACGAATAGTTATCGCCAAACGCCACCTGGCGAGACTTGAGGAAACTACCTTTGGAGAGTTGAATTTACTTGTATAAATAATAATCATCTAAATTTAAAGAAAAACAAACTTTCCTGCATTGCATGGCATCTAAGGTCCAAAGTGAATTTTTAAGCTTATATAGACGGCGCGCGACGTGTTTCCTTGCGTCCTTGACACTAATACAGGATTCTAAATTAATTAATAATTATGGATATAAAATACACGTGCATCTGTAACAATGCAAATATCGATTCCGTTCCTGCGAAATTCTACGTAAACTAACTTCTGCGAAACCGAGTTTCGGTGTCCTTGTTGTCGAGAGTTCGAACGGCTGCAACGGAGTTTCAACGGGAGTTTCGGGAAACTATATGGTAGGCAAATTAGGGAATCAAGAGATTTTGAGAATTTGTATCTGTTGCTTTGTTGAACTAATTTGAGCTATAGTAGAATGAGAATATACGGGGTGTTAACCCATAGATTATACATACACTTCAGTATATGAAGAACCACATTCGGCGATATTTGCATGATGTTCTAGAACACTCTGTACTAAATTAATCAAAATTAAAATATTTATTTGGTCACCTTCCATATCTTGCTAAAGTTACCAAAATCCTTACCAAACACGCAATGACGACTAGCAGGAAGGACATCTTACTTACCTGAAAAAAAAAAACAAATATTTTAGTATCCATATAATGACAAAATTTGGTATCGAAGAATGAAGAGCATGCGTGTAACATATTTTAATTTTAAATATTGTGTGATATAATGTAGTTTTAATCATACTTGATTTGAATCACTTAAAAACAACAAATTTAAAGCCGTCTTATTGTTTAAGCGTCAAAACGTCGACATATTAAATAATATTTGGACCTCCAACAAAAATGTTCAATAAGTAGAGAATAATTATTGAGGTTGACCTGGTCGGTTCAAAAATTCTCGATCTAGACTCTCTAATTTAGTGATTAAATTTGAGGTCAATCGGGGGAACCGTCAGAACTGGAACATGTATCATCTCAGTGTCTAGTCGAATTTCTCGAAAATATGTCGGCCGTTATAAATACAAATCTCAAGCATAAAACATCTTCTCCGGCTGGAATTTCAAACTTACTTCGTCACAATTGGGGGAATTAATTTTAAAAGTATAAAACTATATAATTTTTATAGGATTTCCATTAAAATCGTTCGCAATGTTTCCCGCGGATTTTTACCATGCGAAAAGAAGCTTACGAGGCCAGCCGCCTCCCCGTGGTCACCAGGCACTATGCAAAAGTACCATATTGGTGGAATGGTAATATGTATAGAAGAACAAAGAAATTCATGTATAAGAAAGAGAAGAATCCTGACTCGAGTAGAAGCTTACACAGATTATCGCCAGGACAGAAAGGAGCTAAGAGAAGTTATCGAACGGTCAAAAAGAAACCATTGGCAGGAACTCTGCAAGAACCTCGATGAAGACATCTGGGGCCTCGGGTATAAAATAGCCATAGGGAAATTGTTTAATCCAATGCCTTTCGAGCTGACAACGGAAAGAAAAAGGCAAATCGCAGAAGATCTGTTTCCGAAAGGGGAAGACGTCGATGATACAGAACCGAATATTGAGCACCGAAACCCTTTTACAAAAGAAGAGCTACAAGAAGCAGCAATTATGCATGAAGTCTGGGAAAGCACCGGGTGTGGATGAGATTCCACCAGAGGTAATCAAAGAGGCCATAAACTCGGTACCTGATTGGATATTAAGGATGCTAAATGCGCTGCTGAAAACCCAACAATTTCCTTCTGAGTGGAAAGAGGCTAAGCTGATATTATTACTTAAAGGAGGAAAGCCACCAGAATTATCATCGGCCTACAGACCTCTGTGCTTATTAAACACCTTAAGCAAGCTGTTTGAATCACTGATTAGGAAACGCCTAAATGGAAAAATTGAGCAAGGGGGAGGACTGGCGCAGCAACAGTATGGATTCAGAAAGGGAAGATCAACGATCCATGCAGTAGAGGCTGTAATAAAAAGAAAGGTGGAGTCAACAGATAAGTGGCTAGTAATGATAACAGTGTATGTCAAAAATGCATTTAACACTGCGGCGTGGGGTGAAATAATACAGCAACTGAAAAGAAGACGGATCTCCCAATACCTGGTTAATCTAATAAGAAGCTATTTCAGTGATAAGAAGATAATAATTAGAAAGGAAGTGGAACTAGAGATGTCCGCGGGAGTTCCGCAGGGTTCGGTCCTAGGACCAACCCTGTGGAATATTTTCTACGATGATGGCGTCTTTCGGCTTAGGCTGCCTGAAGGAGTTACCCTTGTTGATTATGCCGATAACTTGGTGATTTTGGAGAGTGAACAACTGGATGATAAACAGTCAACTAACGCCAGAGAAGACAGAGGCAGTAGTGTTAAAAGGACCCAGAAAGAAGGACAATGTATTCTTTATTTTGGAAGGAGCAACTATCATACCAGCTAGATCGGTGCGATACCTGGGAATCATGTTGGATGAAAATGGGACTTTTGGCGAACACATGAGGATGATAGCAGCCAGGGCGGAAGAGCGTGCGACGTCTCTCGCTAGAATGATGCCTAACATCGGGGGACCGTGCAGCGGCAAGAGGCGGGTTCTCTGTGGAGTCACCCACCCCATATGGCATAAAGCACTGAGAAGAAAAAAGTACAGAGACATGTTGGAAAAGGTGCAAAGAAAGATTCTTTTTAGAGTGGCAAGCGCCTACAGAACTGTGTCAATTGAAGCAATCCAAATTCTAACTGGAGTTGTGCCGATAGAACTTCTGGTAAGGGAAAGAACGCTACTGCATGATACGCCAAACGCACATCTTGTTGCAACAAGGAATAAGACTAAGGATGACACAGTCGAGGAATGGCAGAGATGTTGGAATGATAATACGATGGTGGGCCAATGGACGAAAAAATTAATTCCTGACATTAAACAATGGCTCAGGTGCGAACACCGAAACATATACTACCATATGAACCAAGTTCTGACGGGACACGGGAGATTCGGAAGCTAAACGAAGATAATGGGCATAACAGAGGATGACAACTGCATGTACTGCCGGGAAATTGACACAGCGAAACACACTTTCTTCCAGTGTATAAAGTGGGAAAGGGAAAGAATTGAATTATTTAGAGAGATAGGTGTGCAACTCACAGTAGAAAACTTAGTGCCTCAAATTTTGCTCAGTAAAATAACCAGGGATGCTGCGTAAAGCAATTTGCAAGAAACATTCTAA
This sequence comes from Pissodes strobi, assembly GCA_016904865.1. Classification (NCBI taxonomy): domain Eukaryota; kingdom Metazoa; phylum Arthropoda; class Insecta; order Coleoptera; family Curculionidae; genus Pissodes; species Pissodes strobi. The sequence continues at coordinate 370,559 of MU182156.1, forward strand.
TGAGAAAGGAGGAAGATCAGAAAGGGACCAGGAACAAGAAGATAAAATATGACAGCCCTGCGTATTGAAGTATGTCGTTTTCGACGGTTCCGAGGTGCTTGGGTGCGAAGAGGTGTTTTAGTGGGTAGGCTGTTGGCTAGAGTCACAGAGTCCCACACACAGAGCATGAACTTTCACCTCAGAAAAAAAAAAGTAGTAGTAGTTGAGTTGGTTAGACTTAGATGAAAATAGATGGCAGTACTACCTACCTAAAATGTAAAGAACATTAGTGGCGATACCACTATACGTGAGGGGTAAGTGGCAATCTCACTCGCTTAGGTAAATGGGTTAGTGGCGGTCCCATTAGACTAGATGAAAATAAGTAGCTACACCACCTAAAATGTAAAGAACGTTAGTGGCGATCTTACCATACGTGTGGGGCAAGTGGCAATCCAACGCTGCTTAGATAAAAATGGGTGGCAGTACCACCTAGGTAACAAAGATAAATACAAACAAAGAAATAAAGTGTAAAAATAGATACACTTCATAGTGGAATCATGAACAACCATAAGGTTTACTATGTAAACAATGACTAATTTGATACATATTTAAATGTCTTTGAATAATGAACTATCAACACTAAAGAAAATAAATTATTAATCGTGGACTATCAGGAAAATACTGCCGTAGATTTGTTTTTGCATTTCTAGAAACATATATCTATGAGAATCGAGGACGCTCCGCTTGCAGGATGGCCGTGTTAACGGTACGCGGTACCTTCCCTTGTAGTGTATCGGAAAAACACTCGGTATTTCATAAATTAGATCATGACAGCAACCCGAATATTTCGAGGTCTAGACGAACGTTATTTACATTACTACACGTAATATTATTGTTTAACAGTGATGAACGAGATACTCGCCACGGGTGACAAGGCCGAGATAACCTTGCTGAATCAGTATTGTTACTGTAACATTATATTTATACTACGAACCTACACCAACCCAAGAGGAGACGAAGTGACGCATTGATATGCGTAGGTAGATTACAAGGGTATACATTATGTGACGTTACTATCTTGTATATTCCTTGCTATAATTAATACAGGACCCTATAGTGACCTGGAGTTTTATTCAATACATAAAGGGAGCTCTACACTCTCATATATCGAAGCTCCACTCCTGGAAAGTTAGGACGGACGAGCGGCGAGGCGCAAGACGAACTGCGCACGAGAGTCGTAGGCTGATCGCGAGACAAGCAGCATAATTAATATTGGTGTAATCAAAACGAATAAATATTTTTGGCGAATTAGAACTTTTATAGGGGGTTAAATATCTCGATCTTTAACATGTATAATATGTTCCAAAATTCGTGTCAGCAAATTCGTATGAAATAAAAATGAGTGGTATGTTCTATCATTCGGTTCAGCAAATTTTCATAAAATAAAAATATTATTTTGTTTTGTGCGAAAGAGGTTTCCTTTCTGATGCGTTGTCCAAAAGCATGCTAATTTTAACATTGGAAATGTTTTTGTTTTCCTATTATGGGGTATCAAATCACAAAAAAGTGCATGCTACATTTGGCACATCACGTAATATACGTGAGAGATCGTGTTCGTCTGTTTCTGAGGCCGGAATCGGTTCAAATGACAAAAATAAATTAATGCTAACTGAAAATAACCGAAAGTTGATTAAACGACTAACCCAAACTAACTAAAAGTAACCAAAAGCACAAAAAGGGTTAAAATGAATCGGGACAAATTAAAAAAATAAAAGTAAGTTAAAACTAACTCAAAGTAACCGAAATTTGGCGAATAACCAAAACTAACCATAAACATTAACATTGGTTATAACCTATCGAATCCGGTTCAAATTACTAAAATAAATTGGAACTAACTGAAACTAACCGAAAGTTGATTCAACGACTAACCGAAAGTAACCAAAAGCTCCAAAAAAGGCTAAAACGTATCGGAACAGATTAAAAATATTAAAGTAAGCTAAAACTAACCAAAACAAACCGAATTTTGGCGACTAACCAAAACTACCGGAATGACTAAAATTAAAACTATAACTGAAATTAACTGAATATTGATTGAACGACTACCCACGACGACTATCTAACCCAACCTAACCCAATCTAACCTAAACTAACCAAAAGCACCAAATATGGCTAAAACGTATCGAAACAGATTAAAAATATTATAGTAAGTTAAAAATAAACCAAATTAACCGAATTTTGGCGACTAACCAAAATTAACCAGAAACATTAAAATTGGTTATAACAAAGCGGAAAGTTGATTGAATGACTAACCAAAACTAATCAAAAGTAAACAAAACGGACTAAAATGTATCGAAATAGGTTACACAAATTAAAGTAAGTTAAAACTAACCAAAACGAACCGAATTTTGTCGACTAACGAATACTAACCAGAAACATTATATTTGACTATAACGTATCGGAGCCGGTTCAGATGAATACTTTGGTTTCTTGACAGTGAGTTTCCAAGGTCACATAACGACACGAAAAATTTTAGTGAACGTCACGACACGGTTTATGCAACACTGATTATAACGTATCGGAACCCGCTCAAATAAGTAAAATAAATTGAGACTACGTGAAAATAACCGAAAGTTGATTCGACGAGTAAGCAGAATTAACCAAACCTATTAAAATTGATTAGAACGTATCGGAACCAGTTCAAATGACTAAAATAAGTTGAGACTAAGTGAAACTAACTGAAAGTTGATTAGACGACTAACCAAAACTAACTAAATCTATTAAAACTCATTATAACGTATCGGAACCGGCTCAAGTAAGTAAAATAGCTTGAGACTAAGTGAAACTAACCGGAAGTTGATTAGACAACTAACCAAAACTAACCAAATTTATTAAACTTGATTATAACCTATCGGAACCGACTCTCAAATGACTAAAATAGGTTAAGATTAAGTGAAACTAACCACAGATCTAAGAAGGGGAAACTAACCGCAAGTTGATTAGACGACTAACCAAAATTAACCAAATCTATTAAAATTGATTATAACGTATCAGAATCAGCTCAAATAAGTGAAATAAGTTGAGACTAAGCGAAACTAATCAAAACTTGATTAGACGACTAACCCAAACTAACCAAATCTATTAAAATTGATTATAACGTTTCGAAACCGACTAAAATGACATAAATAAGTAGAAACTAAGTGAAACTAACCGGAAGTTGATTAGACGACTAACCAAAACTAACCAAATTTATTAAACTTAATTATAACGTGTCGGAACCGACTCAAATGACTGAAATAAGTTGAGACTAAGTGAAACTAACCGAAAGTTGATTAGACGACTAACCAACACTAACCAAATCTAGTAAAATTGATTATAACGTATCAGAACCAGCTCAAATGAGTAAAATAAGTTGAGACTAAGTGAAACTAACCGAAACTTGATTAGACGACTAACCAGAACTAACCAAATCTATTAAAATTGATTATAACGTATCGGAACCGACTCAAATAACTAAAATAAGTTGAGACTAAGTGAAACTAACCGAAAGTTGATTAAACAACTGACCAAATCGAACCAAATTTATTAAAACGGATTATAACGTATCATAGCCGGCACAAATAAGTAAAATAAGTTGAGGCTAAGTGAAACTAACGAAGTTGATTCGACAATTATCCAATACTAACAAAATTTATTAAAATTGATTATAACGTATCGCAACTGATTCAAATGACTAGAATAAATTGAAACTAAGTGAAAATACCCGAAAGTTGATTTGACGATTAACTAAGACTAACCAAATCTATTAAAATTGATTATAACGTATCGTAATCGGTTCAAATGTCTGAAATAAGTTGATATTAAGTGAATCTAACCGAAAGTTGATTAGCCGACTAACCAAAACTAACCAAATCTATTAAAATTAATTATAACGTATCGGAACCAGCTCAAATAAGTAAAATAAGTTGAGACTAAGTGAAACTAACCGAAAGTTTATTCGACGATTAACCAAAATTAATAATTTATTAAAATTGATTATAACGTATCGTTTCAAATGACTAAAATAAGTTGATATTAAGTGAAACTAACCGAAATTTGGGTAAATATTTACTTTGAGCACTTTTCGAATTTTGCAAAAAAAAATTATGTGACGTGTAGAAGACAGTATTAGAAGTGTTTTGTGACATGTTACATATTGCGCAAAACACTTTTGACGCCAAAAATTGAAAAATAAAAATCATAAATGAGGCCATTTAGGAAGACATTTAAACGCGAACTCTCCCAATTTGACGTTAATGATGAAAATTTACTTACAATGTTGTCACACTTGACTAACATTCTTGATTTTCAAGTAGGTAAATGTCCCAGGGCAGGTGCATGGAATATCAATTATTGAAATTACTTACATGGAAATGGATGAAGCACTAATGGGTAAAGCGCCGCTGCATTTTTCCAGAAAACGTGGAATCGCTTTGTATAGTCCCCGATTTTATTTTCTTTTCTCAATTTTCGCCTCGTCAATTTGTATAATTTTTCCTTCGCCCCCAATGATCTCACTGTGTCTTTATTACCCAAACTAAGCAAAACCAACCCAAACTAATTGAATCTAACCAAAACTAACCCAGACTAACCCTAATTAAGCAAAGTAAAGAGACAAGCGTGCTACGCGCGTTTGTGTTTTCACTAACACATACTAAGCAAAACCAACCCAGACTAACCAAAACTAACCCAGACTAACCCTAATTAACCAGTTATTACCCGAACGAAGCAAAACCAACCGAAACTAACCAAAACTAACCCAAACTAACCAAAACTAACCCAGACTAACCCTAATTAAGCAAAGTAAAAAGGCAAGCGCGCTACGCGCGCTTGTCTCTTCACTAACCCAAGCTAAGCAAAACCAACCCAAACTAACCCAGACTAACCCTAATTAAGCAAAGTAAAGAGGCAAGCGCGCTACGCGCGCTTATCTCTTCACTAACCCAAGCTAAGCAAAACCAACCCAAACGAACCCAAACGAACCCAAACTAACCAAAACTAACCCAAACTAACGAAAACTAACCCAAACTAATCAAAACTAACCCAGACTAACCCTAATTTGGCAAAATAAAGAGACAAGCGCGCTACGCGCGCTTGTCTCTTTCTTAACTTAAACTAAGCAAAACCACCCCAGACTAACCCTAATTAATAAAGAAGAGACAAGCGCACTACGCGGGCTTGTCTTCGGTATCCCAGATTAAGCAAAAATAATCGAAAGTAACTTTAATTAACCAAACAAGAGCATTGAGACGAGCGCGCTATGCGGTTGACCAACCCCGCCTAACACAAAACCATAATTATTTCAAATTAACAAAACGAGCGCGCTACGCGTGGTACTTTCTTAACTAATCCAAATATACCAAACAAGGGCGCATTTGTCTCTCTCTCTTTTGGTCGTTAAATAGCGAGCGTCTTGCGTAACTCAAAATAGCGAATTATTATTATTATTTATTATTTTAATAAATACAAAGTACTTCTGAATCACCATGTATAAAGTGTTGGTTGAATGTATCCAAGAAGATACCGTATTTTAGAACAGAAATTACACTTGGCAACACCTATTCGTAGAATGGCAGCTGGCTGAGCCGTGTTAGCTAACTAGATGATAGATCACATAATTTAAGAAATCGAAATGCTGAAAGCTGAAATTAGTGTCATGTTGACGTGCCAGAAATGTTATCATTTTAAAATGCAAAAGAAAACAGTTATATTTTTGGTTTTTAAGAAAAGAAGCTGGTAAAAGTTTCTTTGAGACTACTATTACTTATTTGCCTTGCTTTTTGCTTGCATTTTTCAGATCCGTTTGGACCGTTGCGTTGTGTTAAAAAAGAGAAGGTGAAATAATGAGTGTGCGAGAGCGAGATAGTATAAGTTTGGAACATGTCGGATGGTTTAACATAACTGCATTTTGTAAACTTTGTTATTTTTTTCTGATAAGTAGAAACATTTGCGCAGCATTTAATGTGTGGGAGATGGTAAGAGAAGTAACGTAGAATATGTCAGTATTTTTATTTTTGTGGTAGCCAATAAGTGCGCAAAGTAAATATTGACCGAAATTTGAATTGACGACTAACCAAACTAACCCAATCTATCAAAATTGTTTATAACGTTCAAATGACTAAAGTAAGATGAAATTGAGTGAAACTAACCGAAACTTTGTTAGACGACTAACCAAAATTAACCAAATCTATTAAAATTATTTATAACGCGTCGGAAACGGGAAGTTTAGATGACTAAAATAAGTTGACACTAAGTGAAACTAACCGAAAGGTGATTAGGCGATTAACAAAAAATCTAAACAAATATATTAAAATTGAGTAGGGGAAACTGGCCTAAAATGACATACTCGGGTAAAATGACATATCGACCACATTGCTACTTTAACACCTGACAACGTCGCCCTAAAATCTTAATCGCAATTGTTTTTCATCCGGGACTTCAGTCAAGTTTATTCAGCGTCAAAATACCAACAAGTCGTTTTTCTCGATCCAAAAAAATATTTGTGTGGTCACCTAATTTGGCTGTAATAATAGACGAGGTGCAGTAACCTAAGGGGGCTTAGTACAGGCATAAACCTAACTACTCCGAATAAACGCTCAGTTAAACGGTATAAAAACGTATTGTATTTGGACTCTCGCTTGCCCAAGCGAGCGTCCAAAGCTCGATTTCGGCTCGCTTACTTTTGCTACTCGGTATGAGATGGCGCGCAATTCGACGGTATAATCCTGCATTATTGCCGGTTGTCTGAAAACAAATGTGAGTTTGGGGAATATTTATGATTTAATGCGTTTCATCATAAACCTAACTATGGTTGGGTTTATGGTTTTACGAGGGGTAAACCGCTGCCGAAAATGGTGTACAAATTCATGAAAATACAAAAAAAAAAATACTGAAAATAGAACGAAAATACAGAAAATACCGAAAATACAAGGAAAATACGAAAAATACAAGCAAAATACCGAAAATACAAGGAAAATACCGAAAATACATGGGAAATACTGGCAATACATGCAGTTTGGCAACAGCGTCCAAACCGTTGGAACTACATGAGGCAACACAGCAACGGCTTTTTGCGGGTTGAGTTTGAAGTTTGAAGCTTACATAAGGTTATGTTTCCGTCTCGGTCTCGGTTTCCGTGGAGGTCATTTCGAGGTTTCCGTGCTGTTTGTGCAGTTAGCCAGTTAGTGTATTGATCTCGGTATTGATCTTGTGTTTTTTGGCGATTTAATTATTAATATTATTCATTATAATAATAATTAAGGTCAATGACCAATAATCGAGCCAATAATAATGTACAAAATAAAATGTAACTAAAAGACCTAGTAAGGACTCAGAAATAATGCTCGAGATAATGTTTACTGTTATGAATCTGAAGACGAAGCCGCTGAATTTGAATCATTACATTGACAAGATTTTTCGACATCAATTACTAATATTTCCATTGATTCACCTTATGTAGAAGATAAAGTAAAAAAGTAAAACGGCAATAATAAAAAAAAAGCGTGTGCACATATCTGAAGTGAAACTTCTTAAACTTAAATGCCCTACCCTTATACATATCGCAACGGATTTGGTTAAAAAGTAGTTTTTTTAAATATACCACTCAATTA
>MU182156.1:391821-405418 GCA_016904865.1 Pissodes strobi
ATAGCAAAGTTGTAATTCTGTTAAGAACCCACGGGAAAAACGTAACATTTGGTGTCAGAAGTTGGATTGTGAAGGGACCGGACTTGCGAAGTATTTTTCGAGGAAAGAAGTACAAGTACGTCAACGAGACTAAAGTGACCATAATTCTAAGACCTCAATGCAGGACATAATAAAATTGTGAATATAAGTGCCAACATTTTTTTGGTGGTGTTTTAGTACCTTCGCCATTTTATTTAAAAAATAATAACGGGTTACTGACAGACGAATTTTACTAGCGTCTAGTGAGGTCCTAGTCACGGATAGTCCTGACCAATCAAAAGCAAGACGCTAGCGTATATCGGAATCATGATACAATAACAGGGATGTATCATGTATCGGAATTATCCATGTCTTTACGTTCTAGCGAAACCCCTACAACGCCTCGGTGGTGTAATAGGCAGAGTGCTTGCCTGTCATTCCTGCGCTCGATTCCCGCCGGTCGCGACAGATGTTTTGTTTAACTTTTCTTAAGGTTATGTTTGTTTTTTATTAATTTACTTTTTTTCTTAATTTTTGGATAGCCTTGGACTAGTTTTGGTTAGTTCGTGTTGATTGAGCCCCCGTAGCGAGCGGAGGGCCATGCTTGAACGCAGAACGCTAGCGTCTTGCTTTTGATTGGTTAGGACAATCCGTGACTTGGCCCGCGCTAGCGTCTAGTCGAATTTTGTACTGGTAAGGTTGGATTTCTGTTGTACGTTTGCAACATCAGATGAATCAGAAGCATTTAAAGATTCTTTACAGGCGTAGCTGACTATATCAAAATCGGCGTCTCCTATTGGTCGACCCATCTCGTATTACAATATGTCTTCGTGATGCAATCAATTTGTCGCAAGAGCTCTCGTGGTGTAAAGGTTTAGATAGTTGGGTCTCACCTGAACGGCACGGGTTCGAACCCCGTTGCTTCTTTTTAATTAATTTTTAAGATTATGTATCTAAACAGTTTTTTCTTGATTTTGGGTACGTCTTGGGTTAGACTGGGTTAGCACCTGGTTAGTTTCCGTTTCTTGAGCCCCCGTAGCGAGCGAAGCGAGCGCAGGGCCATGCGGATCGACCAATAGGAGAGGCCGATTTTGATATAGTCGGCTACGCCTGTAAAGGATCTTTAAATGCGAATCAGAACTGCCTGTAACTTAGAAGATTTTAGTGAGTTCAGCATATTGTCAGAAAATTATATAACAATTTAATTTAAAAATCAATCATTCAAACAGTTAGTTTTCAAATTCTAATACATAAACGTTAACTTAAAATAACAATTAAAACTTTTAATTGTTGGTAGAAGTTTTTAGCATCCAACACATAAATTAGAAAAAGAGGTTTTTTTCAGCTTTTTGGACCATTTTATTAATTGATTGTTACTAAATGACTTACGTTTCGGCACTAGTTTGTGCCATCTTCAGGGCCAGCAACCTAGAGTTGAAATGCCTTGTTGAACCCATAGGGATCACAACACGTACACAAAAAAACAATAACAAACACCGACAGCAGTTGCTCAGGTGCATTATAAGATCCTTTACACAAATAGTGCACTATATAAAAATCGGCCTTTCCTATTGATCGATCCGCATGGCCCTCCGCTCGCTTCGCTCGCTACAGGGATCAAGAAAAGGAAACTAACCAGGTCCTAACATAAACTAACCCAAGACATACCCAAAATAAAAAAAAACTGTTTAGAAACATAATCTTAAAAAAATAATAAAAAATAGCAACGGCGTTCGATCCTCGACTGTCCAGGTGAGACCCAGCTGTATAAACCTGTACACTACGAGCACTCTTGACAGAGACAGAGATCCATTGCATCAGGCAGACATATCGTAATACGAGATGGATCGACCAATAGGAGAAGTCGATTTTTACATAGTGCATTATTTGTGTAAAGGATCTTTAAATGCTGCTCAGGTCACGTTCAAGGCTTACTCATTTAATAAAACGGTTCAAAAAGCTGAAAAAATCCTCTTTTTCTAAAACTTTTAATATTATATGGTTTTAGGAATATAATAAAACTTTGCCTTTCTCACTATTGCAGAATTGGTACTTATAAAAAACAAACGAATAACCTTTGCGACGTCGGCGTCGCACACCGAAACACCAGACCCACTATTATCTCCTATAATTAGATAGACCAATTCGGCCAATGCCGACTATGACGCACTATCAGGAATGGGCAAAAATAGTAATGGGGTGATATTTGCGAATCTCATTTTTTGCATTAATATAGTATAGTATAAATAATTAGCTAATTTTGTAGTCATTTTGTGCATATCGCATACCACAATAGAGAATTGCAGGACATTTTGCAGGACGTTTGCTTTCGCTGGCCAGAGTCTATGAATGCTTGACTGTCCTGCTCAATGCAGGACGTCTGGTCACTTTAAACGAGACCGTTTGATTGGTGGATTCTGGTAAAAAAAGTTTATAACATCCTATGGTCAATACGAGGCAACAAACGGCAGAAATGGAGCAAATTAATAAGATGTTGGCCGATTTCATGGAAAATCTAAATGCTGAGAGACAAATAGAACAGGGCCGGCTGCAGAAAATGTTTCAAGATCAAGAAGATAAAAAGCAAGCGGATCGGGAAGAGGATGAACGTAGAAGGCAAGCGGATCGGGAAGAGGATGAACGTAAAAGGCAAGCAGAACAGGACCGGCTTCAGAAAATTTTAAAAGACCAGGAAGATAAAAGGCAAAAAAAACAGGACGACCGGCTTCAGAAAATTTTGCAAGATCAAGAAGATAAAAGACAAGCGGAACGGGAACAGGATGAACGTAGAAGGCAAGCAGAGCAGGACCGGCTTCAGAAAATTTTACAAGATCAAGAAGATAAAAGGCAAGCGGAACGAGAAGAGGCTGAAGGTAGAAGGCAAGCAGAACAGGAACAGCTGCAGAAATGGATGCTGGATGTAATTGTAGGCGAGCAAGGAAAATTACAGAAAATATTGGACGGGCAAAATGAGAAATTTGAAAAAGAAGTAAACAATATACAAAAAGAAGTTGTAACTGTACAAAAAGAAGTAGGAGACGTACAGAAAGAAATGAAGAATCTACAAGCAGAAGTTTCCAGACTAAAACACCAAGCACCCACCGAGAGGGCATTCGCCTCAGGACAAAACATCAAACCTCCAACGTACGACGGTCAAACATCCTGGACAATGTACAAAAGACAATTTGAAGCCGCTGCTGTTGCCAACGGTTGGAATAATGAAGAAATGGCTACATCACTAGTGATAGCGCTTCGTGGATCTGCCTTGGAACTACTGCAGACCATTCCCATCAGCCAACAAGGGAAATATGACATACTTGTAGCTGTCCTGGAGAGACGATTTGGAGACCAACACCGAAGACAACTGTATCAGGCACAAGTAAAGTCACGGCATCAGAAGCCTGGTGAAAACCTGCAAGAATTTGAGGCAGACATTAGACGTCTCATTCAATTGGCCTACCCGGGAGCGACAGAGGAATTTCAAGAGGAACTTGCTGCCCAATATTTCGTGGATGGTATCAGAGATCCAGAAACTCAGAAAATGCTACGCCTAGCCAAATTTGATAACAGCAGTGAAGCTTTGGGTCGAGCGCTAGAAATCGAGGCGGCCTGTAACATCTCCAAGCCAAAAATCAGGGCCGTATCCATCCAGGAAGAAAAGCCGACAAACAGCTGTGAATTAAATGAGATGGGTGAAATTTTGAAGAAATTAACGGAAGTTATTCAGGCCACGGCGAGATTCCGGGAGCCAATGGAAGATAGGCCACATAACCGAAATACATCAAATCAGTGCTATAGATGTGGCAGGACTGGGTATTTCAAAAGAGACTGCCGAGTACAACTACGGTCTAGATCTCCATCCAGAGACGCTAGGGCCCCCAAGTCAAATCAGGAAAACTTCAATTAGTTAACATTGCGGGGCGGGTGTTGGCTAAAGAAGATAAAGCCCCCAGGATCGTCTCCATAAAAAGCCTAGGAAAAGCCGCCGACAGTCTAACAATTACAGGAAAGATCAACGGAAGAGCCATAACAATTACTGTTGACACTGGTGCGGCGGTATCTTTGATAAGGTCCAACAGAGTAAATAGAGTAGAAGTTCTACCCATATCAAAGAATGTAGTTTTACGTACAGTTACCGGTGAGACAGCTGAAGTACTTGGGAAAATGGATATCGAACTTCAACTGGGACGAATTAAATTACACCACACAGTGTTAGTCGCCGACATCGAAGACGAATTTATTTTGGGGATGGATCTCATCGGGCAACATGGATTCTCTTTTGACAACAAGCTTAATCTTCTGAAGTTTGGCACCGAAGAGTTCATCCTTAACAAAACAGACGATGGCACACCGACTAAAGTAGTGGCGGCATGTACTGTCAGAATAAGCGGAAATACCGAGCAGATCATTTTTGGGAAATTGGAGAAGGATTTTGGAGGCTGCATCGGACTTATCCAACACCACGATTTGCCTTGCAAACACCTCGTAGGCAAAGCGCTGGTCAAAACCGACGGCGAAATACCGATAAGGATAGCAAATATATCATCCAATTCCATCAAAATCAATAAAGGAGATGTAATAGCCACTTGCGAGCCGGTGCAGTGGGTAACCAGTTGCGAAACGCAGACAGAAGTAACACCCTCAACATCACCTAAGGAAGTCATAGAACATTTCCAGAAGTCGTGGCAACATCTGTCTTCCGAAGAACTGAAGAGAGCTACACAATTTATCAAAGAGCAGAGCACAGCCTTTGAAAGGAAAAATGGCAATACTGGAAGAACGAACATCATAAAACATAAAATCGACACTGGCAGTGCTCACCCCATACGGCAGCATCCTCGGAGGTTACCAGTGACGAAGCAGCAAGAGGTTACCTCACTAGTGGATAAAATGCTTGAAGATGGAATTATTGAAGAGTCATCAAGTCCATGGTCATCTCCTGTTGTCTTAGTCACCAAGAAGGATGGGACTACCAGATTCTGCGTAGACTATAGAAGGCTCAATGACGTCACCAAGAAGGACAGCTATCCACTTCCCAGAATTGACGACACGTTGACAACACTAGCAGGTTCTCATTGGTTCTCAACACTCGATCTAAAGAGCGGATACTGGCAAGTAGGCATTGACGAACAGGATAAGGAAAAGACTGCCTTCTCTACCGGAAGTGGTTTATATCAGTTTAAAGTTATGCCCTTCGGACTATGCAATGCCCCCGCTACTTTTGAGCGTCTTATGGAAGTTGTTCTACGAGGCCTCACTTGGAAGACATGCCTGGTCTATCTTGATGATATAATGGTAATGGGAAAAACTTTCGAAGAGCACCTACAAAACCTGCATGAAGTTTTTACTAGGATCAAGAATGCTCAGCTCTTACTGAAACCAAAGAAATGTTTTCTCTTCCAACAAAAAGTTGAATTTCTCGGGCACGTCGTGTCATCAGAGGGAATCCAAACTGATCAACGAAAGATAACAGCAATCAAAGACTGGCCTCGTCCTCGCGACAAACACGAACTGCGGAGCTTCCTTGGATTATGTACTTATTATAGAAGATTTGTCGAAGGATTTGCAAATATAGCTGCACCTTTACATAAGCTCACTGAAGAACGAGCAAATTATAACTGGGATCATAACTGTGATTCTGCGTTCAGGAAATTAAAAGCGGCTCTATGTTCTAGTCCAATATTGGGATATCCGGAACAAAAGGGTAAATTTGTATTGGACACAGACGCCAGCAACACCGGCATCGGAGCAGTTCTATCGCAAGTACAAGCAGGAGAAGAACGAGTTATCGAGTACTACAGTCGAACACTTTCGAAACCTGAACGTAACTACTGTGTAACCCGAAAAGAGCTTTTGGCAATAGTACGGTCTGTTGAGCATTTCCATCAATATCTGTACGGGCAAGAATTTCTGATAAGGACTGATCATGCAGCACTTAAATGGCTTTTGGATATGAAACAGCCTGAAGGACAGGTAGCCAGATGGCTTGAAAAGTTACAACAATATAACTTTAAGATTAAGCACAGGGCAGGGAGATTGCATAATAATGCAGATGCTTTATCCAGAAGGCCATGCCAGAATAATTGTAAGCATTGCCAAAGAATAGATCAACAAGAAGGAATTACTCCCATTAGGCAAACGAAATTTGAGGTTGATCAGCAGTGGACCACAGAGCAACTTAAAAAGGATCAGCTTGAAGATAGTGAAATGGCACTATTGCTAAGAGCTAAAGAAGAACATCAACCAAGACCAAGCTGGAGCGAGATATCAACTAAAGGACTTGCTTTTAAAACTCTGTGGGCTCAGTGGGACTCCCTGGTGGTAGAAAATGGACTTCTTAAACGAGCCTGGGAAAGCGCCGATGGAAAAGTAGTGAAGACACAGTTAGTGGTACCAAGGAGGAAGATATCGGAAGTTCTGGAAGAAGTTCATAATGGAAAGTCTGGTGCTCATCTCGGAGTGAACAAAACGATTGACAAGATTCGCGACAGATTTTACTGGGTCAACTACTGCCAGGATGTGAAATCGTGGTGTCGGCAGTGCTCAACCTGTGCCGCAAGCCAAGGACCCAAAACAAGATCTAGGGGCAAAATGAAACAGTATAATGTGGGCCTACCGTTTGAACGTATCGCCATTGACGTAGCTGGCCCTTTTCCAGAAACAAATAATGGTAACAAGTACATTTTAGTGGCAATTGACTACTTCAGTAAATGGCCTGAAGTGTTTGCGATCCCCAATCAAGAAGCTGTTACCATAGCAGAGATCCTTGTGAATAACTTATTCAGCAGATTTGGTGTTCCGTTAGAGTTGCACTCAGATCAAGGACGCAACTTCGAATCCAAGGTTTTCCAGAAAGTCTGTGATTTACTCAACATCCATAAAACACGGACTACCGCCTTACATCCACAATCAGACGGCATGGTTGAGAGGTTTAACAAGACCATTGAAGAACATTTGTCAAAGGTCGTAGATGAACATCAGAAGGATTGGGACCAACACATACCACTATTTTTAATGGCCTATAGATCAGCAGTCCATGACACGACAGGACTAACACCAGCCATGGTTTTATTTGGAAGAGAACTCCGTTTACCCTGTGACCTATTATTCGGAACGCCAGACAACCAGGATATGGAAATTCAAGACTACGCAGACTCCCTTAAGGAAAAGTTACTATACGTCCATGAATTAGTCAGAGAAAACACGGAGAAAGCCAGCGACCGAATGAAGACACGATATGATCTCAAAGCTAATTCTATGGGATTTCAGATGAACGATAAAGTCTGGTTATATAATCCACAAAGGAAGAAAGGAAGATCTCCCAAGATAACGCCAGTATGGGAAGGACCCTATACAGTCATCAAAAGAATTAATGACGTTGTGTATAGAATTCAGCGTAGTCCCAGAAGCAAACTGAAGGTTGTTCACCTCGACAGACTGAAAGCATACCACGGACATGCAGTATCTGATCGGGACGATCAGGTTTAAGAGGGAGGCAGTGTCACGACTAACAACCATCCGAACGTTTTTGTGCTACCCTATAGAACTAGCCGCCGCCGCCGCGCCGTGCCCCTCGCTTCTTTGTCTGTATGACTCATCGCCCGGCCGGTCGCGAAGTTTCAGGATCGCTAGACTGGAATTATCTCGATGGCCTCGTCGAGATCATATAGAGTGGCCTCGGAATACTTCCCGAATATTCGTGATAGATTTGAGATTATATATAAGCAGACCTAAGGCGAATGTTAGTCAGTTCAGTTCAGTTAATCATTGAGTGTTGAATAGATATTAGTGGTAAAGTTATAAGAGTAGTATAGAGTTTTAAATTGTATACAGTGGTAGTGAATAAAGAGAGTATTAGTTGAAAATAGCAAAGTTGTAATTCTGTTAAGAACCCACGGGAAAAACGTAACAATATTATATTGATTAACTGGAAACTAAAAAAATTGGCCAGACAGCTTTCTGGATACCACTTTCAAAATGTGCTGGCAAATTGTCTCTTGAGAGACAGAAGCCATATCCAGTAAACTGTAAAGAGAGAAAGAAGAAGAACTCTCAAAAACACATTCTTTTTTACGACCGAATTCATCGGAATGTTTGTCTTTGACTGTATTATAATTTAATTAATTTAAAAACTCAGTTAAGCTCATGAGCATTGTTAGCATTAGCATATTAATAAATTCGGAGCGGCGCCTAATTTCTCTTGGCGCCGAAGGGCCTTGCCCCCCAGGCTCACCCAGTAGCTACGCCACTGACGACTGCCCTGAAAATAGACAAAAACGCACTAACAACTGCTCTTGAAAACTGGACATTTCACACGCTTATTCGGGTATTTAGATTAAAGCGCTTCGTCTCCGTTTTAGAGCTTCGCCCTCAAAGGTCCCATTCCCAGATCTCTAAAATAGGGGGCCCAATTTTAGGACTTCACCCCCCCCCCCCCCCCAGGAGCCCCTTTTTGCAAAAGTGTAGAAAATTGGACTCTCATACCAGGGGCCCCCTTTTAAGACTTAGGGCCCAATTTTAGGGCTTCGCCCCCCCAGGGGCTCCATTCCTAAATCTGTAAAAAATGGGACTCCTGTACTATAGGCCTCACTCTAGGGTTTCGCCCCCCTGGGGCCTCATTTGAGGGCTTCACCCCCGGAGCCTCTTTTCGAAATATTTGGACCCACACCGGTGGCCTCATTTTAGGACTGTGCCCCTAATTATAGTTTAGCGAGAATCTCTTACTCACGTAGCTTCTTTCATTAAGAATAAAATTTTCTGGTAAATCAATAATAAAAAAGTTTCCCATATAACATGTAATTGTCTACCACACTCCCAGTGGGGCACCCTGTAAGTAGCAGTCGTAGAAAAAGTATAGTGTGATACACGTGCTGAAAAGACTTTTCACACTCATGAGACTTTATGACACTCGCCTACGGCTCGTGTCACCAAACTGTCTTACTCGTGTGGAAAGTCTTATTTTCAGCACTTGTTGCACAATATACTATATTACGATTGTAATAAGGATAGCAACACAAGTTACGACTGTCACGTGACAGTTGTGACAGGACAAAACACAAACCCAAGTGTGATAGCTGACAGCGTGACGCTATAAGTCATCCTCTCACCTCTGCCTTGTGTCCCATTTTCATCTTTGGATTGAGCAGGGCGCAGATATTTTATTCTTAATCATCTACACGAGTCCTACTGCCTACCACCTGACAAGTACTGGGCTTGCGCACGCATCACAAATACATTTTGACAAATAGATGTCTTTTCGGCCGAGGGAATTGCCTTCACCCGTCTCGTGGTGCAGTGGTCAGATTCTGTACTTGTGAAAAGATGGCCCGGGCAAGAAATTAAAAAAAAAATTAAGGGTATGTTTGTTTTTTTTTTAATTTGGGTTAGTTTTGTTCGATTGCGCCTCGGAGCTAGCGAAGCGAGCCCAGGACTCGGCAGGCGGAAGGACTCGTGTAGATGGAAGAATAAAATGTGTGCGATCCGAGCATGTTGGTTGACCGGAGACAGGGTTGACCAATTTCTCAACATCATATGTCAAAAAAGTTATCCTTTCTTTCTGATTTTTCAAAATGTAAGTGATATTACTTTCAGAACTCCAGTTAAATTCAAAAAATTGTTTTTTCACTAGCGCCAAACTCTCCTCCGATGTAAAGTCATATAAGCTATGCAATTTTGTCAACATTTCTTGGGCTGTTTTACAGTTCATTATAACCTGTAACGGCTTAGATTCAAGTATAGTTACAATGAACTTAAGAGCAAGCTTCTCCCTTTTGTGACTATAGAGCCTAGGTCCCAATGGCAACTGGGCGGTCCACAGTTTTGCCATTGTTATGATTTGTTTACTATTTTAGAATGTTATATTTCACTTCACGGATGGCCCTCCGCTCGCTTCGTGCGCTACGGGGGCGCAACCAAGAAAAACCAACCAAAACTAACCCAAAATGGCATGCCCAAAATGAAGAAAATAAAACTGTTTAGAAACATAACCTTAAAAAAAAAAAAATAAAAAAACTACGGGACCCGAACCCGGGTCGCCATAATACACACAGCATCTAATCACTGGACCACCAAAGCAGTTGGAAACAATTGATTGCACCGTAAAGGTATGGGTAAACTCAAGAACTAGCATTGTTTTATTTATTAACACTGGCAACACTGTCGGGTGCCCAGTTTCCATTGGGACCTAGACTTAAATTAGGTGTAAAAGGCGTGCATTTGTGAAACTAAAAGCGTGCAATTTGAACAGCTCATCGTGTAATTTTACGAAAAAGTATTTGTTGCAAGACGATCGAGACCGGTTGATACCGAAAACTGTATTAAAAATCAACCGCCTAGTTCTGGTGTGGTTAAAATTGTTGAAATGTATTAACAAATGACAGTAGTCGGGCTAACATTTATATATAAGATTTTACGTGAATCAACAAGGGGCTGTATGAAGGCTCCAAAAACACCATCTGGAAGGAGAAAAATAGTTATAGATGAAAATGAAAAACGAGGAATCAGAAGAGCAGTTAGTTCTTTTTATTGAAAAAAGGAAATACCTTTGTTAGCTAAAATTCATATCATATTTAAAAACGACAAAAATTTTCTCAAATAAGTAGAGACAAATTATGGACAACATTGAAAGAAATGATTTTTGAATGGGATACACAAAACAGAAAAACACTTTTAATAGAAAAATATGAAATTATTTGCTAGAGAAGAAATTACTTACGGATCATAAAAGACTATGGTAATGAAAACCGAAACATATTTTATTTGGATGAAACATGGGTAAATGAAGGGCATACAGTAAACAAGATGTGGCATGACAAAAATATCAAAAGTTTCCGACAAGCTACGTTGGAAAGCTGCTCTACAGGAATCAAACTTCCATCTGGAAAAGGCAGCGGATTAATTGTGGTCCATTGTTGCAAGCCAGTTTTGGCCTTACGCAGTGGCGTGCAGTGCCATTTGGGAGAGGGTAGGCAACATAATAGAAAATGATACAGAAGGAATAAGCCCGCTGCAGGCGCCGTCATAGGTAGATTTTTTTTTCAGGTGCCACGCCTAAAAACGTCCATTTTGAGGCTCCAAAAAATGTAGGCATAAAGCCTTTTCAATTCGAGTTTCGCCCAAACTATGCAAAGAAAACGCGTTCTAAATGGTTAGTGGAATGGCCTTGTTTTTCTGAGACATTTGACACATTATTTACATCAATATACCCACGTTTACTCTACAATTTCCTTCTTCGCCAAAGAATAAGCATAGCCAACAATACATTTTAATTTTATGACGACACCCGCACAGCCACTAATAATTGTCATGGATTTTTTTATTAAAATATCGAGGTTTTCTTTCTAACCAACGAAACTAACCCACAAAGAAAACAACAACCCCTTGTATAGGTACTAAACTAACTAAACTTTCAAAACTATAACTAAAAGCGCAGGGCGTCAAATCCCAATCTCACACTAGAATAGAGCACATGGAGAAGGGAACCTGAGATTATTCTGATTTAGGGCTGGCCAATGCTGGTGTTGTATTATCGGGTTTCAGTTTCTTGCAAAAAAATGCATGGCGTTATTAATACCCAGATATCGAAATATTAATAAATTTAGGGATGCCCCATGTACTGTAATTTTAAACATTATTAAATAATAAAGCTTTCTTAACCAAACACTGTAATGATGTAACCGGTAATCGCTTTCAAACCAATTACTAAAGCCCAAAAAAACAATAACATTATGATCCTTGGTAAAAAAGAATGTCTATCAGATCAAAATATTAATTAAATAGAGCACATTTTGGCAACAGCACTAATCGTTGCGTCGCGTCCGTCGGTCGGCCCGGACCATCCTCGCATGCTTTGTCTCTTTTCTTTTTATGTAACGTTTCATTTGGCTGTCTTTTTTTCAAGCACTGCTTTTCGCTTCCATAGTAAATCCAGTATTGACGATATAAATGCATGCCTTCGGTTTGTTATGGAATGCTTTTTAGCGGTTGCCGTCGGAGAATATTATTCCGTTCAATATAGGTAGCGTAATATGAGTGGTAGACTGTGATGTTTTTCCATAATATAATTAATATTTTAATTGGCGCTTAAGAGCTTTTTAAATTTGGATTATACTTATTAGTAAAATTATAATTTATATTATCGGGATTAAAATTAAATGGGAAAATATAAAAAATGTCAAAACATCAGGGTAGGTAATGCATTTGTGCTTTCATTGTGTGCACGCCACTGGCCTTACGTCGTTCCGTATTTTAATGACTTTGAGAATATATTTTCATCTATTTATCCTGTTTTTGAACAAGTAATATGTTTGGGGGATTTCAATGTAAATTTACTAAATGAAGCAAACCCTTTGATACTCTCGTTTGATAATTTTAATCTAAGTCAAATTATAAATCAATCTACTAGAATTACTCGAAATAGCGTATCACTTCTAGATACAATATTTGTAACGGATGAGTCTTTGGTCGATGATTTGGGAGTTGTAATGTTGGAGGGGGTATCAGATCACTCCTTGGTTTATTGTTGTTTGAAAATAGAAAAGGCGTCTATTAAACCAAAGCTTATAACCTATAGAAATTTTAGCAATTTTAAAGCTGATGAATTTTGCACTGAGCTTCACTCAATTAATTGGCATAATATAATTTATGAGCAAAATATTGACAACAAAATTTCCTTATTCAATCAATACCTCCTTTATATCTTCGATAAGCATGCCCCACTTAAAACTTCAAGGATTACTAAACCATGGGCCATGGGCCATGAGCACTGGCTCACATCAAATCTCAAAGTTTTTATGCGACAAATAGACAAAGCACTTCAAGAATTTAAGAGGACCCGGGATGTACACGAATGTGATAATTATAAAGGGTTGAGAAATCTTACATTGTCTGTGCTACGAAGGGAAAAAAAGCAGTATTTATCTAATATATGCGCTGAAAATAATATTAAAAAAACCTGGAAGACTCTTAAATCTCTTAACGTATGTTCAAATAACGATTTAAATATACCTAATAATTTACTTAATCCTGGTGAGATGAACTTATTTTTCAGTGAATTTTTACAAAATACGTCAGACTGTTCTTCTAAAATAAATTTTTACAATCAAAATACTTTCAATAACAACATTCAGATTTCTTTTAATTTAGCTAGTGTTAGTCAAATTAATAAAATAATAAATTGTATGAAAACAAATGCGGGGGTTGATGGAATTAGTGCCAAATTACTTAAGTATTGCAGTCCCTTTTTAGACATTTACATTGCACACATAATCAACTGTTGTATTGAACAAAACTATTTTCCTGATCAGTGGAAAATATCAATAGACAAACCTCTTCCAAAAGTAGAAAATCCAACTAACTTTGGTGATCTAAGAATAATTAGTATTTTACCAGCTTTATCAAAAGTTTTTGAAAGGGTTCTGTATAATCAGTTGGTTGAGTATTGCAATGTGAATGAAATTATCCCGGATACTCAGTGTGGCTTTAGAAAGGACTTGTGATACGCTGGCAGGAACGTCAAACTGGTGAGAGGAGTCTGATTACGGGGAGTGACGCCCCCGCCATTCCGAGTTGCCATGGGATA
>MU182156.1:405428-439345 GCA_016904865.1 Pissodes strobi
ATTACGGGGAGTGACGCCCCCGCCATTCCGAGTTGCCATGGGATATGACCCATCAAATCCCATCGTCCTCCCCCAGGCCGGAGAACACCAAAGTACAAAGTCTGGAGCCGATCAATGACAGTTTGTGACAGGAGGGGCTGCATTGTATTGGCTGGCAGGAACGTCAAACTGGTGAGAGCAGTTTGATTACGGGGAGTGACGCCCCCACCATTCCGAGTTGCCACGGGATGTGGCCCATCAAATCCCATCGTCCTCCTCCAGGCTGGAGAACACCAAAGTACAAAGTCTGGAGCTGATCACTGGGGAGTGATCCAACAAACCCCATTTTTACCCCTGTCAGACTAGGGACCGCAAAAGGAATGAGTCTGAGGCCGATGCTTCGAGTGGAAGCGGCCCTAGGTGGTAAATGCATAAGCCTACTCGCATCGTCCGGTGAAAGACCACCCCACCAGAATTGGGAAGCGCTAAGTGGTTTTCCCAAATCACGTTCCGCTTCCGCGCTGGTGGTCCCGGGTTCCACAGTAGGAATATAAGGACATGATGATGCTTCCAGGATCAAAATATTCCGGAAGTAAACTCCCCGGCCATTCGGATCTGCGGGCGCTGGGTGGCCCTGGGAGCCCTTCATTCCGCATTTCACAGACAGCAAAGATACCGAACCAATTTAGAATAGATTTCTGCAACATAAGAGGCCTAAATACAAACATAAATTCGGTACACCAACATCTACAAGCAAATAGACCACACATATTAGCCCTTACAGAAACACAAGTATGTTCTACAACAACAACAGTGAACTACCTCTATCCTGGTTACGACTTACATACCCGATTTAGATATAAGTTCGGAATATGCCTTTTTGTCCGAAGCGACCTTCATGTCACCGCGAGGAAACACTCGAACCGAACAACCTTGACGTCATGTGGCTCAAGTTCACCGCCAAGGGATTAACCAAGTTTATATGTTGTCTCTATCGCCCTCCGAGCGATAGAGCCTACCAAAGCTTTTTCTCAACACTAGCTACCACTTTTGACTCAATACAGGTCGATCACCCCACTTCAGAAATAATCGTTCTGGGAGACTTCAATGCCCACAACACCAACTGGCTCAAACATCACAACAAGACCGACAATGAAGGTAGAGAAGCTGAAGCATTTGCCATCAGCTGCGGGCTTACTTAACTTGTAGACGAACCAACTCGAATCTTAGAGAGGGGCGAATTCGCCGCCCTCCTGGATGTTTTTCTGACCACCAATCCTGACCAGTACAAGGTTACAGTTGGTCCGCCATTAGGTACCTCCGACCACAAACTTATTACAACGGTTTGTGAATTGCCACCCATACAGAAGGATCCACCATTGCCTCGCAAAATCTGGCATTACAATTCTGCAAACTGGGATGATCTAAGGCAGTTCTAGCTAGATTTTCCATGGCTCGACGTCTGCTTTGCCACTGACGACCCGTCAGACTGCTGCGAAGAGATCATGCAAGTAATCTCCTCAGGAATGGAATCATACATCCCAAATTCCATCAAGTTACCATCAAAAGGAAAGCCCTGGTTCGACAAAAGATGCGAAAGAGCTGTAGGAAGGAAACAGCAAGCCTATAAGTACTGGCAGCAAAATCAGACCGCTGAAAATCGCAATTATTTTATCGAAGCGAGAAACGAGTGCAAGCATATGATCGACGAAACTAAGGACAAACACAATCAAAGGATCAGGAATAAACTTTTGCAATGCCCCAGTGGTTCCAAGAATTTCTGGTCGGTGGCAAAGGCAGTAAGTAACAACTTTACAAAAACGTCTCTCCCACCTTTGACGGACGAACGTGGCATCACGGCGACTACAGCCAAGGAAAAAGCAAACATGCTCGCCAAAATGTTTTCATCGCACTCTACCTTAGACGTGCCCCAAGGCAAGACTCTCCCCACTATACCGAACATCAACACTACCATGGCAGAAGTCAAGTTTTCTCACCGTGATATTCGCAAAATTCTTAAAGAACTAGATAAGCAAAAGGCATCAGGACCGGACGGAATACCTGCCATCGTGCTAAAGAAATGCGCCAACGAACTTGTTGGGAAACACCCAACACTCTTCTCTGTAATATAAAAAAATCAGTTCGCTAATCATAATAGTTATGTCTACGCGTTATCAACTTCAACGGTCACCAAATGTATTTCGCTGCTAAGCAAAACAAGTCTTATCGAAAACCGTTGAAGCTGGCGCTAATAAAACACATAAGTTCCCAACGGACTGTTTTGTCAATTCATTAAATGCATAGGAAAATGAGCCTTATTTACTCTAACGGTTTTTTAGTTACCCAGAAAATGAAATCCGTTGATGACGACTTAGCACTAAGTAACTGCTCGAACGAGCGGAAAAGCTAAGGAGAGTCGCTTTTGAGAGCCAGTCGCGAAAGGCAGCTCAAGTTGAGTAGAAGTTGCAGTGAGAAGTTGCTCACGCTCTCTAATTATTTCTCCCTTATTATCTCCCTTATTAATTATCTCTTAAACACCCAGACCGGGTTCTCATCTCTCATTAATTACACGTTTATTGAAAATATATTTACAGTTACGAGTTAGTCGGTGGTCGATAGTTGATGTTTTTGGTCCATATTGCTTAATGTTAAGAAGTGATTGATCAAAAGAAGATAGTGTAAATAGAGTGTAAATAGTGGATATTGTACATAAAGACAGTGAGGATATAGAATTAATAACCTAAGGAACATAAACTAAGCATAAACGTATCTGTTCCAGTTTCATTTTAGTTATGGTGGTAATAAAGAGTTTTACATCCTTAGTATAACTCAACATTATGGTTTCATTGCTCCATTCGGTTCAGCGCCTTAAGCTGTGGTCCTTCGAGAACTTCAATTAAGATAACAATTGCATTATACAGTGCACATACAGCTCCACCGGCACAATTATACAATTGTGTCACCCTCGTGTTTGGGGAAGAAGCCAAGCAGCAATTCCTCCCCGATCAGAACTAACACCCGCTTTTTCCAGGCTTTTTTCTCTTTCTTACAGAAAAGGGATTTACCCATCCTCTTGGAAAGTCGCTCGAGTACAACCTGTTCCAAAAAAAGGCAAGAAAACCACGCCCTCAAACTATCGCCCAATTGCCTTGCTTCCAATAATCTCCAAAGTCATGGAACGTGTAGTCAACCAGCAACTACTCAAGTACCTCGAGAGCAACAGAATAATCAGCGATAATCAATACGGCTTTCGCAAAGAGAGATCGACAGGCCTATGTCACTCATATATGGAGTAGGGCAATTGAAAACTACGGAGAGTCTCGAGCGATTCGTTGGATATTTCAAAGGCATTCGACAGAGTTTGGCATGACGGACTGCTCAACAAACTGCCGTCCTTGGGACTGCCCGCCTCTCTCTGCAGCTGGCTGGCCAGTTTCCTTAAGAACCGATCCCTACACGTTGCAGTCGATGGACACATCTCGGACACATTCACCATCAACGCGGGCGTGCCTCAGGGCGCAATACTTTCACCAACTCTGTTCCTCATCTATATTAATGATCTGCTGATCGAAACGAATAATCCTGTTTACAGTTTTGCAGATGACAGTACCCTTGTCTCTCACTTTAGATCAGAAAAACCCTTACCAGCGACTGAGACTCATCCCCGCAGACAGGAGCAGATTACAGCAATTAATCAAGACCTGGAGAAAGTTCAAACTTGGGGCGACCGAAATTTGGTCCAGTTCAATGCAGCAAAGACCCAAGCAGCAACGTTTACTAAGAGGGCCAATACAGCGGGCCCTGACATCATTATGGCAGGATCGACCATTCCTTCATCCTCGTCAATCGGGCTGCTGGGTGTCTCGGTCAACAGCAATATGTCATGGCATGACCATGTTGCTAACATCGCAAAATCAGCCTCCCAGAAGCTTGGTGCGCTATTTCGCAACAAAAAACTCTATACACCGCAGCAGTTGCTCTTGTTGTACAAAGCGCAAATAAGGCCGTGCTTAGAATATTGCTCACATATCTGGGGTGCCGCACCAAAGCATACCCTAAAGCTGCTGGATTCCATTCAGAAGAGGGCTGTGCGTCTCGTCGGCGATCCGGAGTTGACCCGGAATCTGGATAGTCTGGAACATCGCAGACATGTAGCCGAGATGTCTCTGTTTTACAGATACTTTCACGGCAGATGTTCCCAGGATTTGGCCCGCATAATCCCGCTCCTGGCAACTCCTGTCAGGCAGTCCCGACAGACGGCAGGAGCGCACCAATTCGTCGTACAACTAGAAACACCTAGAACATCGCTTTACCAGAACTCCTTTGTCTGGCGCACTGCATCACTGTGGAACTCACTTCCAGGACATCTGTTTCCCACTAATTACAACCTACAACTATTCAAGAACCGTGTCAATCAACATCTTCGCACACACACCGCTCGTCGAGCGCCATAGGACCTCCCTTTTGTGTGTGTGCCACTGCCATAAAAAAAAATTAAAAAAAAATTTTTAAGTACTGATGTTGCCTTGATTAGCGTTACTGATGACATAATAACGTTAATTGATAAAAAGTTATCTACTGCATTGGTTCTGTTGGACTTTTCGAAAGCGTTTGAACGATCAACCATGAACTTTTATTGGCAAAACTCAAATTTTATGGATTTCTTGTTGGTTCAGTAAACTTGGTAAAATCATATCTTCATAACAGATTTGAAAAAAAATTGTCTAATGAATTTTATCAGGCGTACCTCAAGGGTCCATCTTCGGACCATTATTGTTTATTATCTATACTTCAGATATACTAAAATCATTAACATACTGTAAACTAAAAGCTTTTGCCGATGATACCCAGATTTATCTTCACTTTGATCATGAGGATTACTTAAATGCATCTTCTTTAATAAACCATGACCTGAACTTACTTAAACAACTATCTTCTGAGCATAACCTAAAACTTAACCCTCTTAAATCAAATGTTATGATTTTTGGTCCCAAAAAAGATTTTCTCAAAAATAATTTAAATATACTATTAGATAATGTTTCTCTTCCTAAGATTGATCGTGTGAAGAATTTGGGTATTGCATTGGATACTGAGTTGAGGTTCAGGGAATATATTAAATTGCTAATTCAAAAGTAATTTTTGTCGTTGAAATTTTTATATAATAGTCATCACGTTCTTAGTTTTCACTTAAGAAAAATGCTTTGTCAATCTCTGGTTCTGTCCAACTTCAACTATTGTGATTTTATTTATGGTCCTTGCTTAGATACTATTGATAAAAATCGTATTCAGAAAGTTCAAAACACTTGCTCGCGACCAATATTTGGATTACGAAAGTATGACCACATTTCACATACATTTAAAGAACTTAACTGGTTGAGGATGGGCAGGCGCAGAGACTTACATTTGGGTAGTTTTTTGTTTAAAGTGTTATTAAACCCCTCCCTTCCCTCCACTTTACGGAGCAAATTTATACCTCGTTTAAATGTTCACACGAGAGTGATCCGGTTTACGGGGAAGATGACACTTCCCCATCATCGGACTGCTATGTTTCAACGCTCGTTTACGTACAATGCCATTAAACTCTACAAAAACTTACCAACTGAATTATTAACTTTAGATCAGAAATCATTTAAATCAGAATTTAAGAAATATTTATTACATTTGACGTTCAACCCGTAATGTAGGCCTCCAAATAACCAAATATCTTATTATTAACTATTGCATATGTATTGGATTAAGGATAATGTATTTTTTTTTGTTTTTGAATCTAGGTACTTATGAATTTTCTATGAATTTATTATAGTTAATTTTGTATATTGTAGCTTAAGTGTATGACCGTTAAGTAGGGTTAAGTGGAGTAGCTCTCATAGCTAGACTGCGCCCTGCTTCTCTGGTACTTAATTATATTGTAATATGTTTGTAAATTACATTTGTAAATTTTGAATAAAATACTTTTATTATTATTATTATTATCATGATAAAGATTTTTCGCATTTTCAGTTTTTCTATTATGAATAAAAACTAGTCTTTTTTATAGCAGTTGCATTAAGTATATGATTTTTTTCTACTTCTTTATTACTTAGCAGCGTATAGGAAAAATTAATTGCAGTATAATCGAAAATGTCTTCATTGACTTTATTCAATTAATAATAGCTATTATTATCATTAGTATTCTAACCTGTAATGGTGTAAAAACACTTATTGTATTGTACAAAAGACGCGAGAGAGAGGAAGCTATGAAGAAAAGTGAGATACGAGAGTACCCGGGATACTTGGGAAGCGAGAGATCGGACGTTCGCGGCTTGAAGAAAATTACTTTTTTACATTTAATTCTATTTTTCCATTACCATTTGAGAAAAAAAAATGTATTCATGCACCTATTTATTCTAAATACTTAAGGCAAACTTTTTGCAAGAATAAAAATTTTTGATTTGAGCCTTCATTTCGGAGAGATCAGATTTTGCCCGGGTTCGAACGGAGATATTTAAATTTTTTGATTTATTTGGCCGTAAGGGCCAATGTAATCTGTATATTTCAAGCAATGATAAAAAATATAATTCGTACAAAAATGTACATGAATTATAATATGAAAACATTCATAATTTAATATCCTACATGTTCATATAATAATCTCGATTTTTGGGTATACTGCCCTTTTGCCCGTTATGATTTTTTATTACCTTCGGATTTTGAATTAATATAATAAAGCCTTCATTCTGTGAAAATTTCAGCTCGTAACCCCGAGGTGCTCACAAAAATCATTTATAGAAGGCTTTTACTGCGTTAGGCACACTACTATTATACTCCATGGAAAATATATATTTACAATTATGTCGAGTCTCTTTTTGTCCATTGCTTTTATTTTTTTAATTATTTTTTATTAAACAGTTTTAATGTCGATATAATTTTTTTTCGTTTCTCCATAATCCTGTATATTTGAGTTGTTTGCATCTTTTCATTATTTTTGAACTTTTTACATGGCGTCAAAGTTGAGATCTCGATTTTTAATTATCATTTCATTTTAAAAAAGCGACGCACGTTGACCTGGTATCACATTTACACAACACCCTGTATATACTAGTATAAGATAACAAAAATGTAGGAATGAAAATAAAAATTGCCGTATCTGAGGATTTAACTGAAAAAAAATCCCGCCATTTAAATCAATTTGTCCGTAATTAAATCACAACCCTGTATAATGATATGATTAAAATTTTATCTGCGGCGCGTTTGTTATTAAGGTTAATTTTCAATTTAAATTATTATCTTCTTGTTGAAGTTGAAGCAATTATTAAAAAAATAAATAACAAGTTGTGATGGAATCGAGAATTTATGTAAATAAAGGCTGTTACAGGGCTACAACATGGTTGGAGATGGAAGCATATTTGTTCAAATGTATTGTGTTCTACAAAAAGTATGTGCAAATTATCAAAAAATTCAGTTAAATAATTTCGTATATACATTTTTTTTTCGAAAATGGTATTTTTCAACCACTGTGCGTCGTCGAGTAATGCCTAGTGACACGAATTTGTGTTTTTCAGTGGCTGGAGCTTTAATGGGCATGTTGTTATTGGTCGTTTGCAAGAGGTTGGTATTCCAAAAGAAAGTTCATCAAACACCCACGGCTTGAACAACGCCTTTTTTGCTTTCTAAAATAATAAGTTTTTGTTTATGGACGCTGAATTTATCATTAACTAGCTCACTAGTCGCTGATTCTTTGCATATAAATCACCATTCACCCCTCGCTTCACCCGCAGTGTGGGACGTCCAAACTGCAAATGTAAATTTATCCTTAATGTTTCAATTTTCTACAGAACCTCAAACAATATATCCTATAGGTATAGGTAGTTCACACGAAATTACCAGGAATTCAAGACACCGGCCGGCAGCGTCATATTAAACGCCAACAATAATAACCCTCTCAACAGGGGGGCAGGGCGGACTGTTTTGGCCAAGAAAGGTGGCGGAGGGTAGCCAAATCCTATTTAGTATTTAGGGGTGTTTCTCGGAACCGAATCGGCAGCCCTTAATCTGAAAGTGACATCGTCACTACTACTTGAAAAATGAAGATGTGTCCGTTTCGTGAATAGAAAGGTCTCTTATCTGGATCGTGTGTGAAAGGATCTCGAGGATTTTGTTAAAGCGTAAATGGGGAACAAGTCGAAACGTGAAGAGACTGCAAATAGACGTGTTTTAACGATCCTCAGGTTGAAAATAATTAACGTGCAACTGCACTAAGTTTAAAAATGTGATATCATTTACTGAATTAATGCTGACCTAATATTAATTGCTTTATAATAATATACATGAGATGTAACCTGAATAATAATATTATCTCAGGCAAGATCGCTTTTCGTGAGATAAGACTAAAACGAATTGAGTGCGGCTCGGCTTCTCTTTAAAATATATACCGACAAAGATGATAATAAAATGGGAATGACTCAGATATAAAGACGATTTCATATGAAGCGGCTATCTCGAAGAAAACGCTGATTTATGCTGGATATTAAAAATGGCATCAGCATTTCGGTGGCAAAAAAATAATCGAGCAGTAAAATTGAAACAAACGATTATCTTTTACTATATTCATGAACATCTCTAAAAGCAGGAATTACTAACCCAAACCTTTGTTTATATAGGGAATAGTTATTCAACCTCGAACTGAAAAAAGGCCTCATCGCTAGATGGCGTCCGGCCTGAAATGTGCCCATTGACGAATTTCAAGAAATTACTACGCGTCCTACGAGAAACGTTGCGAGGAGGGAGTTCCTACATTTCTATTGGTGCATTCCCAAGGGCTGGTACCTGGCGACGCGGAGTGGAGCCGCGTGGACGAGTGTTCGTAATAATTCCGAATACCGAATATCTCATTGTTTATTTTTATATTTTCCGCCATTGTTCAAGTTGAACAAGCTTTACTTTGTAAAATGTTTGTGTTTGGGTTGTAGTGATTAATTTTGGGCTGAGTAAATTGCGATTATCTATCTACGTTTTTTTTCTAGGTAAGTACAAAAGTACCCACTTCCTTTGTTTTGTAGTTTTTGTCGGAAATCAGAGTATTGCAATAGCAGTTTCGAAGTTTAATAAACAGAACAGGTTTAATTAAAGACGATGAACATTTTTATAATAATCATATATATGTAGATAGGGATAGGGTAAATCTTTACATCTACTTTTTTATATCCATCAGTATGCTTTCTCATATTAACGTTTATTTTGTACGTAAGTACATAGTAGATGTTGCACGTCTAGGTGTCTATGAACAGTTTTGAATAGTTAATTAATTGATTGATAGGCATGTATAAGGAAGGATGACTAATGTATGGAATGAATATTGAATTTAATTAATAGCATATTATGATATAAGTGTATAAGAGCACTTTTAAAGCACGCGCGTTTAGATTTCTTTAAATTTACTTATTTGGGTTGTTCCACATTTGTATTGTTTTAATTGTTTCAGTTTTTGACAAACAAATTCTTTACAAACTAAGTCAAAATTACATTAGATTTTAATTTGTTTCAGATAACGTCTATTTTGAGAGCATCAATTTGTAAAGGAACATCCCCTGGGCGAGAAAGCTTTCTTTGATCGCTGTGCCTACAAAGTATGTCTTCATCATTGGTGCCAAATATTTTCCCATTAAATATGGTTCAAGAAATCTGAGCAGTTAAATTTTGAAAGACTGCTTTTTGTGTACTTGGGTACTCTTTACTTCACCTTCATCAATAGGAGAAGACTTATCCACAAACTACAGGCCTATGGAATTACAAACAGTGCACTTTTTTGGTTCACTGATCACCTGGAGGATCGCTCCCATGTGACTAGAGTGAATAATGCGTCCTCAAATCCGTTTGATAGTGAGATAGAAGTGCCGCAGGGCAGTGTTCTGAGCCCCCTTTTGTTTGTGCTATATGTCAATGACCTAGACCGAGTTTTAAATTATACATTTCTAAGTTTGTTTGTGGACGATATGTTGATCTGTGTTTGCGGGAAGGATTTTAATCAGGTACTACTACCTGTATCTACATACTACGAAATCAAAACTTGACATCCTTTATAACTCGTGTGTAAAGAGGCTTAGGTTAAAAAAAAAGACAAAGTACATGGTTTTTTGGCTCTAAGCAGAATTGTAATAGACTTCTAGAAAATAATTATTGGGTTAAGATAGATATCTAATAGCCTATTTGAAAATGCATCTAGTAATATTTAGGGGTAGTCTTGGATTCTCAGCTTAATTTTTCGTTACATGTAGATCATATTAGAAAAAAAATTGGAAAAGATAGAATTTTTTAGGAGAATAGCTGAGATTCTTAGTCACTGGAGTCATGTTCTTATATATAATACCATTATATATCCGCATTTCAATTACCGTTTTTCATTGTTGATATCAGGTAAAAAGGCTGATATACAAAGACTCCAGTTGCTATGAAATAAAGCTATGCACATTATATTATTCTGTACACATTATACTCCCATTAATTTGATGCTAAAGCCACTTAGATGGCTTTCAATACAGCAAAGCATAGAGATGTCCAATGTACTATTTATTTTTAAAATAAAAAATCAATTATTGCCCGAATAAGCTGATTTGAAGGTGATTCATGTTTATCCCACCGGGAATTCATAATTAATGTTTTATTAAGGACTTTAATATATAAACAATGTAAGTCATATTCAAAATGCGAATTGACGTTATAATTTTTTTATTCACTATCCACTTTTATTCACGGAGTAAAAAACAACATTTTAATATTACTCCAAGAGTTATTTTTAGTTACTTAGTATTCGAAAAAGTTGTTTGCTGTTTTTTTTAACTGGAACATAAAACTTTAAATATATATTATATAATTGTATTTTTCCAATTTACTACAATTAAGGATTTTTTCACAGTGTAAAAAAGTAATATTTTTCTAGCGAGTTTGAATTTTTTAAATTAAAAAGTAAGTTTTATGGACCAATATTGTTTGGCACGAAACATGATTTTGAATATGATTTGACAATTTTAAATATATATACATATATAAATTTTTAAATACTAATAAATGAGATCTGTGAATCATCTTATATTTAAATAAAGATAAAACATTAATCGACTGATTATAATTTTAATTTATTAGTTGATTCTTATTAAATGGTGATGCTTTTAGGTTGTATCTATGTTAATGTAGTCCAATTACTTTTCGATATTTAAGTAATATTTATAAGTACTTATTTATGGAGTTGTAGTCGATCTAATCTCTTGATACATCAGTTTATCACAATAGCTATATTAGCAACTTCTGATTGAAAAATAGCAAAAATAATTATGGTTTCTGGTGATTAATTGTAACTTATAATATACAAGAAAGTTATTTTAAGAACATGTATAACTTTACAAGTTTAATAGGCAATAAGACAAAACTTTGATATGAAAAAATTTGGCATCTAAGATAAAATAAATGAATTATTTCAAAGGGAAATAATACAAGTGAACATAAAATGATTAGTTGAAAATAAGGGATGAATCATACCAGAAGTTGCCCGAAACAGCACACTACTCTCGATGCTTATTTTTTATCTTATATACTTGTTCTTTAGTTTTAAGGGTTGTATAGGTTGATGTGTTTTATCAATTGAATTGTTTAATTTTCGAATAAATATAGTTTTACTCGGATGTTGTTTATTTCACTATCCTAAATCCGAATTTTTTCAAAAATTATTTACTTGATTATAGCGAATAAACTACAGTATATATTTTGAAGAGTACATTTATATTAATTTAATTTGATTGTCAATTATGTAATAATGATAATAATGGCTATAAGCGATTGAAAGTTTTGAACATTGGCTGTTGGCCTGGAGCAATATTATATGTACCGATACATAAATTAGTATTAATATATGCCGAACTCATATTAAATAAAGACTTATCCAAGGTAAGAGTTTTGATTTCAGTTTTTAAACACCTTATTTCTTATCTCCCCCTCTTTTGCAAAAATAATGAAATTTAATAAAATAAAAATATTTAATTT
The DNA here is from genome assembly GCA_016904865.1 of Pissodes strobi. Classification (NCBI taxonomy): domain Eukaryota; kingdom Metazoa; phylum Arthropoda; class Insecta; order Coleoptera; family Curculionidae; genus Pissodes; species Pissodes strobi. Next base: position 417,420 of record MU182156.1, read on the forward strand.
TATTATTAATCTCCAAATAACAAGACATTTTAATCAATAATTTGATAAATACATGTTTCTGGTGCATTAAAGCATAAAATTGCAGAAAATGTTTAATTGTCTTCTTTCTATAAAAAGAAAAAATACATGAAATAACTATACCTACCTACTATTGGAACTAAATTTAATTTTTATCTATATTTCTCTATAAACATTGCAAGTCTAAAAATTGTGATACCTTACTTTTTGACTAATAATAGGAAACGAATAATCAATTTTTATAAATATAATTTTTTTTATAGTTTAATAATATGTTTTTAGTGTTCCTAATTTTGAATGCGTTAAAATATCCAGTTTATATCGTAAAATTGTACTTATATCAAATCAAAACGTTTTACATTTAGCAAATAGGATTTTATTATTGTTCATTATTTTCCCATTTTTTAATGGCATATGCAAATCTATTTTCTTCGACTACTGCACCAATTCAATTAGGCCTATATGAATAAAATAGAAACTAGCAAAGAAATTGACACAAAAATCAATGTGTTAAAAATGCTAAAAACCATTTTCTCAAACATAAAATAAATCCAATTGAAAAGTCAAGATTGGGGAAGCAGTATTGGAAATTTCATTTTGTGTGTTAAAATTAAACTGATAAAACCGGTTCTAGCCACTTAGCCTTGGCTGAAGATAATTTCTTGGAAATCTACGGCTCCGCCAATATAATATTGTATTCCCCTTTCTACCCCTTCCTTTTCGTATGTAGGGTAAACATTGCACCTGTTTTCATTCATAAATACTGTTTTTGGTGCCAGCCACTGGGGGCAGCACCTCTCCACAGGCCCCGTTGAACGACTTTCTTCTTATAAAGACAATGCCCAAACTAAGTCAATAGTTTCATGTTTATCATTTATACAATCTTGGTCGATTTTCTAAGCAAACAGAAACTGCACATGGGTAGTATAAATTACCATAGGGACTAGTTCTAAATTCTAAAGTGAATTTGAATATAAAACGAAAACCTTTAACTTTATATGAATATTTTAGTATGTTAAAGTTGAAAAAAAGGAAGTTCAAAAATTTAAGTCGAAAAACGGATCTCCAGTTTTGAATGAAACAATAAATTCCTTGACGAATTTGGAATTAGTGTTCAAAAACGCATTTAAAACGTGTGGATTATTCCCCTTTTATTCTTCTAGTATCAACTAGAGCAAATTATTATTAGAAGGAAAGGAGCTTGAAAGTGACACCCAAAATATTATTTCAAAAGCTCCTGAAAATCGTGAACATATAGGTCATCTTCAATTTCTAGAATCCTATATTAATCCTGGAACCTTGAACAAATTTAAGGATCATAGAGTATCTGACAACTGGATAGGAGAAAGTGAAGATACAAATCTGTATCTTATTTGGCTCAAAATATGTCAAGATTTTGGAATCGCATACAAACAACAAGCAGTACCACAACCTACTGCAACTTCCAATGTTATAATTGAGTTCGAAGATGGATTAACTATGGAGAGCGGACGGGAGGAAGATTTTGTTGTAGAAAACAGTAACGTGGAAATGAAAGATCAATCAAAACCATTCAAGAGATGCAGAGTGAATGGGAGGAAGTAGAAACGGATAATGAAACTATACAGGATATTGATAATGTGGAAAATATATTAATAGAGACTGACGGGACGAAGTGTCAGGAGTTAAATTTGACTAATAAAAAATCGGCAGTTTTAGAAACAAATTTTATAGATAGTGACTCTAAAATAAAAGAGAATGAACTTCAAAGTGACACAACACCAACATTTGCCAGAAAGCCAACTTCAAAGGAGAGAAGAAGCATTGGATCATAGCATTAAAATAACAGAAAATCGACACGCAAATGAAACAACGCCAAAGAAAAATAGAGTTGGTTTATTAAAAAACCAGCATAGAGTTCAATGAAAGGAAATAAGTGAGGAAAACCTAACAGAAAATCAACACGCAAATGAAGCAGCGCTCGTGAAACATAAAGATCGTTTATCAGAAAAGAACGATCCTTTTTCAAATATTCTCCCAGGTGTATCCATACCTACTCCCTCCAAAACATCACTTTTTGGCCAGAACCTTCCACTACTAAAGAAGCTAACGTTAAGAGGAAAATGATTGTTTCTTCTGTAGGGACCTCCGATGCCTGGAGAGAATATTATATTAAAAAAAAAAATTTTCAGAAGAAAGCTATAGAAGCAAAAGAGTGCCGTAAAAAAATGCGGGAAGAAAATATGATTTTGCGTGAAGAAAGGAAGACAACGACCACAATTAGGAAAAAAAAGATCAATAAGACTAAAAAGCTAACATTGAAAATAAAGTATCTGAAAGTGAAGAAATACCTCGAGAAATACAGAACTTAGACACGGTTAAGGAGAAATTTAGGAAATGTAGTGAAGAACTGGATAGTGAAATCACTATAAAGAGGAGGAATTAAGACATGTGGGATGTGACAACTACCCTAATTGGTTTCAGTTTATTGAAGTAGAAAAGTACCGCTGACTAAGAACCAATATCGAATAACTGCTAAGCCGAATTGCCGAATTTGTTTATGTCTAGGCGATAGCGGTATGATTATATATTCGCGTTATGGTATACTCAAGTGCTTTGGGTACATTATATTTGCCTCTAGATTTAGTCTTTCACAAGCACGGTTTTAGTATTGAAAATGCTATTGCGATCACTTTTATGGAAACTTAATAAGGATGTCGTGACCTCGACCAGCGCATACGGATAATATTGGATTTCGTGACCTCGACATAATGAAATTCCGACACTGTAAATAAAATATCTTGCTTGTGATAAGACGTAACGGATTGTGACGACGCCGACGGCGACGGTGTGGTGTGGGTTATTCTAAATGTTCGAATAATATTGTTGAATAAGGTAAGAGTGTTATTTTATACTGTGATTTAAATCTAAATTTAGACCGTAAAGATTAAAATGCAATATTTGTATTACTTATTAGAAGCTCGATTAAAAGATACATTGTGATTCTCAAAATATATCGATTTTATGTATCTGTAAAAAATGTGAAATTTGACAGTTTCGCTATTTATGAACCGAATTAGATTAGGGAAAATAAAAGGAAAATAGAAAGTTATCGCACAAGTAAATAAGGACAAGCAGTATTAAAAATAGAATAGAAACTAGGCATTTGCAATAACTCTAAATGTAACAACAAAATAAAGTACAGTAGTATTTTAATAATGTCGACCTTAATACTGCTTGACAGTAATAAAGCAAACTGCGATAACTCTCTAATATTCTATGACGTACTTAGTACCTATCTGTCAAAAATGTAAAATTTGACAGTTTCGTTATTTATTAACCGATTTGAATAAACTTTCAAAAAGATACAGGGTGATTCTCAAAATATGTAGATTTTAGAAAAATATTTTTAACAGAGTATCTGTCAAAAATGTCCAATTTGACAGTTTTGCTATTTATGAACTGATTTAAATGAAATTTTATAATTACATTAGGGAAAATAAAAGAAAAATAAGTTTTGACATATGTAGTACCTGTCAAAAATGTTAAATTTGACTGTTTCGTTATTTCTGAACCGATTTGAATGAAATTATATAATTGGACTAGGAAAAATTTAAAAAAATAATTTTATGAAATTATTTAATTGAACTAGCAAAAATTTTAAAAAATAATTTTTTAACTTTGTATCTGTTTAAAATATCAAATTTGACAGTTTCGCTATTTATGAACCGAATTACATTATAGGGAAAATAAAAGGAAAATATTTTTTTATAATTAGATTAGGCAAAACCGAGGGGAAAATAAAAGAAAAATAAGTTTTGACATATATGTAGTACCTGTCAAAAATGTTAAATTTGACTGTTTCGTTATTTATGAACCGATTTGAATGAAATTATTTAATTGGACTAGAAAAAATTAAAAAAAAATAATTTTATGAAATTATTTAATTATAACTAGGAAAAATTTATTTTTTTTTATCATAGTATCTGTTAAAAATGTCAAATTTGACAGTTTCGCTATTTATGAAACGAATTAGATTAGGGAAAATAAAAGGAAAATATTTTTTGACGTAGTACCAAAGAAAATGGACTATAATATTCTTTGACTATAATATTCTTTGGTAGTACCTATCTGTCAAAAATGTAAAATTTGACAATTTCGTTATTTATTAACCGATTTGAATAAACTTTCAGATTAGATTAGGGGAAATGAAAGACAAATATTTTTTGACAAAGTATGTATGTCAGAAATGTCAAATTTGACAGTTTCGTTATTTATGAACCGATTTGAATGAAAGTTTAGAATTAGATTAGGGAAAATAAAAGAAAAATAATTATTGACATAGTCTGTCAAAAATGTCAAATTTTACAGTTTCGCTATTTATGAACCGAATTAGATTAGGGAAAATAAAAGGAAAATATTTTTTGACGTGGTACCTACCTATCTGTCAAAAATGTAAAATTTGACAATTTCGTTATTTATTAACCGATTTGAATAAACTTTCAGATTAGATTAGAGTATTAGAGGAAATGAAAGACAAATATTTTTTGACAAAGTATGTATGTGTGTCACAAATGTCAAATTTGACAGTTTCGTTATTTATAAACCGATTTGAATGAAAGTTTAGAATTAGATTAGGGATAATAAGAGAAAAATATTTTTTGTGATAGTATCTGTCAAAAATGTAAAATTTGACAGTTTTGCAACTTGAATGAAATCTTAGAATTAGATTAGGGAAAATAAAAGAAAAATAATTACTGACATAGTCTGTCAAAAATGTCAAATTTTACAGTTTCGATATTTATCAATGTTTTAAAATTCTTGTTTACTAGGTTTAAATATGATATTTATCTATAAACGAAATTTAGACCGTAAAGATTAAAACGCAATATTTTTATTACCTATTTGACTACTCGTGACAGATCTAAATCATAAGTTTTTTAAATTTAAAAATTGTGTCAGGCATTTTCAATACATAGGATGCTTGCGTAAGGTGTGAGATCCGTGAATTTTTGTAAGCATTCGTTTTTCGTTCATAATAAAGTTGTTTTTTACGTGAGTTTGTCATAATTTCCCTCAGTACAACCACCGAATATTATCGACCAATTACACTGGTCGATGGTACAACCCTTTTAAAATCCCAACAAAAAATATGGTATCTGAATGAGAAGAATTACAGAACTTAGACACGGTTAAACAGAAATATAGGAAATGTAGTGAAGAACTGGATAGTGATTTGGATGGAGAGGAGGAATTAAGACATGTGGGATGCCATAATTAGTTTCATTTTAAGCGTATTAATGTTAAAAATAAGAACTATGTCGAAATTGCTATTGCTACTACTTAAATTGTCGAATTTGGACGCACTGTCGGAGTAATGGTCATAAGCATGTCAGATTTAGGTACAAACTTATGTTTGCTATGTCGGATTTAGATGTGCTGACAGAGGTTGCAAAATACACAAAACATAATTTTTTTAAGTTATAATTTTAGAATTTTGTATCAAGACTATAGAAGTTACAAAACCCTCGAAATATATAGAAATCAATACAGCTTTTATATTAGATAATTTATATGTCTAGAGAAATCTTAAAAGTCACCGATTTTACTTAAGGCTCGTTTTCACGTGACATTAAACTGTGACTTTTAGTGCCACAGCATTAACTGTCATGACAATTGTCATCGTGAAAACTGAAAGTCGCGTGGTCGTCGACAATCGGTTAATGTCGCGACTTTAATGTCATGATATCTAAATCTGTTTGATTTTAGTGACACTGGTTTGGAAGTGCCACGCTCTCGACGTGGTGAAAACAGTATTGTCGCCTTATCGTGACAGTGTTCACTTCACTGGATGCCATATTTGTAACAGTGAATGTCACACCAGTTAAAAAACGTGAAAATAAGCTACAAAAATTGTCGCAATGTCTTGACGATGAAAGTCACGACATTTAATGCCACATGAAAACGAGCCTTCTAAGTGTCTGAATTCTGGACATTTACCTTACTTCATTGCTTAAAATTCCACTCAGTTGATATTCTATTTATTTTCCTGCTCGTTCATCTGTTTTATAAGTATACAAATATCTTAATTTGTAACTTTTTGCTTAAATGAAAGATCAAGTAATTTAATTTGATGATCGAGTAATCCACGTAATCAATATTTATGAAATTGCTAAAATATTTATTGCAACATTGCGGTGTAGCTGTTTCTGTATAAAAGTAGTAGCATTTTTAAATAAAACAACTTATTTATGAGACCATTTATAAATTTTAAAAAAGAGCAACAGCAATCTACCCTTCGGTTTCGTACGAGATCGTACGAGGCTAAATTGAAACATTAAAAAAATTGATAAAAATAAGAACAGTTTTTGATATTCCGGAAATTGAACAAAATTGCTTTGGTTTCGATGCATGAAGGAATTCGTCTTCCAATATTTTGACATAATGTTAAGTTAATATATATGGATTTATACGTTTAATTGCCTGAAATCTTATTGAAAACGGTTTAAATCTGGAAAAGACTAGGATTGATGTATGTGGACATTTTGGTGATTAGAGGCAGTTTCTGGTATAATTTAAGACAGATTTCGAGGTAAATTTTCACTTTTAGTCTCGCTTTTAGTATATCGATGCGTATAGTTTTTGGTAGATTTATTTGCCTGAAGTCGCATTTAGAATAATTTGAAGACGGAAAAATGGGCTAGGATCGGAGTAGTTTTTCAAGCGGTAAGCATCGATTTGAGAAGACAAAAAATCGACAAAAAGTACTTGTAGTTTCATATTAATAATCTCGCCTCGTTAAACTATTCACTAAATATGGCATGTGGTTTTAAGCACACACTGGTTTTCTTTTTTTTTTCAACGCAAATCTCCGGTTTGACGTCACACGTACACTGTCAGTAGAACCTATAAATAGAGGTAGATTTTTTGTATAAAATACTAAAATATTCTTATTATTTTTATAATGATAGCTACGCTCGTTCCGCAGAAATCCGCTCGTGGCAAACAATAGTCCTCCCAACTGTACCAAATAAAAAGACACTTGTTGAGCGACAAATATATATTAGCAGCAAAATTGCAATGTTACGTCAAAAAAACTTACCATTCAATACTCTTATATCCTTTAGCGCAACAATGCAGTCCTTTAAATTGGCCGACGATAGCGAATTCCTCGTTGGTGGCCTCTTTGGTGAAGCGCATAGCGCTTCCGTCGTCACTAAAAGTGTTCAAGGAACAATAGTCTTCGATAGCAAAGACACTGAGTGCACAAAACGCAGTCAGAACACTTGAAATACGTAAAACAGCCATTTTGATGAATTTTTTTTTCTTGTCGGAAAAAATCCGGTCACTTACTTGTTGTAAATGAATGAATGAGTCACTGGGGATTTTCACAGTCAATAATTACGAAATCATTTTATTTGGTCGGAAAATAAAGGAATCGATATTTGTCAGACGCCGCCATAAACAAAGTATTATCCCGAAATTTTTGATAAGAGAAACGCCGGCAATTCGAATTTTGACGCACGAGCGCGTGTTGATTCGTTTCGTGTGAACTCGGTCTCACAATAGTAATGCAGTAACGCACGGACGTAGATGCCGGTCGACTCAATTTCGGCCCGGTGTGGAATCGCATATTACCTGAGCGCGCTGCGCACTGCGTTCGGATTAGTCGAGATTTCCGAACCGTACAGTGGGACAAAATTTAGTGCAAAACTATTCCAAGCTACTTTACTACAAAGATAAAATATCCGCTGGGCGCTTTTTGGTACTTTATGAACGTGGATATGAAGTTCTGGTTTTATAATGCCGATTTCAAAAAAATAGTAAATAATTTTTCCGCATAATTGGAATGTTTTTTCATACCCAATGTTCACAGAACATTGGGTATGACAAATGTGATGCTTAAAGCCTAATTTCGTTATCATACAGTGCATTTTCATCTATTCCTATATCAATTTGATTAAACTTAACAGCAAGCGGTGTTGTTACAAGATGGCGCCCGATGGTGGTGTAATAAAAGATCGCTCCGAAAATTCGAAAGAATCTTTGTGTAAACACTGTAAAAAATTCATTGTGGTGGACATATCAAAGTGCCTTAAGTGTGGGGAACAATTCCACCCCTTATGCTTAGTACAAAATGTAAAATTAAAGAAAACTTTATGTAAACACGTTTCTACCGATAAAGAGGTTATGGTGCGGAAATCCTCGGAATCAAAACAGAACAAAGCAGCAGCAATGCAACTGGAAAAACAGTTGGAAAGTTGAAAAAGTTCCACATCAGTACTGCGGGTAATCAAACCTGAAAATCATTACGAGTCCCATACAGAAGTAGCTGGGGGCCCTAGAAACGGCCTTGAATCAACAGCCACGGCCTCTACAATATAACCATCACTAAAGACAACGATGATCACCAAAGTCGGCTAAATAGTGAAGAAAACGATAAAGTTGAATTTCAAATTCCACGCTATCACAAAAGACGTTTTTCAACAGGCGAAAACAGTGCCACATCAGAGATTGGTGCAAATAGAAAGAAGAATGGAAATCACCATCAGAGTATAAAAAACAAAAAGAAAATATTTGTTGGAAGCCGTGAGGTGACTGATAAAATTTCGGGTTTAAGTGGTGCAAATGAAAACAAATAAGTTTGGTCGTTTTTGTGTCTGAAGGGTGATAATCCGGACGGCAATTTCACGGAAAGCGTTGTAAGAACTACATAACTAAGCATACAAACACACAAAATGAAGTATATGTAAAAAGTGTATCCCTAAAAGGATGACTGATACCAGGAAAACATTTTTTATGGCTGGTGTAGATCCCTCACTAAAAGAGCAGGTCTACGAAACTAATTTTGGACCTCGTGGTGTATCTTATAGTCGTTTTAATTTGGTCTGGGAAGAAATTTTTTAGACGGGAAGTAGTAAGTCAGATCTCTGTAGGCATTGACCGGGTAATGCATAACCTAAACAACTAAACAAACCACAAGTACAGGATAAGGAAAATAAAGTAAACACCAGATGCGGTGGGTTATCAATATATTATCAGAATGTCAGAGGCCTAAAAACTACGTTAACAGAACTTGGACGAGCTGTAGCTCTTGATCAATATGATATTATCCTGTTAACAGAGACCTTCCTGGACGATTCAATCAATAATCAGGAATTAGGACTTGATAACTATATTCTCTATCGATGTGATAGAAACAGTGAAAATAGCAACCTCAAAACACAGGGTGGGGTATTGATAGCAGTTCATCATCGGATACCTTCACATATTATTCAGCCTGCTGTAAATGATGTTGAACAACTCTTGCTCATGGTAAAACCACAAAACTCTATTACATCATTAATAGGAAACGTTTATATACCCCCAGGTTCTTCAGCACAGAAGTATGAAAGTTACTGCACATCAATTATTGCCGTACTCTCACAATATGACTTGGATAAACTGAACATATTCCTGTGCGGAGACTACAACGTGCCAAAAGTACGGTGGCAAAACGACAACTTAGGTGCAGGATAGAAGGTGGAGCCATATCGGAAGAGGCTCAGTGCCTGGTGGACTATATGGCTTTCCATAACTTTTTCCAATTGAACAGTTTTTCTAATATATATTATATTATTATTTGGATTTAATTTTTTCAAATCACATTAATACCAGAGTTTTACTTTCTGATTCTCCACTGTTGAAACTTGACAGGCCACATCCTGCTCTAACTGTCGAAATTCCTGAGGGTAATTTCTGTTATTTTGTTGACTGTAGTTATTCATTTTATAACTTTAGGAGAGCTGACTATCATGAGATGAATCTATATTTGTCTTTTGTAAACTGGGATGAAGTTTTCAACTTCACTGACATGGATCTCATTTTGGAGACTTTTTATGACATTCTTTATCAAGCAATTGAAATCTTTGTACCTAAGTGTACTTCTAAAACACAAAAATTCCCCAAATGGATGAATAACCATTTAAGAACTTTGATTTTTGAAAAAAAAGCTGCTCACAAGAGGTTTAAACAAACTTTGTCTGTCATTGATTATCAACATTTCTCGCATTTGAGGAGAGAATGCAAAAAATACTCAAAAACATCATTGCCCATTTGGAGAATACACTCACCAATAGAAACGAGTATTGGAAGTTCGTAAACTCTAAGAAGTGCAACTTGGAGAACCCCTCGAAGATGCACTTTCAAAATAAGGTCTCTAAAAATTTGAATGGGACCACTGAACTATTTATGGACTATTTTTCCACAGTCTACACACAAAGTGGACCAGCAGTTGGTGGTTACTCTCAGGGCCGTTCTTAGGACCTCTGCCGCCTTTGTGCAAGCATAAAAATGCCGCCCCTATATTTTAAAAAAGTATTTTTTTTAAACAAAAGTGATGTGAGGGTAAAGGCAGAAAAAATGCTTATCAAAGTGAAACGCCCCTTTAATTAAGCATGTTCCAGTATAGCTAGAGGGTTGAAATTTTCAAGCCATATAGCCGGGGTAAAATCAGGATCCTGAATGAGAACTGGACTCCGTACCCCCCTCCCCCTCCGCCGTTCGGCCTGACGTGGGGGACAAGAAAAAAATAAAATAATTAATTTCGGGAGAACGGGAAGAGCGACGGGGTCGAAATATTTATGGTAAATGCGCCTCATACGGGGGCTACCTTTGACCATCTGGTGGGGACCGGGGCTCTAACTTAAGGGGGGATTTTGGGTGAAAAAAACGTTTTTTGCCGATATTTCTGCAACCTCCTTGGATACTCAAAAATTATCGAAAAAATGGGAAAAAATTTAAGAAAACGTAAAAAATTATTCGGAAAGTTAGTAAAAATATTATAAAATAAGAAAATAATAATAGTAAAAAAAAAGTTAGAGATACGCGCTTTTCGGTGCAAAGAGGCGAAGGAGTCCAGGTACAAGGTCGGGGGATGGCAAAAAATGCATTATAAAAAAAATTGAGAAAATGGGAAAAAATTGATGAAAACGTAAAAAATGTTCGGAAGGTTAATGACAGTATTATAAAACAAAATAAGAAAAAAAACAAAAGACTGTTCGGAAAGTTAATAAAAGTATTATAAAACCAAATAAGAAATAATAATAATAATAATGAGAGATTACTGAAGATTATTTATTTAGGGAATTTCGAAATCAAGAATGTTGCTAACAGATGTTAAGATATATTTTCAATAAAAATTCTGGGAAACCAGTTAGCAGTAAAACTCCCAACATAAGCAAAATAAGTAATCTTTATTCAAAGAATAACCATCCCCTTTTATGGGAACTACACATGTTTAATTACCTTAGTACTTAGTATTTAAAATAGTATCCTTTACAAGTAATCATCAAATTGTATTTACGTTACGAGAAAGCTTTTCTCGGTGAAGCTTGAAAGAAGTATAATGATGAAAGAAAGCAATCGTTATTGAAAATCAAGGGAAAATTGAATTAGTAAAGCAGTAGGCAACATGGTGGCTTGAACTGATGTATCAAACGTTTATCTTATTATAAGAAATTTAACCATGAAGAAGAGTTTCGTGATTCTTATCAGCGTTTTGTAAAAAGAAAGCTAAACACTTCTGTGGTCACAGTTTATTCCGCTTTTGCTATTTTACAAGTTATGAATGGATTGAAAAGGTAAAAAATTTGCTTCACAAAATCCAAACTACCGCGCGGGCTGGGCCGTGGGACGCCCTATATCCTTGTGATTTTTCTTTCTTTGACGAGAGTAGAGACGGCGTTTTTGTGAGTTCGACAACCAAAAATATAGAAAAAATCCATTTTTATTATATTGAAGCATAAAAAACTAATTGTTTGCAATTTGAATATTACGAATACTATAGAAGGTTTTAAGTTTTAAACTTTGCTTCTGTGGAATGTCTTATTAAGTATGAACTTTAGTTTTGCATATTTTTTATATTCAAAAAGTGGAATATTTAGTATTTTACTGGTTCCACTGGCGACCTGCGGCCGCCCCTAAGGTTCGCCGCCTTTGTGCCTGCACAACCTGCACACCCCTAAGAACGGCCCTGGTTACTCTTATGACATGTCAACTAATTTAGGGAATCTGTGTATAACTCAGACTAAAGTGTATGAGTACATTTTAAAATAAAAAAAATATTTAGGAACGGGGCCAGATGAGATACCTGTCTGCTTCTGGAAAAAAATCTGTATACTTACACCAGTACTTTCTAAAACTTATAACTTTTCTCTAAATCAAGGTGTATTTCCCACCAAATGGAAATCCAGTCATATAAATCCCATTTTTAAAAATGGTGATAGGTCTAATGTGGAAAACTATAGAGCAATATCCAAAATTTCTATCCCATCTAAAGTATTTGAGTGCATTATAGCTGACAAAATTACTCCTTTATTCAAAAATATTATTTCTATTCACCAACATGGTTTCACAAAAGGGCGCTCTACGCTGACAGATCTATTAATATATGAAAAGCACTTGACAGAGGCCTTGGAGAGTCGTGCCCAGATGGATGTTGTTTACACTGACTTCTCCAAGGCCTTTGACAAGGTGGATCATGACATCCTTGTGGCAAAGCTTCAGGCCTTAAATTTTTTTAAACTGGTCTAAAAGTTACCTTTATAAACGCAAACAAGCTGTAAAAATTAAAAATTATTTGTCCTCAGAAATAGTGATTAATTAGGGTGTACTTCAAGGTGGACATCTGTCAACATTATTTTTCAATCTGCATCTATTGAAAATTCACTCTGTCTGACTTATGCTGATGATGGAAAGTTTTATAAGAGGGTCAAGTCTTTCCAGGACTGCCTTGATTTTCAACTTGATATAAATAACTTTGCACTATGGTGCCAACAATAACAAAATAAGTTAAACCTAAATGTAGCCAAATGTAAAATAATTACATACTCAAAAATAAAAAAATCCAGTGCTCTTTATCTACAGTATCAACAACTGTCAAGTTGCTCGCGAATTTGTTATTAAAGTCTTAGGAGTTTGGTTTGATCAAGAATTAACTTTCGGTCATCACATAAGTATGACGTCAAATAGAGCGCTGAAACTTTTGGGATTGGTATACAGGTCACTTAAGGATTTTAACAACATAAATAATCTTAAAAACGTCTACTGTTCAGTTGTCAGGTCTTTGCTGGAGTATGCATGCACTATATGGGCACCCTACTATCAGACCTATGATTCGGAGCTTGAAAGAGTACAGAGAAAGTTTCTTCGGCTCATAGCATTTAAAATGAATATTCCAAAGAATGAAATTAGTTACATAGATTTACAAACACGATTGAACCTTAATTCACTAAGTAAAAGAAGAGAAAAGTACAATGTGTGCCTTATGCACCGAATTTTAAATGGGAAAATTGACTCTGCTGAATTGATATCATCTTTTGGGCTGAAAGCAACAAGAAGACTGCGTCATAATGACCTTTTTCTGGTTGATTTTCATAGCCTAATTACGGCTATTTCACCCCTCTTAGTAGAATGGCTAGAGCTGCAAACAAGCCAGACAATATATAGTGCGCCAAGCGAGTGAACCTTAACAACGACTGAAGGGGGTAGAGGACTAGCACGTAAAAAATCTTGCCTTCCCATAGGCGCACGAGGTTATTCTTACCATATTATTATTGATAATATTGATTAGTTTAAGACGTTAAAATTAATTACAGTTTTTTTTTTTAATATTACAGTCTTATAGTACAAAATATGTCATATAATAATATCTCATTTTTATAATAAGGATAGTATTCTATGATATTATTTATTGTATGTATTACGTAAATATGTTGTAGTAATAAGTAGAGTTCGTTTCCCGAAGGTTTTGTATTTACGTCATTGATGACGTCGCTTAATTTGGAAAAAAACGGTTTATCGTAGCTAATTCATATAAATTCTCTAGCATTCAATTGTATTAAAAGTTAGGCAATATTAAAGCAAGTATGTTCCAAAACGCTCTTTATCGAACGTTTGGAATTGTTACGTAATAAAAATTTTAATTTAGAGAGTTCAGTTAAGAGAGTTATCCGAAATATATAAAAATTAGTTAACCGCGTATAATAATCACTAAATGCAAGAAAAATATAAGAAAGGTTAAAAATCTTCAAAGATATCATCAAATTAAGGGTCTGATGATATATAGGTTGTGTCGATTTTACAGAATTTATTTTTTTTCGCTAGAAAAGGAGTGTCCTATAGAGTAGCTTAAGCCAAAAAAATCGGAGGATTCGCCACATTTGAGCCGAAAAAATATTCGCGTTTTGAGCCTAAATTGCCCTAGAAGGGCAAACTTCCACTACGACTTTCCCAGGTGTAACGTCTGTGGTAACGTGAAAATATTGAAATTGTAACGTGAAAACCTCATTTGGGAATGTCTTGGGTTAGGTTTGTTTGGTTACGCCCCCGGAGCGAGCGGAGGGCCATGTATGAAGTGAAATATTTGACGAATATATACATACAAAGGAATAGTGTAATCGAATAAGTGTCTCTTTTATTCCGATGAATGAATGCAAATGCACATTGAACAATCATCCAAGCAGCCACGTTTACCATACGGCGGGCAATGATATCATTATGGCAGGATCGACCATCCCTTCATCTTCATTCAATCGGACTACTGGGGGTCTCGGTCAACAGCAATATGTTCTGACATGACCACGTTGCTAACGTCGCAAAATCAGCCTCCCATAAGCTTGGTACGCTATTTCGCAACAAAAAATGTATACACCGCAGCAGTTGCTCTTGCTTTACAAAGCGCAAATAAGACCGTGCTTAGAATATTGCTCACACGTCTGGGGTGCCACGCCAGAGCACACCCTAAAGCTACTGGATTCCGTTCAGAAGAGAGTTGTGCGTCTCGTGGGTGACCCGGAATCTGGATAGTCTGAAACACCGCAAACATGTGACGGAGAAATCCCTGTTTTACAGATACTTTTACGGCAGATGTTCCCAGGATTTGGCCCGCCTTATCCCGCCCTTGACAACGCCTGTCAGACAGTCACGATAGACGGCAAGAGCGCACCGGTTCGTCGTACAACTGAAAACACCTAGAACATCGCTTTACAAGAACTCCTTTGTCTGGCGCACTGCATCATTGAGGAACTCACTCCCAGGACGCATATTCGGATGTAACAAGCAAGATGTCCATTCGACTATGCCGAACGTTCCTTCATATGTGACGTTCACGATAGCATTTAGTCGGATGTCGTGACTGTTACATAGAATCAACAAATAAGTCTTCAATTTTTTAAACACTTCATGCATGACCCTCCGCTCGGTTCGCTCCCTATACGGGGGCTCAACAAATAGAAACTAACTTTTTTTATTTTGGGTTAGTCTTGGTTAGCACTTGGTTAGTTTCTGTTTGTTGAGACCCCGTAGCGAGCGAAGCGAGCGGAGGGCCATGCATGAAGTGTTAAAATAATTGAAGACTTATTCGTTGATTCTATCGACATCTGACTAAATGCTATCGTGCACGTCACATATGAAGAAACGATGGGCATTGCCGAATGGACATCTTGCCTGTTACATGCGAATATTCTCCCAGGACATCTGTTTCCCAAACTAACTATTCAAGAACCGTGTCAATCAACATCTTCGCACACACACCGCTCGTCGAGCAATATAGGATGTGCTACTGCAATAAAAAAATCATTCACCTAAATAAAAAAAAGAGTAGAGACACTTATAGCACAACTTATTCACTACCAGCTAGTCAACTCTATCGAAATCGGAAAGTTGGAGTGTCGGGCACTGCGCCCTGAGCGGTTCAGTTCCACAGTTGAATTTAAAATGAATTTTCGCTTCAAAATACATGACAAATTCGTCCGAAGCCTCGGCTATCGGCCTGAGAGGTTCGGAAATTTCGGATTTTTATACAATTGTGCATTTTAAAATCGTTTTTAAACGGATTTTAGACGATAAAATAGTTATTTATGCAACAAGTGTGTAAAGTGAACCTTTTTTTATGAATGGGAATATTGATACAAAAATTTAATTGAAATTGAATAAAAAAAGGGTACTTTACATATGAGTAGCATATAAAATTTTTTCTACTACCGAAAAATATAAGAAAAAACAAAAATATTATTAAATTACTTTACGCACTAATGCGTAAAATAAATTATTTTACACACTAGTGCGTAAAATATATTATTTTACGCATTGCCCTAAATGTCAAAAAATATGTCAGATTTACTTTACGCACTAGTGCGTAAAATAACTTATTTTACGCACTGCACATTAAAAAAGCCTATTTTACGAATCTTAGAGAGTGCGTAAAGTGAATACTTTACGCACGCTAGTAGAAAAAGCATATTTTAAATTAAACGAACTGTCAAAAGTATTATTCAGATGCCCAGGCGTTTAAAACAATATTAAGTCATGACCCTCTTCTAAAATTTGCAAAACTTGGTTATTGACTTTCCCAAATCAAAGGATGCCGCTGCAAAATGACTAGCTGGTAGTGAATAAACTGAGCTTATAGCGCACCATTTTTTTAATGAATTTTGCTAACGAAACTACAGTAAATGTCTGGCAACAGTGTGCCTTCTTAAAAATCTTTGTTTTGGCTATTGTGACAGTTGACAGTAAAAAGGAGGATGGAAATTTAATTTTGTTTAATGGGGCTATGGCTATGAGTCGGTTTAAATTAGGACCGGAACAAAACGGAGGTCTCTCGTTCGACGTAAATGTATCCTAGTTAATATTTTCACCCGACAATTGATTTTCAGATGTGTTTTGTCTAAATTTCTAGTGCTTTTGTGAAGTGGTGCTGAAAATTTGAGTCAAAACTCGAACTTTGAGGGCATTTTTTCGGTTCAAATGTAGCGGATCTTCCGACTTTTTTGGCTTAAACTACTATATAGGACACCCCCTTTCTAGTGAAAAAAGAGAATTTGCAAAATCGACAAAACCTATATATCACCAGACCCTACAAACCAAATAATATAAATAACCACACAGTTCGGCATCGGCAATTTCCACGCCAATGGCTAAAGCAAGTCGCTGCCGAAATTTTAAAATATGTAAAAAAATTAGGTGTTGGTCTAGGGTCAAAGTGTATTTAATATATCCTGCGACCAATCACGAAACTGCCTCCCCGCTAAAAATCAAGTAAACGTCGCACTGTTGCCTATTGTCGCGTATTTTAAATAGCTTGAAGGCGAATAAAATATAAACATTATAAATATTATAGTATACTTATTGCGTATTTCCCTGTGTAAATAAAATAGTAAATAATAGAAGACAGTAGTATTAAGGAAAATAACAAAATTAAGTATTCAAGTAGGAAATTTAAATATGTAAATTCACTATAGGAAACTAGACAGAAAATAAATTAGGATTATTGGGAAAAAAATGTGGCAGCATCTAAATATACGAGGATATTTTTTGCCGGCATTCTTTCCGTCCAGGTTCTTTCATTTGGCAAACAGTAGATTTATTCTCGATCAGTCTGAAATATTTGTTGAATAAATTATAACTCCATTTTAAGTGTTACGTCTTGTAATTGTGTTTGGAGGTTTTATAATCGCTGTAACTTTTGACACTATATTATTATTGCCAATGTTAGTGAAATAGTGTACTCCTGTGCAATGTTCTGTATTTAATTATAAAAACTTACTTAGCTTATAGGGTATCTTTGTAATGACTTGTTTCGAGAATAAATAAACAACAAATCAGACACTGACTGTACGGGTTGGCTCAAAATATTACCACAAAATTGTTGAATATATATTTTTTTATTACAATGTAGTTGTTTTAGAACTATTGCCAGTTGGAAATTAACCTTTTTAATACAATATTAAACCCCTCTAGAATTTAAACGGTTTCAGTTAAAACGAAATGGCTGCATCCTTTAATAACGTATCAATCCGGGGCCAAGGAAAACTCATTTATCCGGGACCCACGGAAACTTAAAATTAACCAAAAGTCAATTATAAGGTCGCAGTTTAAATACTGACAAAGGGTATTACGTAAGTTTCCGAGGGTCCGGACCTATCTTTTGCCGCCAATTTCCGGTTCGACTGAAATTTCAAAATTTCCAGATTCCCGTATAATTTTCCGCATGAAACCAGTACAGAAAAGTACAAACTATTTTGCTGCAAATTAAGCCGGGCATGAATCAAATTATGTACCTAAAACGTCAATTTCCAATTATCAATTAATATTTTTTTCAGTCCAAAAATAATACCAACATATATCGCAATATATTTAACTAAATACAAAACTAAATTAAAAATAATCAGCAACCCCTGAACGTATATTTACTTATTGATTATGGTATGACACTAATCGCCACGAAATGCTATAATCACTTACCAAAATCTTCTGTGATAATATACAGTAAGGTTCTTCTTCTTCTTTAGCCACTTATCGTCCAACTTTGGACATAGGCCTCTCTCAGTTTCCGCCAGTTTGATGGTTTTGTGCGGTTCTTTTCCAGTGCAATCCACCTATTCTCTTTAAATCATCTCCCTAGCGCATCTATGGTCGTCCTCTAGCCATGGCCTCCAGTTTTGTACTAAGTTATTCCAGCGCTGATCTGTTTATTGTGCATTATGACCCGCAAAGCTCCATTTTAATGATGCTGCACACTCTACGACATCTTTAACGTATTTGTTCTTTTGTCTGCCAACCTAATTCCTAGCATGGATCTTTCCACGGACCTGTGTATTTTTGCGATTTTATCTATGTTCGCTTTGGTGAAGGTCCATGTTTGACAGCCATAGGTGAGTATTGGCAGTATACACTGGTTGAACATCTTGCTCTTTAGACACTGAGGTATCTTGGGATTCTTCAGAACAAAAGCCGCCTTCCAGAGACCCGCCCATGCCAGTGGAATTCGTCGGGCTATTTCAATTTCAGCTATTTGATTCTCTTTACTTTGAATATTTGCCCCAAATATATGTATTCCTCCACTTTTTCCAGAACACAGTCGTACCTCCTATTGCGCGTTTGTCATGATTTTAGTTTTCTGTAGGTTCATTTTTAGGCCAACTTTCAATGATGATTCTGCTAGATCTTTGACCATTGTTTGAAGCTTTTCAAAAGCTGATGATATTAAGGTGACGTCATCTACGAACCTAAGGTGAATTATTCTTTTGCCGTTGATTTTTGTTTCGTATTCTGTCCATTGTAGAGATCTAACCTACATCTTCCATGGCAAGTGTCATTAGTTTTGAGGATATTACGTCGCCCTGTTTGACGCCCCTTCCTATTGGTATTTTCCGAGTTTTTTGTTCCAGTTGTATCGCCATTGTTATGGATGAGTTGTTTATAACGAGAATCTATAGCTCCACTGTCCATAGCTCTGTGTTATCAAAATCTTTTTCATAGTCCGCAAATGCGACAAACAAGGGTAAGTGGTTTTTATTTGCCATTTCTATTAGAGTTCTCACTATCACAATGTGATCTAACGTGCTGAATCCTTTCCTAAATCCCGTTTGTTCTACTGGTTGGTACGCATCCATCTTTGATGTTAGTCGATTATTGATGATCCTCATGAATACTTTGTATATTTCTGATAGCAGTGAGATGGGTCAGTAGTTTCTATCTCCTTTTTTATGGATAATAATAACATTGCTGTCATACCAATCATCGGGAACAATTGCTTTGTGTAGGCACTCATTAAACTGAATATTTAGGGTGTCGATTATTTTGTATTTTTCCGTCTTTTAACATTTCTGCCAATACGTTATCTGGACCAGCAGCTTTGTTACTTTTGAGCTCTTTTATAGCGTATTCTATCTCATAGTTCTCGATGTTCGGCAATTCCTCTGAGTTGACATTTTTTATTGTTTTGTTTATATTCTATTGTAGGATATTTTCCGGAGCCTGCTTCGATGTATAAAGATCTTTATAGAATTGTGTTATTATGTTCTTTATTTTGGCTTTTTCCCTAGCCTCTGCTCCATTGCAGTCTTTCATGGTTAATATCCTGGTTCTACCCAATGTCGGTCTTAGGCACTTCAATCCTTGGCTTCATTATATTTTTTGAGATCATCTTTAATCCTTGTGCTTATGGGTCTTATTTAGTTGTTTGTATTAATTCGATCGTCTCTTTCCTTGGCTGATTAGCTCTCTTCTCCGTCTCATTAGATGTTTTGTTTCGTCGCTTATTTTATTTTCTTTTTCTCTTCTTCGTATGGCTACTTTGGTCCCTGCTTTTACTAGGTGATTCGTTAGATTGTTGTTGATTATATTGATATTGATATGTCTTTCTACTTCTTCTTCTTGAATGTTACTTTCCTGTAAAATTGTTCTAAATTCTTCTACTTTTTCTGTTATTTTGTGGGCATCTATTTTCGTTAATTTTTTAAAAACCAGTTTCTTCGTTATTTTTTTTTTTGTTAATTGTAATTATTGTCCTTAACAAGCCATGGTCACCACCTGTGTTGAACTGATTTATGGCTGTAAAATCTTCAAATATTAGGCTTTCTGAGGAAGTGAAGTAATCGATTTAATTTTTGACGTCTCCATTTGGTTATATCCAAGTCAATTTTCTACTTGATTTCTTTTTAAAGAAAGTGTTTAGAGCGTATAGATTATTTTGCTGCAGGTATTGTACAAGCCGTTCTCCTCTATCGTTCCTGGATCCATAGCCGAAATTTCCTATCTTTGTTTCAAGTTCGTCAGTTTTCATTCCTATCTTCGCATTAAAGTCGCCCATAATTATGGTTGACTTCAATTTATTTTCTTCTATGGCTATTGTAATTTCTTCCAAAAATATCTTATACTTTTCTTCGTCATAGCTAGATGTTGGACCATAAGCTTGAAATATTTTCATTTTCGGCTTATTCATTTTGATAATAATATAGGCCACTCTATCCGATATTGCCTTGAATGTCTTAATGCATCTTACCAGTTTTTCTTAGTTTCTAGAAACCCTACGTATAGATAATTGCCTACTGATATCAACGTCAATACTAAACTGAATCTATCTCGTTAGAAAAAATGGCTATTGAAGGTCAAATATTATTATTATTTTTTTATGGCAGTGGCACACACACTAAAGGTAGATCCTATGGCGCTCGACGAGCGGTGTGTGTGCGAAGATGTTGATTGACATGGTTCTTGAATATTTGTAGGTTGTAATTAGTGGGAAACAGATGTCCTGGAAGTGAGTTCCACAGTGATGCAGTGCGCCAGACAAAGGAGTTCTGGTAAAGCGATGTTCTAGGTGTTTCTAGTTGTACGACGAACTGGTGCGCTCCTGCCGTCTCTCGGGACTGCCTGACAGGAGTTGCCAGGGACGGGATTATGTGGGCCAAATCCTGGGAACATCTGCCGTGAAAGTATCTGTAAAACAGAGACATCTCGGCCACATGTCTGCGATGTTCCAGACTATCCAGATTCCGGGTCAACTTCGGATCGCCGACGAGACGCACAGCCCTCTTCTGAATGGAATCCAGCAGCTTTAGGGTACGCTTTGGTGCGGCACCCCAGATATGTGAGCAATATTCTAAGCACGGTCTTATTTGCGCTTTGTACAGCAAGAGCAACTGCTGCGGTGTATAGAGTTTTTTGTTGCGAAATAGTGCACCAAGCTTCTGGGAGGCTGATTTTGCGATGTTAGCAACATGGTCATGCCATGACATATTGCTGTTGACCGAGACACCCAGCAGCCCGATTGACGAGGATGAAGGAATGGTCGATCCTGCCATAATGATGTCAGGGCCCGCTGTATTGGCCCTCTTAGTAAACGTTGCTGCTTGGGTCTTTGCTGCATTGAACTGGACCAAATTTCGGTCGCCCCAAGTTTGAACTTTCTCCAGGTCTTGATTAATTGCTGTAATCTGCTCCTGTCTGCGGTGATGAGTCTCAGTCGCTGGTAAGGGTTTTTCTGATCTAAAGTGGGAGACGAGGGTACTGTCATCTGCAAAACTGTAAACAGGATTATTCGTTTCGATCAGCAGGTCATTAATATAGATGAGGAACAGAGTTGGTGAAAGTATTGCGCCCTG